>CM060846.1:280040511-280210511 GCA_030762175.1 Metallyticus violacea | reverse complement strand
CATTTAGTTGTAGTTTTTCTATCCATAACACTAATCTACACAATTTTTGTTGAAAGAAAATTGTTCACCGGATTCCTTATCACATAGAATCTTTCAAACCGGCCTTAGTTTTGCCTCATCGGGCTACAGTTTTTCAGAAATCAGTATTATATGAAATAAGAGTGCTTTTATTTGTTCATTGAGCAGACACATAAAATAAATATTCTGAGAGATTTAAACAGGACAACAAATTACTCACTTGCTTATTAGGACAGTAGGGCTAAATCATATCTATGGACCAGAAAAATCGGCCACAAAGGAGCAGTTTAATTCCCAGAGAGAGAAAAAAAAAAGTATGAACCAATAGTTTCTCCTTCTAATGTCCTTCCATCACTCCATATTAAATTAGGACCAATCAAGCAATTTGTTACTACCCTGAATAGGAATAGTGATTGTTTCAGCTTTCTTATTACAAAGTTCCCACAGAAAACTGAAGCTAACATAGCAGCAGGTATTTTCGATGGACCCCCAGATTCGTAGAATGAGTTAGACTCTCTTGGCAGCAAGAAGTCTCAGAACTATAAAGAAATTGTGGCGGAAATGTTATAACAATTTAGAAATCTAGAGTATAGATTGAGAGTTACAATGCACTTTCTCAACAACCATATTGGTTACTTCCTTACCAATCTTGGTGCAATGAGTAAAGAACAAGGTTAGCAGTTTCGTAAAAACATTAAAAGAATGGAAATCACTATCACGGCCATTTGGGTTGTGTCAATGAAGAGTGATTACTTCTGGTGTTTGAAAAGAGACACTTGTGCAGGACATATCACAGCTTCGAAAAAAATTAAGTTTTCTTCTCCCTAATAATGAAAAACTTTGGAAATTCATAATTATTGACACATAGCTCTCTTTTTTTTTCGATGTATTCATTAAAATTTAAGTTAAAATGAATCTTACGAAAAAGTTCTGTCTTAGCTATATGTCTTAAAACTTAATAATATTTCATAAAAATATAAGTACATTATTATATTTCATGTGACATTGTTTAAAAAGCTAGCCCGATAGAGTAAAACTGAAAACATAGTTGAATTCAGGGCATTCATACATATATCCAGGTTGAAAAATAAAACAGGTAAGATTTTTATCCGTCTCTCTAGTGAGTCATTGTGACACTATGCAGATAGCAGAAATACAATAATTACCACAAGAAATTTAATTTTAAAATGTTCATATACCAATATTTCAATATAGTTTTCAATGCGTAGAAAACCATAAAGGTAGGCCAAATTTGTAAATGCGTATACCGTGTTTAGCAAAAGAGTTTTCATGCTGATAATTTTTTATTATCATAGGTAGGAAATTTACTATTTTTAACAAGAATGCGTTTATTCTTTGCTTTCTGTAAATTATAAATGTAAGATTAAATTCTACTCGATCCTGCCACGCTCTTCATTGGTAGTGTTACAAGGGGCATTGAATTCGTAGCACTGAGGAGTTAGTTCGCAATTTCTCCTCAAGGTAGATCTAGCGTTCATGGACGGTCGAATTATATTTCAGCCGTTACCCAGTAGATGGCGAAGAGAGCTCTAACTTACTCGATCCGCGGAATATTCTGCACAAGCAAATTTAGGTCATGAGGATAGAATGGTTTCCCCCACCTTTTCTCCTTACCTCTGTCTCCATTTATGGCCCCTGAAAATATATTTTCCACGTACATGTTCGTATTTTGTAAGAGTTTGTTGAAGTTCGCAAGTTCTACGGAAGTGATACGGAACTAATTTTCAATTATTTGGGCTATAAGTGAGGTAGCATAAAGCCTTTGTTTTGTGCAAAACTTGTTCATGTGTATGTTTACGTGCGTGGTTTACATGGAGTTAAATATTGCATTCTTTGTGTTTGTTATGGACTATCTATTTTTATGGAATTAACCTAGAGGTGGACATTACGCAATTTCGTAGTGTTCGTTTTGCTCTTCAGAAAAAGCACAAATTAGTATAGAGACATACTGACTTCTGTAACATAAGTGTCTGGCGACGAAAAGGTAGATTTATAAATAATCCACATGTATTATATCATACTTGCAGCATTTGTATTACGCACTTGATAACTTCATAGGTTACAAATATTTTTGGTGACTTTATTTTATATATGTCAAGTATAGTATGATATACATTTCATTTTGCCATTCAGATCAATTGAACAATTTCCGAATTTAACCTTGGAGCGAAATGGCATAATTTCTCTTAACATTTTTCTGTTCAATGGACTGTGTGCCAATGTAGAATAAATATTCAGTTCAAAATGACGCACATTTATTCATGAACTGTTTGCAAAGTGGAATTACAGATTTAAGAGGGGTATGAAGGAGTAGCTATCAACAACCCAAGAAGTAAATTTGTAGCGGAAATCACAGACTGCTGCTTTTGTTAAGGGATCACGTTTGTTTTAAGTAAGCCTAAAATAAAATGAAAACTTGAATAAAAAAGAGCCGTGAATTCGGATGATTGTTGACGTATAGTTTTATTTTTGCGACCAAAAGTATAAAAATAAATCCTTCGAGTACAATACAGTATTATATTTACTTTATATGTTTATTAAAATTGAACATCGTATGAATTATGTAACATGAAACCTATTTGAACTTTTTCCAAGGTTCCAGCGTTTATGCTATAATTATTATTAAATATTCATTAAAGAATGTTACGTTAATTGTGTACATACATTCTTTTATCGAGTTTTTCATAACTAGTGCCCAATTCTTGCACAGGGCTTTAAGTAGTATATTTAAGATATTTAATGAAACTATGTTGAAAAAATAGAGCGGTTGGTTACAAATTTTTGGCAAATGGGATTTAGTGAACAGTGGTTTTTCTTCCTTTGAAGAATTATTCTAAAGTATAAGCAGTTTTAAATCGGGTAACTTACTTTTTGTTTTTGTAAAACTATCGAGTAAAATGATATTTTTGTGGAGAAATATGAATATTTATAATTAAATATTTTAATCTTGGTATATCTGTGCTTTTGCTGAGCAATATTTAACTTTTTAAATTTAACACACACACACATACACACACACAACACACACACACACATACACACACACAACACACACACACACACATACACACACACACACACACACACACACACACACACACATATATATATATATATATATATATATATATATATATATATATATATATATAAAATAAAAAGAAAAATAAAGTAACACTGTTAGCATTGTAACAATTTAACAGTAATTATAAAAGCAGAAAAGGATAAAACACTAAGAGAAAGACACATTTGTAATCGCTATATTTCTATATATATCAAGATTAAGTTTATTTGTCATGTAGAAGCTGTCTTGAAAACGTAAGCTATATTTTTATTGTTTTTATTTTAGAGGCGGAAAGGCAACACATTTGGAAATATTGAAGGAACGCAGAAATGTAGCATAAACTTCCAGAATTTCAATATATTATTCGAAACTATTTTATAAAGTGTACAAAGGTTTCAAAACTGATGACATGTTTTCACGTTGAATAATTCAGACATTAACATTGATCCTTTGAAAATAATTAAGCTGTTAGTTGGGGAAAAATACGAGGTCAACTGAAGACAAACCTTTTTATAAGCTTAAAACGATGTGTCAGTGAATGAAGGTAATAAAAGTATACTTCTGTGTTTAATTTCAATATAAACAGACTGCATTCCATTTTAAAAAATAAACCCAAAGAATGCAATACCCCTTGTATGAATAATAAGGGAAGCTCGAATTTTAGAAAGGACATGTTTTTTGTTCACCAGAAGATAGCATATTAGTCTCACAACTTTATGGAAATTGGTTCTTTTAATTTTTTTCTTCCTCTGTCATTTTTTTGGCATTGATTTTGTATTAACGGTTTATCGTGGGATTTCACCTAACTATTTATCATTTACTTCCCTTCAGAAAAATGTATTTTTTCCCTATTTTATTTAGAGAGATTCTTTAAATATATTTATTTCTACGAGCAAGTTTGGTTTTGGAAGTTTTCTTGATTGTGTGGAATTTCTGCCACATTTCTACAGAGACACACAAATTAAATTAGATCATTCGGAGTTTATTTAGTAACAGAGAGAGTTTCTTGTTTGTTATAAATTCATTGCATACGCACAATACATTGTGAGAGTGTGTACGTAATTATTGACTAAATAATGGCAATGTTCTTAAATATATTGCAACAAAATCAGGAATGCTTTACAGTTCGTAACTTCTGTTAATTTGCTGCAGAAATATTAGCGAGCATGAGATCAGCTAAATAAGTCAACATGAAAAACAAAATGCTCTACCATCATACGTAATAACGTTGTTAATTTTTAAATTGATGTACGCAAATAACCGCAAGTATACCAATTAACGGTACCTTATATATTTGCGTCATAATGCAACGAACGCTATTCAGAGACTAACAGTTTGTTAGTTTTACCCGTGTTAGAGTAACTAATGTTTGAGAACTTTTATTTTTTTCATAATATTGTGAAAATCAAACTTAAATATATGCTGTTAATGTAGATAATATGAAACTGATAGATACAGCATGGTGGTGTAATGCAAAAATTTACGCCTTGTTTTAGCACTACAGCTACATGCCCTTTTTATGCCCTTTTCTTGTATCAACATGGGTATTAATAATTAAAACAGATAATTGAATAATTCGCAGACGTCCCTTGAGCAAACGTGAGCATTAATTTCATCCTTTACAGAGGAAAATGAAACATTTTCCGTTTGGCTTATAGACCTGGCTTCAGTTAACAAGTAATTCTACTTTTTTACTTATTTTTTAAATGGTGATACAAATTATACTTTTAAAAATGTTTTAAAACATTTTATAACCCCATTATGGTTATTTATTCACTTTAACAGAAAGCAGTTTTCCCTAAGGGCCCATTCTTTACCGCTGAACTGCTACAGTCATTATGTAAAAATGTTTGGGGTAAAAACGCTTGAAGCTTTGCCGATACTTTATCCGCGCCACTGTCAACGTTTACGAGGAAATATTCGTTTTTCTGGCGTGTATTAAGCAGCACTAGGAAGGAACTTCAGTCGCCAACGTCCTTATTTGAACATCCTGAAAAATATTCTGCACTTTAATTTTCACTTTTCATCAGCAAGTGGGATTTTATCATGCACTATAATATGATATTTAGCAGAACGTTAACCACTACTAGTGCCAAATAGTTTTTAATAAAAATGTGTGATTTTTCACATTTTTTATATTGGACATTTACAAGAACTTTATATGAATTACTTTATTGATTATCCTCCCACGTTTTCTTAGGAATTATGATAATTGAGTTCAAAGCCATGCTTAGTATCTGGGAGATGTATCTATATAGATTTAAATCGTCTTATTTAGTAAACAGAAATTGATAGCAGAATAAAAATACATACAGGTAAGCAGAAACTGAATGTTTGGTGAAATGAACAAATGAAGTACTGTAGAAAACATTCAATAAACAAACTCATGCTCATACTGGCTTTACTTTTGAATCTCTGATATTTCCAAATGTTGTTTGTATGATACACATTTTAAACACATTATACACTCAAATTTAAAACTTTATTAAACTTTTCTTAAAATACTCAAAGTGCTGCAGCTGAATTTGAATTATTCGCACTTACTTTAATGTACTTAATAAAATGTTTAGTAAAATTTTGAAAATGTAATAAAGGCGAATAGTAAAATTAGTAGAATTGAAACAGAGTAATGCCGTTAAAATGCTTTGTATTTCTGTACAAATGAATTTATTTGGCTCTTCCGAAGCTATGAGGCTATTAAAGTCAATGTTATAAGTATGCTTCATCCGTAAAAACGCTTAAATCTCCAATTAGAGATAAATATGTGGTGTCAAATAAATTAAAAAACTATATAGAAGTATAATGAACCGTTTTGCCCAAAAGTCCACCATATCTTTACTTTTACAATATATAAATAAATAACTTTAGCTTATTTGAATTAAACTGCTGAGATCTATACATTCCACATTACTTAGTAATATATTAAAGAGCGTTTAAATTAAAATACAAACTCAATATATGTAAGTCTATCTAAGACATAAATTGTTGCAATAATCATGGGATCGATATTTACGAAAGTATTCACAAATATCAGGCCAAAAGACGTTCAAGTAAAAAGGATTCTAACAACTTAAAAGCTTATTGTCAGTGATAAAAATGAATACCAAGCAGATGTTTTTAAGAATCAGCGAACCAGGGGTTATTTAGTTTAACACTAATTTACGTAGTTATTATTTTTCGTTACGTTTCGTGAAGGTAAAGTTATAACTAATTTCACAATACATACTTTTTTGTGCGAAAAGATAAATAAAATAGAACAATTACATCTAAATATAATTCTTGGCCATATTTAATTGAAAAAAACTACAAGTTAACTAATTTTAGGAATGTTATTACTTTCTCTTAGTAAAGGAGTTTTCGAGAACGTTTTGAGTCTGCCAAACAGACGACCGAATTTAATAACGTAATCTTTGGAAGTAGCCCACTTGGACATAATTATCATTAGTACTATTTGCGGTTGTCGCTTCTATTTGCACATTTTAAAAGTTTATTGCTTTTGTTTTTGTTTTATTTTAACTGTTACAATTTCGGCGGTCAGATAAAATATACATTAATGACTTTAAGTCATTTTCAGCTTATAATGTTCTATTTCCAGTTGTTCACCACAATTGTGTTTAATTACTCTTTCTAAATATGTTTTGAATAGTGGCTTGCTTAATTATTATTGAATTTTATAAAGAACAGAAAAAAAAAAAAGAAACGTGCAACTGAAATGGAAAACTTTTTGACAATACTTTGATTTATTTTCTTGTCTGTCTATTAATAAAATGTAAGCATAATAGCCAAGGTGTCTTCACAATATGGGCCAATTGGCAAATTATGCGCACTTTTACCTTTTTATTCTTTTTTTATGGTTTTGTTATAGAAATAAAGGTTCGTTCATGCAGACACCAATTTCATCTTATGTATTTTTTGGCGATTAGCTGAATACTTCGCCCCTTTCTTAAGAAAATTATATCAATAAATTGAAATAAAAAATTATGATTAACTCAATACATGTTATATTTTTTAAACATTTCGTTAAAAGTATCATTGTCACTGTATTTCGGTGAAGAATAATAGAATAACTTCTTTTAATGTTTATGTATTTGTTATTTAATTTGTATGCAGAACTATAGAAAATTACATAATGCTTATACATTGCCAATGAATATAAATGCATATAATGAAAATATTTTACAATGTAAAATTTATTTACTTTATCATTATTACAAGTTGTATGGATTTAAATTCTAAAACCCATTGAAACGTTGTACACTTACGCTGAAAAAGGTACATTTAATTTTATTACATATATGACACAGTTTTCTGTTATTAACATTTTCGTTATTTAATTTAATTTGAAAAAAACTGATAAAATGGCTATTATGGTAGGTGCTCTAAGGTATTATTTTCAAGCAAAATTATTACAATGTCAATAATTCCTGCGCTGGATTAAACAGATTTCTCGTGTTTACAATGTGCATGAAGAGCATACATGTTGAATATAACGGCACAACCTTTAATTTATAAATAAGGCACTTTATTACAAATCCGGTTGTTATTGCAGGTCTTATGGGTTCTGCAACACTACACTGCTGACCCTGAAGCATCATGAAATTGTGGCAAAAGAGTCCCTTTATTGGGATGGAGAGCAAACTTTTCAGTGCGTTTGTATCAAGTATAGATATTGGTTTGGCAAACTCTGAATGTATCAATCCATGTTGAGTATATGAGTGAAGATATAAAGTATAAGAAGCACTGAAAAAAAGAAATAATAAGTTCACCCTATTATTCTATTAATTAAACCAATTACACGCAACAATTTGCTCTTACCACTGCTGTCATATGAGAGATTCAAGGCCAATTGCAGCGCGACCATCAAGTAATGAGTGGAGTTTAAAGAATTCTAGCAAGGCTTAGATAGTAGCTTGAAGGACATGGGCGTTCAAGGTTAAGGTTATTACATGACATAATGCGTGCAAGATTTGGGTAAAACAGTAGCCTTTTATATAGCATTCACCTGCAAGCATGACCCCCAGCGTTCTATTATACTATTATTATATGAATTCACAATAATAAGGCGAATTCACACACACACACACACACACACATAGGGTGTGTGAATGGTGTTTAACGCCCGTTTTTACTGCTGAGGTACCACAGGCAGTGAACACTGAAATGAAATGATGAAATGAAATGATATATTAGGAAAGATTTTTTTTTTTTAAGGAAGGAAACGTTCCAGGCCTAAGTTTAGGGTACCTCCCCGGCATTTGCCAGTTATGAGAACTGAGGAAAACCTGGAAAAAAACTCAGTCAGGGAGGACGGTCCTGGCGGGATTCAAATCCCAGACCTCCCGCTCACGAGTCCGCGCCTTAACGGCCTCTGTCACCCCTGGCGGTTCCACAGGCGATGGACACTGATGATACATGAGATGAACTGAATATTGGGAAAGGATTTTTATTTTAGGCAAGGAAATGTTCCAGGCCTATGTTTAGGGTACTTCCCCGGCATTTGCCATTATTCTTCCTTGGACAAAACTTATATCTAGCTTTCAGTGTTTCTGTGTGCTTGTGATTTCTGCTTCTTAGGTTTTGTAGATCACTTCTGCTTTTTCACATGTGAAAGTACTATATATTTTCCAAGTTCAAGAAGAAAGAACATTCTATTGTCTCAGGAATTTTCTCTTCCGTGGGTTTTGTCTTCATCTTAAGGAAGACATTTAGAATTCTTATATCAACTAAGTTCATAGATAATCTTTAGTCAGTATAAGGTGGATAAAATACAGTCCTCAATTTTTAGGAAAAAGGGAAATAACTTTACACGTTACACACTGCAACTTTACCTTGTTATTTTCCCCATTTATATTTAATACAAAATTTTAGAGTTGTTTAATCAAAAGCCATTTCTGAAAAAATATAAAATTCCAAATTTAATTTCTCCCTTCACAGCTCCCTACATGAGATCGTACTGTGTTCCCAAACAGCAAGAAGTCTAGTTTACTGCTCGTTCACATAATTAATATTTCATATGTGGATTAACAATATTGTTAATTTGAAACCACTGGAAAATAAACTTTTGGGGAAGGTTTGCAGTAAATAATGATAAAAGTACTAAAAGATAAAATACTTCTTTATCTATCTTCAAAGATAGAAAAGCAATGGTATTCAAAGCAGATGAGTCGTAGATGCAAGCCCTAAAGTATTTAAATTAAAGGAAAAGAATAAACATACAAACTAATTGATGCCTTAGATTAAAAGGATTATAATAATGATTCACAATGGCAACTAACATTATAATAATGCCTGATATTGGCAACTTGGCTTTTTAGAAACATGCACAGACATTTCTGAAATATCTATGTTTGCTTTAAAACTTTAATTTAAATGTTTGGCAAAAGAAAACAGGTATTCATATTTTACAGCTGGGATCATAATACAAAGAAGCCTAGGAAGTTGAACTGTAAGTTTATTTAATTATTTTCTTAAATACAAAACAAAATTAACTGCGCACCTAAACATTTAATTCCAAACTTAAATTTTTTATCTCGTCTACCGCCTCATAAACATTTCATAACTGATGAAAATGTTTGTCACATGTGATGAACTGTGAACAATTCTCTTTTAAGGCCAGAATTTTAGCTTATCTTTGTTCTTTTTTGAAATTCAATCCTGGATCAAGGCTGTAGATAATTTCAATTACGGTTTTAATTATTTTATTCTTTTACAAAAGGAAAGAATATAGCTAATCATAACATTCGATATTGATATATCAATTATTCTTAAAAATAAGAAACATACAACTGTAATCAATTTCGATCTCAATGAATGTATTTTTTATAAACGTGACACACTTTTAACCATTCTAGTATCTGATAATATATTTTAGGAATAATGATTGATATTATTTTTCATAACTTTTTTCAATTTGAACGAAACATTTTTCTTGCAGAGCTATGGGAAATACTAAAATGTTTTTATTTTACCCACCACAACTATCTGTATATATATATATATATATATATATATATATATATATATATATTGTTTTTTTTTCTTTCTTTTTTCCCTAAATAATATTAGTTTTACGTGTATTTTATTGACTTAAATGCATATTTTATTCAGAGTGTTATGCATTTAACTAATATAAATTTTTGGCCTATTTTTTGCCTTCAAATACATTTATATCTATGTATTTTTCATATCACACATGTTTGCTGGTTACATTTCGTTATATTGTTGCAAAAATCGCAACAGAGTAATTGGTTATAATCTGCAAGCATACCTACATTTATCAACTATATGCAATTGCTTGAGACTATTTGAATGAAAGAAAAGGCCTATTAATAATGCCAGTATAAATAAAACACTCTAATCTATTTTTTCTGAAATCAGCGGCGATATTAAATATGTTAATGAAATTAACGTCTTTAGCAAAGGTCACACAATCATATTTACCTCATCGATGTGCAAAACTGACAGTTGATAGAAAAACGGAATTATATGATAATGTATTGTCGCAAGAAATGTGTTGGGTCTATATAGTGTCTTCAGCACGTTGAAATGAACAGAAAATATTGTTGTTGTGTTTGACATATCAATCAACCGACAGATTACGACATGTTTTCTGTGAAGGACTAATGAAGTGAAAATCTGTACGTCTAAAATGTGCAACAATGCTTCGGAACAAACGAAGCCATTCGAGGGACAGTTCTAAGTTAAATATTATGTAAGAATTTAGAAATACCGGAATTATAAACTGTGTTTAATTTTGCAAAATCGTTAATTAAACTACACGTTATGAAATTAGCAGCGTAAAGTTAACGATAACAACAATAACAATGGACAAACGAACTAAATAATCTCAAGCGATACAATGACGTCATAATTATAATAAAAGCATGCATTGGTTTCAGAGTAATTCATCAGAAAATCACCTACTTATTTTATTTTACTAATATCCGTTGATAATTCTAGTATACAATAAAGAAAGCATATAAAACTCATGCAATAAACACAACATTAAAAAGCAACATCGTTTTATACTATTCTAATTGGGATTATTATTCTTTTATCATTTATGTACCATTTATCAACTCAACTTAATGCGATAAGTGCTAATATTCCTCACAATAATTAATGCCATTTTATTTTATATGCTTTGGTTAAAAATGCATTTAACTAAAACAGTAGCATTTGATGCTGAATGTAAAACGCTGCAGTTACCGGTTACTAATTTGGAATACCATATAAAGATAATAATAAATCACTCTTGAAATTGTTTAATAAGAATGCAGATAGTATTTGTGCCTTTAATAAAAGATCAATGTGGACAATAATTTAAATCATCTTATCACCTCAAGTTAACGCCTCTGTTTGCGTCAGCTATTAATTAAATTTGTGTCAGCAACGAAACCTGGAAAACCGCTGATGTGTGCGTAACTGTCCTCGACGTTATTTCAGTTAATTTTTTTAAGTGTGGTTTTCCATCTATCTGCCAGCCTTACGCGGTTAAATTGTATTTACAATGCGCGTTTTCCTGTATTCTATGTTCACAAAAAGTGTATTATGTAGTATAATTCCTTTGAAACCTTATGACAAATCTACCAGAAATGCAATAACCTAACATTAGCATGTTGTTCAAACAGAAAGGTGAACTGTTTTGCAACTATAAGCGAATTTCATAAGGAAGTAATTTGCAGCAATTTCTAAAGGCCCTTGTTTGCAAATGTATAGGAATAGTGTGTGCTATTTAATGGAATGTTTTGTATCACCAGAACCTTTTTGTGGTGTTAAGATGCCGATCACGAAGAAAATAAAGCAACCTCTTTAAAAAGTCATAAATAAATGATTTGCTATTTTGTCACAGAATTTGTATGCATCAGTAGATAAGAAGCAGTGTTATGGCAACATGTAATGTTATCTCTACCTAGGTGAACTGTGACTAGAAGGAGAGGTAAGCATGTCTTTAAATAGGGATGATTATAGAGCTCGGATTTTTAGATAATAAAACATTGCATTATAGATGTTTATATATTACTTTGGCAGGTGTTTGTATTAATACTATAAGAATCGTATTTATGTCCATAACTTTATCTATAGGCAATGAATACTACTTATTAGTACTTAATGCTAAATATGATATTATTTTACACTAGAATTGTACTAAATAAATTTAAACAAAATAATAAACAGGTAATTTGGAAAATTTTGAGGCACAAATGATTTTCTATTGATAAATGCGCAATAAAACACATAAAGAAATTACAAAACAAAATAATTTTAGCGCTTTTTTCTATCAGTTCATTGATTAAACCATTGTAATAATTCATAGACAGCAATTTATTCACTCAATTGATACTAAATGAATTCAGATACAAATATAACGTTGGCACATTATAGTTCTACTGTAGTAATGATTTTTTGAAAAAAAATTGTAATTCTGTACACATAGAACTGAAAAAGACAATAAAGGCGATTTTAATAAATAGAAGAAACAGCTTAACATCTGGTAGTCATTATAAACATTTATGCCTATAATTCTGCAATATTAGTTTACCTTCTGATGGGATTAGTAAAAAATGATTAAACTCATTATACTGCCTTACACTACTGATTTCAATAAAGAAATGAAAGATTTATAGTAAAATTAATTCCACTCCGTACAGCCAGCAAAAAAGGGTAAGAAAAATCAAGATTGTTTATATATATTATATTTATATAAAATAAATAATTTATATATTTATATATACTTATTTTATGAACTGTTGTTAAAACCAAATTCAGAAAATAGTTCTAAATAATCGTGAATTAAAGCAGTTGAAGGCCACAGGCATAAAGCATTCTGTTACAATTTTTAATGAGATATACATACCATCTAATGACATATGTACTGAGATTTATTTTACACAATAAAATACAAGGAAAGTGACTTTTAGGTAGTCCAAATTGAGATATAGGAAATGATTGTGACAAGCAAGGCGAGGAAATAGCTGTTTAAAATGAATGAAGAAGAATTTCTACCCACCACTTTTACCTATTACTTTTATGCATACGAAGATTTGGAAACTCTCAAGAAATTTGTGGCATAAAGTAAAATGTTCTTTTCAAATCTATCACATACATAATTAATTGATAGGTATTTTGTAATTAAAAAACTAAGAATTAATATAAATAAAACATCAAGTTATGAGACTCTTTACCTCCTAAAAGTTGTAATAACGGTTTAATTGTAACTTAGAATGATATTTACTATTAAAACGTACAAATCAAGAAAAAATAAACAAAACGCTGTATTATAATATTTATTGATTCCCATTATCTTTCCATTTGAAACTCGTCATCAATGCTTTGGCACTACTGGCATTTATATTTAAGATTAATGAACTTCAAATAACACGGTTTTTAAGTTAAAAATGTTAATTTCTTGTGACTTAGACTGTTATTTGCCTGTGGACTTCAATTGCCATAAAGTAAATAAATCGATCCGTCTAAAATTCCAAAGTAGTTTTAGGAATTTTTAGGCTCAATAGGATTAACATAGTTTGCCGCATTTGTCTTAAACACTTCACGCTTATTAGTAAGGAACAAAGTAATTCAAATCTGGAAATTCGAGCCCTAATGATTAATAATCTCAGCATTAAGTTTAGAATGAGCTATTGTGATCAATTCAGCTGGCAGTACGCTCAATGTAATATCTATAAGGGCGGGAAAATCTGCTTATTAATCTATTGTGTCCTGCATTTAGTGGAGAGTTTGTGCTGCAAAGCACGATTGAAACAGTCAATGTGTGTGTGTAACACGAATAAAAATCTTAAAATGACCCTCATTTTTACACTATGAGTACAGGATTCTATGGTTATCCTTTAGTCAAAGGGGAAAACCTGAATAAAACATGCACTAATAATTTGACACGAGCAAAGTTCCATGCTGCAGGGAGGTGACGGTAAGGTGGGGTTATACGTTTTTGTTTTTTTAATTAATTTGATAGAGGAAACATGCTACATCATAACCATCCACTTTTGGCTATAAATTCGCAGGAAAGAAGTTTTGAAGTTCTACATAACTTTTCTTAACCGTATTTAATCTGTAAGCTTTACTATACAGCTAACATTTTATCTAAGACATTCTTATCTTCTACTTTTTTCGACTGCTGGTGTATTTTAATGTTTTTCTTTGTCTCTGTATTGGTTTATGAGGTGCTGCCAATGATTTCCAACCTGAAGAGGATTCATTGTTCATGGAAGAGCTGATGTCAGCAGATCAACTCTTAGCAATAATATCCAACGGTTTTTCTCCTAAGAGAGAAAAATGTAAACGAGTCTTATGATTCTGGCTGAGTGACACATTTGAATCATTCTAGTAAATAAAACTCTCAGAGACAGGATGACTTGAAATGAAGGCAAGCTGTCAGATTTTTTTCTTATTGGACTTGTTGTGAAAGTTTGGATATTAAATATTTATTTAAAGAGATATTCATTACATAATTATTGATGTATTATATACTCAAATAAGAAATATGCTGCTATATTATATTTCATGTTTCGAAAAATTAAAACATTCACTTCTTTACACTTCTAAAGGAAGAAGGTGTAAAAAATAACAAATGCAGAACAATATACATATGTAGCTGTATTTTTAGAGATAGAACTATTATGTATCCCGCTATTCCATGTTATGAATTTTGCAGATAAACATTGTAAAATAATGAAACAAAGTGAATTATTTGCTTGTTTCTCATATAAAATCAAGACAAATGTGCCCTACATAATAAGCATGCTATAAACATACCTTATTTGTAAATTTTTAATGTTAAAATACAGATAAATGTGTATAATTTAGTTATTTTACTATCATGAAAACACTTAAAACAAAAATTAAGATACAGAGAGTATGTGTGTTATTTTTTTGTTAAGAAATGCATGGTTTATAATACATCTAACTTTTTTCATCCATTCATGAACTTTATAGGGCCTGTGAATACTATTATTTTCGAAGAAATAAGCAACAATGTATACAAAGCAAGGTGCAGTTGCAATATTCACGACTAGATTATTGAAACTAATCATTTTGAAGGAAACAATGTAATCCAGATTACAACCAGCAATTATGAAAACAGAAATCACAAGTACTCCTCTTTATTTTGAGAACGGCAGAGATTTGAATGTTGCGTAGTCGATTGAGTTAAGTCTTATTAACTATATCGTTTATTCCCCTTCAATATAAAAAATAAATGCTGTACATGTGGAAACAATTCTGGCCACCGGACTCAAGTTAAGCAGAAATGTTTATTTTTCGTGGTTACTAGCCCGTGTTATTGAACACCTAAGCAAACAGCAGAATAAACGAGGTAAGTAGATAATATAAGAATTTCTGTTATGTTACAAAAGGGTGTGTAAACAGGATTTCACTTGATGTTTCAATAAGCAAACATCGTTTACTTTTATTTCATAATATATTCTATTTTCTTAGCTTGATGATATATTCAATTCCTGAAAAAAAAGTTGATTATGATGATCTGGCGTATAATATTTTGAATAGTGTTAAGTGCCCTGCGGCATCACAGGTGATGAACAATTGAATCAGAAATTGGAAAATGTATTTTTTTGGAGGAAAGAGGAAGTTCCAGACCTAGGATACAGCTACTCCTTGATGGGAATGAGGAAAACCTGAGAAAAACCTCAGGAAAGGAGAATGTACCTGGTGGGAATCGAACAGTATACCTCTCGCTAACAATTCTGTACCTTAGCGACCTCGGCCACCTGTGTAGAGTTAGCTGAAGTCAGGGCCTATGCTGTTGAGAACAGTAATGGGACTCCATGATACTGATGCGCACAGCAGTAGGATCCCTGATGGGGATGACCACTGATACTAAAGCAGGGGCTTATCTTAGACGCTTGGGCTATCATTTATTATCTTTATTGACTATAGCCTTGAAAAAGTCACAAAGATATTCATTAAGGAATACATTTCTTCTTGAGCCCAGAGTAAACTTTTCCAACCAAAAAATCAGTGAACATATATACTATATTATATCAAATATAAATGCATGAAAGTGAAACATTTTTAGCAAAATTCCAAGAATTCTCCCATTAAAGGTAGAATAAAATGCTCTCTTAAAACAAGAATTCTTAGTTGGAAGTGTTTTCTTATGTTAAATATTATTTGGGTGGAAAAACACAAAGGGACTTGCTAATAGAGCACTTGATATGAATATGCATTTGTAGCGATACATGGGGCCTGAAACCTGTGATGCATTAATCACATGCTATACTTAACGTAGTAATATACAGGAATACTAACGAGCACATGAAACGTTGCAATGGACAATTACTGGGGCCTTTAGAACAGCTACAACTGCACCTCTCAAAATATTAAGTACCTCCCATTGGTTCTTATTGTCTAATTTTAACAGGACAAGTTCTTAAATCCTATACTTCAGATTATATATTATAAATTTTATAATAATAAAATTATGAAATACCCTTCTAATATCCAAGCAACTTCGTTACCGCCTCGCCGCGACCTGGAGAGTCCAGGGCAATTGTTTAAATCCGAGCGTGCTTTCATTATTGGCTAAAGACTAAGCAATAAAGACGAGAGGGAAACACACATTCAGCCCTGACAGTTATATGAATGCGCCCGTGGCCATCATCCATTAGAATTTGAATAAGATGATAATATTAACTAGAAAGAGGGAACGCAAGTAACAGCGCTGGTGGGAAAATCGGGATAATATGGGGGAAAATCCGAAAATATCGACTTTGTCTAACATAAGACAATTACCACATCGCTGTATAAACCAAAGCTCGAGCTGAGGTGTCAAGACAGCTAATATTACAATCTACATCCCTTCGCATTATAGTGGAATGGATAAGCCATCGAGCTAAGGTCACTGTAACATACTTGACAAGGAACCGATATTTTAATAACAGAACAGAATGCCATGAAACCAAAATATATATGGGTTTCCTAAGTCATTCATTTCTTAGTTGCAATGAAGAAGACCTTATCCTCTTATATAGATAATTCTGAGACAAGGCCAAAATTAAGTTAAGCTTCTGTCTTGAATGCTGTTCCAAGTATATATACTTATGTTTTCTCTGACAGATTTAAATACGCATGACTTCAGCAAGATTCAGTCCAATCGAATACTGGGCTGCATGCAGTTGTAATAGTGTTAAATTAATGTCGATGCTGGAGCATGAGGGGAAAAACAACAACGAGAGAGAAGCTTTACCAGCAGAATAATGATTATAAGGACTGAAACCTAAGCTGGAGATATCATCATATATAGACAGAGTTTTTTTTTTTTTTTGATTGATTTATTTATGGATGCTCTTTAACATCTCAGGTTATCAACTCAGGGCGTGAAACGGCCGACTAATTTTGCTCAGAGGTCCCTATTTCAGGCTTGAGGTTCTTTTTCGTGCCGTAAATGTACGACACGGGACCTACAGCTTTACTTACCGTCCGAAGGAAGCCATACTTAGGATTTTTACGCCCGAAAAAATCCATCGATCCTGGTCAGGTTCGAACCCGCGATTTTGGTTTTAGGAGGCAAGTATGGTAACCACTACACCACCAGGACCGACTAGCCAGAGGTAATATAAATATCTGGAGGAGAAAAGAATGCTCCGAATCTCAGATGAAGCAAGTCAACGTTTGATGAAGGGGCACTCTGAGACAAAAACTAATACTCTATAAAATCAGGAGAGAGGTGAAGCTCCTAACAAGATACCTCTATAAGCTCAAACTCATTTAAAATAATAATTATAGAAGAAAATGTCCCTAGGATACATCCTCCCCTCCAGTTTAATGTCCCTTATAACAACGTAGGTCTAAAGAGACGATTTCTAGGAAAAAGGAACGATATCATACGTGTTTTGTGATTGTGGAGCTTTGGCCAATAGTAATAGTTGTAGGAATCTGCCATCCTAAAGTATGAATTGATGACTTTAAATGTACACTGTAATATGAATATAGAGTTGGTATCGAAATAAGCGTAATTCAGTATTACGTCTCAGTTTAAATACTATACAGAATGTCCCAAAAGTAGACGGACAATTTTTAGATAAGTTAATTAACGGAAATTTAAAGCACGTTTTGTTAAGGAACCCATGGACTGCGATGTTTCGTTTCTGTGCAACAAGGTGTTTGTATCATTAATGCTTTCCTACATTTTGTTTCCTCCTTCAGCCCAGTATAACGCTTCCGCCCAATTTGATTTCTCCTTCACATCATTATCATGCTTGCTTTCAGTTTGTTTACTTGAACTCGGTATCATGTTCCCTCCTCATTTGTTTACTCCCTAAGCCACGCAGCTTTGCCAATTTAGCCCTTTTCGGGCTAGATCTGGCTTTATTTACTCCGTATTTGGCCCCATTTTTTCCCTCTTCGGGCATTCTAGTTCTTTGAGATAAAACCTGGGGCTTTTAAAACATCTAGAGTAAAATCTAGGGCTTTATGTAATTCACCAACTCATTAACATTCTTGACGTACCGTACTGAATGGCTCCGTAAGGTGTAACAAGTAAAAATTTAATAGTAATTGCCATATTCGTCTTTGTATATGGTGCACGGCACTGTTGCCATATTAGCCATTATAGGCTAAATCTAGCATTTTCACAGCAGCATTCAGCCCTACAAAATTGACAAATGCTTTAGTCAGAAATTTACCTTATTTAACAAACTCCTGAGCCTTTTACTACCGTACCATAATTTTAATTGTTCTAGGATTCAGCAGGCAGCATAATGCCAAAATCGATCACCTTAGCTGTTATGCTACGTAAGAAGAAGAACAAATAGAGTAAATCCCCGCTTGCTATGTAACTATATTGTATTCCTACCAAGAGTCATGCCATTTTATCAAAATGTATGTGCATTAGATAAATAGTAGCACCTAAATAAGATGTCATCGTGACATGAACTGGTTGACTTTATGACATTCACCACGGTTAATTCCTATGTAGTTTAAAACTGAACTTTTTGCAGTAACGCGATGATTGTAATGCATCATTTGCTCTGCGTAAAAGTTAATCCTAGATATATATATTAGACCGGAAGCTTACGAGAAGGAAGGAATAAATGACATCTGATTCAGCACTCGCCCGTGAGATCCCCTGGTAGCGCCTGGTATTGGCATTCCCGGTAATCTAAGAGGCTGTTTTTCGTCAACATTGTTTATCTATTCTCACACTTCCTGACTTTAATGGGTATATAGAACGGGTATTCAGTGTAATGAATGTAGCGAAAACCAAATCAAGAAATAGAATGAAACTTCCTTTGCTATTTGCAATTCTCTCAATATGGCCTGGGTTAAAAGGAAGTAACAGCAATTATTACACATGTGAGTTACCACAAAATGTCATTGATCGCATAGGAACGAGTGTTGTGTATCAAGGTGGTAATAAAGACTGTGAAACTGGACCTTCAAGACAGATTGAAACAGCTGACGAAGAGGAACGGTATAAATATTTTAGCAATTATACGCTTAGGCAAGTATCGATTTAAGGCAAATGTATTATTATTATTATTATTATTATTATTATTATTATTATTATTATTATTATTATTATTATTATTACTGTGGGGATGGAGTTGTTTTAATGACACGTCGATGATGGAAAATATTTTGCTCCCTTGAGGTGAAATTTAGCTCGTAGTCAAACCCGTTCTTTAGTTCAGCAGTGGCAAGACCGGCTCAGTGGTACTTCCAGGCAGTGTAGCGTCTTATTTATTCTCAGTATCGGCCTACCTACTCAGTTTGTTCACTACTACGATGCAGACACGGAACATTATCAACGGCATGCATTTGATATACGGAACCACTTGCGGTTTTGGTCGTGTGGCTCAGAGGTTCTCCCGGGAACAATTTCCAAACCGAAGAGTTCCACCTTTGCCAGCATTGATCGCAGACTACGCGGACTGGGCGCATTAGATAGACGAGCAGGTCAAGGGCGGCGGCGATCTGAACGAACTCCTGCTGCCAAGGAAGCAATACTGAGGTGCCTAGAGGACAATCCTCTTAAGAATATTCGCGCTATAGCTTCACAATTGAACTCAAGTCTCTCCAGGTCAGCTGAACTCGGCAGGAACAGCTGTTAGGTACGTTTCATTTTCAAAAGGTCCATGTTACTATGCCACGTGACTACCCATTGCGACGGCACTTTTGTACAAATTAAGCAGCGGCAAGACTTTTCAACACTTATGATAATCACGGACGAAGTAGCTTCAAGCTTGAAGGATTGTTTATTTTTTCTTTTGAAAAACTTCATGCCACATTTTTGTGATCACATCGGTTCAGATTTGGTGTCAATGTGTGAGCAGGTATTGTAAATTAATTTCTGATAGGACCATACATTTTGCCTCTACGAATCAGCGCCAACAATCACTCGTGTTTTTGAGAGAAGTTCTGCCCGAGTTACTGGAAATTGTTCCTCTCAATATGAGAAGTACGTTAAGGATAACCATCTTGCGCTCTGTTTCTTGTCGTTCAGAAGGCAGTAGCTACTGTATATTCTCAGAACTCAAGGCTTGATCGATATCCTAAACAATAGGCCAGTAGAAACAGCGCAAGTGGACAAAAGTCCTTCTGCCGCAGGAGCAATCTCGGAATATTTACTTTATACCATGCTCCGTGATCATTTTCATTGGGAATCAGTAGTTCCGATATTATTAAAAATATACTAAATAAAGAATGGAAATAAATAAAAGAATTTTACTTTCTAGCTCTAAGCAAACAGCATCTATAACTTTCCAGCGTTAGCGAATCATCGAAACGATGACATCATACAGCTGGTGTAAGCGCCAGGAATGTTGTCCTGTTGCATAGTATTCAGTGCCATCATAATTATTGAAACTTTACGAGCAAAATTTTAGAATAATTTAAAATTAAAAAAAAACGCGTTATTGTAAGGTCAAATAATAAAAAAACTGGTATATATATACATATATAGGTACGATTTTATTCCATAAAAATGAAGACATACTTTCACTCTTTGTAGTTGGGGATAAGAAATAAAGTGCACGTACTGTGGTAGCATCCAAGAAATAATTAAATGTAACAATATTAATTGATTTTATTATACAAAATGGTAAAAAAGTTGAAAATTATGAGGTAATATGAGGATTTTAATTCAGTTACTGTTCAACAAGGAAACTAAAATGATTTCCATCACGGTATACACTAAAGGTGATGCTGAAAATATTACATTTTTAACAAACCTTAAATATTCCCTCTGCAGCATCGTGCACAATGCAGAATGACCAATGCTTGTCAGTTGCTGAACTCAGTTTCAGTTTTGGGCAGGGGTTCTCAACCTATGGTACGCTTACCATTCTTAGGACGGTCCTGGTGGGAATTACGCGCCTTTACGATCTGGGACACCCGTGGCGGTTAAACTGATGTGGTACGGTGTCCTCGTCCAAATATGGAACCACCAACCTCTCTCACCTGATTCTATATATCCCTGTATAGTTGAGTTGGTGGTTAAACCAGAAACCTCTGTCATAAGTACACTTAACATTACGAGCCGCTTTCTAAAGAATCAATTTCTCATAGTAGAGAAACCTTAGGGAGGTATCCGGGGTATATAGAGAGTTTCGTTGTTCCGTGATTGGTGGTGAACACAGTAACTCAATTGGTTAGAGCGTCAGTCTGTAAGGCTGAAAATCCGTAGTTCGAATTCCGACTGTAACCTAAATTTTTCAAACCTGCTGCTTCATTTCCAGGGATAATCTGTTTTTGAGACCTATGGAACTATATATTTTAGACGTTTTGTTTCTAAATTATTTAATCAATTCTTTTCATTGCTTATTATCTAAATACCTAATATACCATATGGTTTATTAAGAATATAAATAATAATATTTATTGTTATACAAAGTTATTCAAATATAAACCGTTCATTTAAAAAATTAACGAATTCTTACTATATACGAGGGAACGTTCATAAGTTTGCGGCCTGACCATTTTCTAGGTATGATAAAGATAAAAACTATATTTCACTTTTCAATATAATCGCCCTTCATTGCAATACACTTCTCACATCTTTAAATTAACATTTCAACCCCCCCCCCCTCAATAGTCAAAAGTCCTGTCTGCAAAATGGGCATAAACAGCATCCATCACTTCTTCATCACTCTTAAATTTCTTTCCTCGAAGGTCCTTCTTGAGTTTTGAGAAGAGGAATTAGACACTGTGAGCTAGATCTGGGCTGTAGGGTGGACGGTCGACCTGCTTGAAGCCACATTTCTTCACAGCTTCCTGTGCAACAAAAGCTGTGTGCACAAGTGCGTAGTTGTGAATGCGCACATCACCACTCGGCTTTCCTCGCCTTTTCTCTTTGGTGGAAGCACGTAGTCTGTGAAGTGAGCCACCAAAGTACTCCCCATTTACTATGATTTTCCTCTTCTTGAAGTTAGTGATGAGTATTCATTACTTTACAGTCCCAAAAGATTGTGGCCATGATCTTCTTGGTTGAATGAGTGATCTTGGCCTTTATAGGCGGTACTTCGTCAGGTCTACGTCCCTCCATTCATATAGGGTAATTTTTGTAATATTTAAGAAATAATGTGTAACAAAATTGTAACCAGGTAAGGGAGAGCTCTCGTCTTTTTCCGAACGCAGAAAAACTTGAAAAGTCTGACAATGGAAGATAATTCCTTCTGGTATGCAGCTCGGCTTGAAAATGCCCCTGCCTCAGGGCAAACATGCAGCAAAATTGCAGGTGTCCGAGTAAAAGAGTCGTTGACAGTAACGCACGAAATCTGTTTAAATTCATCTTATAGACGAATAGCCAAGCATTTGGCTTGAACAAAATTTTCCAGCGAACAGAAATAAAATTCAGTGAGATTAGCACTCACCTATGAGATACGTTGACACAAAATTGGCGGGAGTATTTCGCATCATTGCTCACGGATGGCGTCGTTTGATATTGTGTATAAAAGGGCTAAATTTTTCCCAAAACGGGGCAGTCTCAGAAATTTCCAGGCCCAGATACGTGTGGCTGCCGTCGCGTGGAGATCAGCGGAAGAGCGGCCTAAGTATCAAGTACCGGCATCTTTTGGGCAGCGCAATAAGTATACACGTTTGTCAAGATTACCTTGCTGTGGTTCGACATTGATTTGTTTTATTAATGGACGCTCTTTAACGTCTCAGGTCATCAGCGTCCCATTCGATTCAGGGCGTGAAACAGCCTACAAATTTTGCTTAGAGGCCTCTTTTTTCAGACTTGAGGTTTTTTTTCGTGCCGTAAATGTACGATACGGTACCCACGACTTTACTTCCCTTTCGAAGGAAGACATACTTAGGATTTTTACGCCCGAAAAAATCCATCGATCCTGGCGGGGATCGAACCCGCGATTTTTGGTTTAGAAGGCAAGTATAGTTACCACTACACCCCCAGGACCGACCAGTTATAGCATGAGTTCCCTAACGGCTTTAATTATTTTTCCAAAAGATGAAGTCGCTTTAGAAAATGTTTGTTTGCAAAGTAAAAATAGTGCAACAAGATTTTTTTTTTTTTTTTTTTTTTTTTTTTTTGCAAATATGATAGGCAACTAGTTATTATTACTTAATTTTTTCAACATGCACTTTTGCTTATAAAATATTTTTTATTTTCAAAATTAATATTTTGTTTCTAATATATATAGAACACTTATTGTGTTCCACAGCTTCCTTCTCCATTTCCCCCTTTTTCATTACTCTTCATCCTTCTTCTGCATCATCATCATCATCATCTAAGAGTTTACATCATTTTCAAAACCCTCCTCATTTATATTACATATAATTGCCGTATTTTTTTTTTCAAAGTTAAATTGTGTAACAGTATTTTTTGTTTCAAAGTTAATATTTGGTTTCTAATATGAAAATTCTGATTGCAACGTATCATATTTTTGCAAATCGTATTTTTTTTTTTTTGAAAAGTTAAATGCTTAGTTCACAGTTTCACACAAAATCTTAACCGCGCACCAACCTCGGGACGACGGCCAACGCATGCTGGACAACCTTCTTCCATTACCTCAGGAAGAGGAACAACATATGCTGGACTTCGCACGGCGGACACCGTCGGTTAACGTTTCTTATTGTGACCTAATTATATTCCTCTTCCACTAGTCCCAATCCTCCTTATTTCTACCAATCACACGGCTTCCTTACATTCAGTCACTTAACTCAGAAGCTTAACAACACCCTACCTACACATTTCCGATAAATTAATAAGTACATTTTTAACGTTTATCTAAATTAAATAAATTAATAAATATGTTTCCCACCATATTAGCTAAAAGTTAGACCACCACAAAACATTTATATTACGTAAAATAAAGGAAAAACAATATATATTTCCAAAATATAGTACCTGTAACCACTCGCTGCGCCCCCACGTTTGTTTATAAATACCCCATAAAATAAAAAATAATGTTACATAAAAATAATAACAATGTATAATAACGTTCTATCAATAAACAAACAAAAAAATAGCAACACAAAAAATACATTAGCAATAACTCACCAAAATGAAGCCAATAATTTTACGTAACCATAATAACAAATACACAATGTACTACAGGTATGTGCTTGTAGGAAAAATTACACTTTTTTTCCTACATAAATAAAACATGCATGGATTTCCAAAGTATAAAAAATGTATGTACTCGCAAAAAAAAAAAATCCTAACGTAAATTTTTTACATGGGAGACAGCCTTGACATTGTGAAGTCATGGGCAAATATGTGAAACCAAAGGTGGTAGATTACCAAACATATGCAATACTATTTTGCACTTTATCGTATAGAAATAAATCATGTATACTATTTAATTATCTCATGTAATGCAATATTATTTTGTACTTTATCTTATAGAAATAAATCATGCAATTGTACGAATGTACGAATGTATTTAATTGTATAATGTATTTAATTATCTCATGTGATGCAATATTATTTTGCACTTTATCGTATAGAAATAAATCATGTATAGTATTTATCTCATGTACGTAATGTAAGAAAAATATAATGTATAACTGCAAAATATTTAATATATATCACCTCATTGTAAACATGTATGTATGTGCAGAATAAAACATATAGGTAGTTGAAATAATATTTGTAAATAAGTATGTACTTGAAAAATGAAACATATATGAACTTGCATAATAAAACATGTATGTGTTGGAAAAATTTTGGAAACATGTACATACTTTCAGAATAAACATGTATGAACTTAAAAAATAAAAATACGAGTTCCGAGGCGCGCGCAAATAACTGATACCAAAATCCGTCGCCAAAAAGTCACTAGCGCCCCTGGCAGACGACCTTGGAAGTGTGACGTCATTTGGGAATCTATGCTACCAACTTTGAGGGGGAATTTTCAGTGTTTTGGAGGGAAATTTATTTTTTAAGAGTGAAAATTTGTTGAAGAGAAATTCAGTGTTGCCAAAATACATTTATAGTAAACGCTACACTAGCACCCCTAGTAGGGAAAATTGGCGTAACTTCCAAAATCTGCCGGGGATCTACACTACCAACTGCGGAAGAAATTTGTTGTCATGGATGAAATTGTAATGTGGTGTAATTAATTAATTAATTAATTAATTGCATTTTAAATGTTTCCAAGATAATCGAATTATTTTATTTTATTTTTTTATTTTTTTTAATTTACGGACGCTCTTTAATATCATTCATCATTAGCGTCCCATTCATTTCAGAGTGTGGAACGGAATTGACCGGATTTAACCCTCGATCTTGGTTTACGAGGCAAGTAGGTTACCACTAAACCACTAGACCCGACATGATAATGGAAGTTAATATATTATTATTAATAACTTTACATTGCTGTAATTACAAAACTTTTGTTTAATCAAATGATTCTCGTGTTTCACTTTTGGCATACTGATTAGCGAAACGACTTTAGTTTTCCCTTACAGGTACGTTGTTTGAAATTGTGTTGTGAAGGTTATGAAGATTTCATGGAATACCAGTTCCATAATGCAGCATTAAGTTCCACACGAACTAGTATGCTGGTTTCGTTTCTTAACATTCTGCATATAATTTATATTTTTAAACCAACATTAAAATTAATAAAGTTAAAATATATCTCCTAGAAATTTGTACTACTTGCTTACCTATCTCTGTCTTAAGAGAAAAGAATATTTTGCACAACCACATGCACACACGCGCGTGTGTGTAGCTTGTTAATATATAGCTAGCGAAACCACCCTTCTTGGGAGACTATAATATAATGATAATAGCATTAATAATAATAATAATAATAATAATAATAATAATTATGTGTAATTCTGCATATTAGTACCTTGTTTCCTACACCGGGAAAGACAGCACTTCCGAACCTTGGCCGACATGGAAACTGCGCTGAATGGATATTTTCTTTCCGCCCTTAGGAATTTTATTACAATGGAATTTACGGCCACTGGTGGCCGAGATCGTTAAGGCGCGAACTCGTGAGCGAGATGTCTGGGATTCGAATCCCACCAGGACCGTCCTCCTTGATAGAGGTTTTTTCCAGGTTTTCTTCAGTCCTCATTAAAGGCAAATGCCGGGGAGGTACCCGAAACGTAGGCCTGGAACGCTTCGTTCCTTTAAAAAAAATCCTTTCCCTATTTACCATTTGATTTCATGTAGTGTCCACCGTCTGTAGTGCCTCAGTAATAAAAACGGGCGTTAAACACTAATAAAAATAACAATGGAATTCATAGTCTTCCACCGAGTTGGCAGAAATCCCTCGATAGTAATAGTGACTACATATTTAATAATAAATATATGTTTAGTTCAGAATATGAGGCTTTTAAATGTCTGGTCTTAATATGAGGGAGGTTTTTTTTTTGATTTTTTCGGGGTTCCTTTGTCTCAGCAACGACATCATGTCAAACAAAACTACAGCGCCTTCGTTTGGAGGCGTGGCCGTTTTAACGGAGACTTGTCTGTCCTGCACTGTGCCGTTTCTAACCGCTACTGTTCCCTCATTACTTTCCTCACCTTGTGCCGGCTAATCAGTTGACTTGAAGTCTTTGTGTTGTACGGAAGTTTAAACGTTGTGAGACCACGTGTTTCAGTGTTATAGTGTGTTAGTGCTGTTATAATATCGAAAAGTCGGTACATTTTAGCACACAGAATCTTCAAATATGATTCCTACGTGACAACAAACTGTTGTAGAGAAGTTGGACGGCGATTTATAAACAAATTCCCTGTTGTTCATACGCCTCACAGAAAAAGGTACGTAATATTGTGAATAGATTTAGGTAAACGGGATCTCCAAGAAACCGAAAATAAACATGCAGTGTTCTTACTGAAGAAATACTCGGTGAAATGGGAGAAATATTAGATTTAAGTCAAAAGAAATCCCTGACAAAGCTTGCACAGGAATTGGGTTCGCAAGCCTCGGCTTGGAATGACAAGCTTTTAAAATAACCCTGTAAGATAACTGTAATTCAGGAATTGTAACCACGCGATAATGTGAGTAGAGTTAATTTCTGCATTGGGTGTTGGATACTTTTAATGATCGCTCCATTGACCCGCTGTAATTTTTTCACGGGCAATGCATGACTTTATTGACATGACCATTTAGCGAGGGAAAAAATAAATACTGGAATTCAGAAAAACATTATCTTATACACGAAATGCCATTGTTTGACCAAAAAATTGGTATTTGGTGTGCTGTGAATGCCTACAGACTTACAGTGCGTATAAGAAGAGAAATTGCTGCAATTTCCAAAGAATTAATAAGTGCTAATGTAACTGTTCTCAAAAGGCGTGAGGGATGTGTGGCGGCACAAGGACATCATTTCCAAATATTTTCTGATGAAGGTATGTGGTTATTGTAGTTACAATTTGAATGAGAGATCTATGAGCCTGGATTTAAGGGGCTATAAGTATCCAACTCCACCGGCAAACAGCGTGCTTTCCGGTGCCAAGCTAATCCCCCTTAACCCGGCCATACGCCCAAATGAGGATTCTGTACTTCTCACATTATTTCTCGTATTACTAAAAATGTTTTCGTACTCCTAACTGATAGGGAGAGGAACCAGTTTCACGCTTATTTACCAATGAGATTACAGCTGCGTAACAAATTTCTTACTTATCCATAAGACCTTCGAATATTTATTTAACAGTTTTCGCACCTCATACAATATATTGACTTCTTGAACGTTTTTTTCTCCTCCAAGCTTTTGCGTTATTCTCATCTGTGCTTATTTATTATTCATGTCCTAAACCATTATTCAAGTACTCAGAACACTTATTTGTCATATAATCACAAGGTGGTCTAGAGATTAGTAGTGCCAAAACATACTGCAAGATCTGAGGATTCTCTCCGCTTTAAAACCTCACCAAACTAACCACGTTGTTGGCTCCTCATTCTGATGAATGGTCACGATATACGTATTTTTAATGCTGTTTAAAGCCCGTTTTTACTACTGAGGCACCAAAGGCGGTGGGCACTGATAATAATGAGACGAAATGATATATTGGGAAAGAATTTTTTAGGAAGAAAATGTTCCAGGCTGAAGTGTAGGGTACTTCCCCGGCATTTGCCATTTATGAGGACTGAGGAAAACCTGGAAAAATTCCAGTTAGGCAGGGCGGTCCTGGTTGGAATCGAACTCCCGACCTCCCGCTCACGAGTTCGCGCCTCAACGAACTCAGCCACCCTTGGCGGTATGATATACGCACGAAGGCCGATTGTCAGATGTAATTTTACAATATACCATATATACGGATAGAGAAAAAGCAAAAACACACACAAAATGAAGGAAAATAATTGCACGAATTTTTGAAAGCGTACATTTTCAATGATGTGCAGTTATGAATTCCCAGAATCAAGGTTTAATCCGAATTAGAGCCTCATTTACCAGGAGGAACTATGGATACAATTGCTTGACATGTACCTGCAATCATTGCATCCAAATGCTTTCTTCACACAGCTCAATTGTTATTCTATTGCTCCTAGAGCAAAATTCAGTGCAAAACAATACACATCCCCCTTATACGAAACTATTAATAATACTACTCATAGTTGGGCTCAAACAGGTGTATATGTAATTGTTTAAACATACAAAAGACCAATTTCAAATCGTGTGCAGGGTTGTAGTTTGTCCTCTATTGGCGAGGGTACTCTCTGGTCCTTTTGCTTTACTCAGCAATGACATTGAACCCGAGCTGTCAGACGGTTCATTTCCCTCGCTCACCTTCAAGCCACGTCATCATAGCAGACAAGCCAACGTTAAGACGATGTTTACAGTTCACTTGTTGAATACTTCGCGGACAGATTAAAAGTTGCACTGTGCACATTTTCTTTCTTTTTTCATCGGTGGGCGTTGGCTATTTTTCTTAAGACAGAGTTATGTAATAAATTAGTATAAATACATTATTTAAAAATAGTATTTGAATTTTATTAATTTTAAAGTTGGTTTAAAATATAATTATATTCACAATGTTAAGACAACCAATAAAACAAAGTTCGTTTAGAACTTCAGGCTGCATCATATAGCAACATAATATACACTTTGTTTCCAACCTAGTTGATGCTGAATGCAAAAGATATCAAGCATCGCTTTTGCAGAAAAGAGAATTTATAAAACAAGAATTCATGTCCTCTATTATAAACAATGAAATTATGTTAATAATTTCACAGCACTTCTAAAGGATCCCATTGATAAAGTGTCACTTTCGTCAATGTTTGCGCTTATTTTTGTCTGTTGAAGCTCAAACGTGTTTAGGTTAGGTTTTCCCCATCCCGTGATAAGCCATAATACATTCAAATATTTATGTGCAGTATTAGTCACAAATGGATTCTGGCATTCACATAACAAATTTACCTAAAACCGAAAACGAAAGGATGTAAGCTAAGGTACTCTGTTTTAAAACTTGCATATACCTACTTTAGTATTTCGTTCTACCCCCAAGAAAACATTTCTCCATTTTGTCACCTACACAACTGTTACTGCTGCACATAAAGTTTTTGATCCATGGCAGTTTTCCAGCAAATGTGGGCCTACTAATGTAATTGTTGACAAGAGTAGATACGTGATTGCGGGCGACGTGGTTGGAAACATGGTATAGCCGCATCATTGTTATAAACATTGTGCAGTACTGAACAATATATTATATAGCAGCTATAAGTTATATGTGTAAAGCTCATTAATTTCGATACAACGTATAATTTCCAGATATGTCTAAGAGGAACACAATGGAGTAAATTAACTCAGAAATATCTATATTAGGTGAAAAATACGACGAAGGGGCAAAATACAGCGAAGCACATTAAAACCGTTCAGCCGCTTCCCGCCATCGCATCGTCGGCATTCGATCCCGCGAGCTCATAACATTTCACCTTTTTTCGAATTTGGGTACCACAAGTATGCATATATAATAAATAATCTTCCCGTAGGATCTTTAACGCCTCGAACTAGATGAGCGCAATCAAGGGCTTGCGGCAATGAACTGATTTTTTGACAGTGACTGTATGAAATTTATGAAATATAACACAGTTATAGCATTTTTTTTTAATTCACGGATGCTTTTTAACATCTCAGGTCATCAGTATCCCATTTAATTCAGGGCGTGAAATGGCCGACAAATTTTGCTCAGAGGCCTCTTTTTCAGGCTTGAGGTTCTTTTACATGTTGTAAATGTACGGCACGGGACCCACGGATTTACTTCCGAAGGAAGCCGTACTCAGAATTTTTACGCCCGAAAAAATCCATCGACCCTGGCCGGGATTGAACCAGCGATCTTGGGTTTAAAGGCAAGTATGGTTACCACTACACCCCCAGGACCGACCAGTTATAGCATGAGTTCCCTACCGGTAGAGTAAGCTGATATGGATAATATGTAGTATTAAAGTAGTCATTAACTATGCAAATGCTTCTAGACATCCATTTAGAGAAAACGTTTCTTTTCATGACATAAAAATACAACTAACCTTCGGCGTAAAAATGAAGAAAAGGGGGTTAAAAAACAAAGTGAAAAATGGAAGAAAGAGAGAAGGGAAAAATTAAGAATGAAATAAAGAAAGAAGAAAAAAGAAGAAAAGTAAGAAATCAAAGAAAGAAAAATCTAAAGATGGAAAGAAATAAAGTAAGAGGAAAAAGAGAAAAATAAAGGAGAGAATAAAGAAAAATGTAGGTAAAAGGGCAAAAGAAAGAACAAAATAAGGGATAGAAAGAATCGTTAAGAGAACGAGAGAACAAATGGATAAAAGGAAGAACACTAAATGTAAGAATGAAATACATAAATTAGGAATATAAAGGGGTACAGAAATATAGAAAGAAATAAACGAAAAAAAAGGAATGAAGGAAATGTGTAAGTAGGGAAAGATTAAAAGGAATGAAAGTAGAAAGGAAAGAAAAGAAATAACGAAAGAGGTAAATAAATAAATATACTAAGGAATAAAAATAATAGAAATAACGAAAGAAAGAGGATGGAATTAAGGAAAGAAAGATCGACAGAAAGAAAAAATAAAGCAAAGAAAAGAAAGAAAAACGGAGAGAAAAGTGCACAGGAGGAACGAGTAAAGAAAAGAAAGAGAAAGGAAAGAAATAAGTAAGTTAAACACACACATGTACAGGAAGTTTCCTAGCTGATTATTATACAAACTTTCAAGGGTGAAGGAGAAGGAAAGTATATCGATTTGAGATCAGGAACCCTGGTCCAGAAACGACGGAGTGGAAAGGTATAAGCCAACATGTGGTGGGATACTATGTAACAGTGGAATACAGTGGAGAATCGACGAATTGTTCTTTTATGAAGTCTCGTGTACAGACAACCAGTTCATACCGACAAGTATCTCCTGGCAAGATTTCTCGCTGCCTATGACATTGTTCGAACGACACCCGGGTTGTTCGCGCTTTGTGCGACCTGCACCGAAGCTGGAGGGCGCTACTTTGAACATCTGTTAAGAATGTAGCACCTTGTAAAAGTTGTACAGATAAATAAAGGTATTACATCTACATATAACGAATTTCACTTATAGCTTTCGACTCCGTCGTTTTCGGACCAGGGTTCCTAACCTCAAACTGATACATTTGCCCTTCTCCAACATCCCCGAAAGTTTGTATCATCAGCTGGGAAATAGTGGTATATGTTCCTTCTGTTTATGTTTAACAAACTAAAGCAAAGAAGACAGAAATAATGCAACGAAAGAAAGTGGTACATGCATGGACACTTCCTGTTCCTATCATTCTTAACTTGAAGGTTTCTTCCTGTTCATTTTCATTATACTTTCATCATAAAGATGTCTTGTACTTCAGCAGGTAAGAATTCAGTACTTAAACCAGCGTACTCGCATAATTGTATTATTATAGGGTAATAATTCATCTTCTTTGAATACATGATTATAATTTTGAAATCATTTTTCCATAAAGCTTTATAATTTATTGAAGCTTGCGGAATACGGAAAATGTTATTAAGCACAAATTTAGGCTTGAACTGGCATAAAAACAATCCCGTATTAGGAATTAATTTGAGGGTAAATTCGAGTAACTTCTTGATTTGTGTTTTGTCATAATGGCCATACTGGGACTCAAACAAAAATTAAATTTGACAAAATGAAACAGAGCAAGTACTTGACGAATTCACACGAAACTGCGTCGGTTCTGGTGGCGTAGTGGTAACCATACTTGACTCCTAAACCCAAGATAGTGGGTTTATTACCGGACAGGAAGGGAAATAAAGTCATGGACCCCATGCCGTGGATTGATTACATCTAAAAGAACCTTAAGCCTGAAAGAAAAGCAAAATTTATCGGTCGTTTTACGCCCGAATTTGATGGAACGCTGATGGCCTGAGGTGTTAAAAAGCATTCTAAATAAAACAAATGAACAACACGAAACTGCACTAGCCTACCATTCAACAACAGCTTAACTAACGAAACGACCGATTATTGCTGCTGGAAAGCATCTGCCCGAGAACATTGTCACTTCCAATGTAATATTATTTATATAGAAATAATTGCAACTTTTCCTCTATTTAATACATTACTGTTTCACTATAATAGTCTAATATTATTTTAAAATATTTTATTTTGTTATGCAGCAACAGTCAGTATGGATAAAACGCAAGACAAAATTTCCTGGGAAGGCACATTACGAGAGATGAAGTTTCAGGTGGTGCATGCACACAAGGCCGCTTAGAGTAAAGAGGCTCCCCTACCTCATTCTCTCACCTCTCCCAATTAAAATACTCCACAAGCTTCCTGAGACATAGAATTGCAGGGTGATTGCAAACCAACCCAAATGCAAGCAGTAGTTAAGGAAATTAGGCGTTGAAATTTTTAGGGGTAGCGCAAATTACCAACGTTCTGGAGGAGCAACCCCTATATACATAAAACATAACCAGTCACTGAAATTAAAATTAAATGTACGTTAGATTTGTTACCCACATTAACTTTGTTGGTCATTTTTTTTTATTGATTTATCTATGGACGCTCTTTAACATCTCAGGTCATCAGCGTCCCATTCAACTCGGGGCGTGAAACGGCCGACAAATTTTGCTCAGAGGCCTCTTCTTTCAGGTTTGAGGTTCTTTATCGTGGCGTAAATGTACGACACGGGACCCACGTCTTTACTTCCCTTCCGAAGGAAGCCATACTTAGGATTTATACACCCGAAAAAAATCAATCGATCCTGGCCGGGTTCGAACCCGCGATCTTGGGTTAGCAGGCAAGTTTGTTAGTCCTGTTTTGTTTAGTTTTTTTCCCCATTCTCTGAAGATAGTTCTGAAAATAATGATGGTTGTGATGTATTTTGTTAATACAAACTAAAAATTATACAGTATAATCTCATTGAAAATATAATAGGCAGTATGTTATAATCTCTTATAATCACGACCCGCTTGAAAGATTGAAGAAATATTCATTGTCCCACATTATTTTTCAAAATTATTCATACATCTTCTCCATCTTTCTATCTTCTCGTTTTCAAAATCTGTCTTCCCCACATAAACTTAACACATGTTCTGAAACCCTGCACATACTATTGTTACCATTGCACCGAACACCACTGTACTCAACTCCTCATGATCATTCACCGTAACCACTGCCCTTCTCTGGAATGCACTACCACAGAACGTCAGAGACTGCTAAACTTTAGGAGCATTTTATAAGATATTGTTTAATGCCGTCAGAAATAACGGATTACTCTAAATTTAGATTCCTTATGTTACAATACGGCATTTATTTGCAGCATCCTGCTGTAGAATTATTCATTCTATGATTGTTATTGTTATTTATTACTATCATAAATGTTCCTGTCTCCTTCATAGCATTGTTAGGGATTTTAATTTTATGTTTTTCTGGTACATTTATTTCCACTTTCATGATTACATAGGTTGATATGTGTGTGAATTGTTTTTGTTTGTTCTGGTTGTATTATTATTATTATTATTTTTCTTTTTTAACTTTAAAATGTGTTTATTATTCATTTTCATTATTCATATTTATGTATTACAGTACATTTAGTTGCATACTTCATGTTTTACATTGGTTTATATGTGTACGAGTATTGTTCTCGTTACTGTCAATGTTTATTTTGTAGTACTCACTCTAACTTAGTGTGATTGTAGAGCGAAAGAGAACGACCAATGACCTTAGCTCTGTCAGAATAAATAAATAAAAATGAAACAATATTAAGCTTTCTTGAATTTTTGTACGCTGTGTAACAAAACATTCTATTTCTGAAAATGAACACAACTCACTTCGTCCACTGTGTATTATATATGAAAAATGTGTACTATTTTTGGGACTTAGATATAGCCAAACATAAACTAAAAGTTGGTAATTAATTATCAAGTTTAAAAAACGTATTATTAGTAATGTGTTCTTTAACACGTTAGTATCAAACAATGAACAGAGACCACTTAAAACGAGTACTATAATAGTTTCAACACTAATATATGAAGTATAGTATAACTTTGTGGAGTGTCATAAAAAGGGAAACAACAAATTGTTTAAATTTTAAAAGAAATCTCTTGGCCTGTGAATAACGATGCCGTTATACCGCTCTAAACTTGTGTATTTTCATGATTTCAGAGTTTTGTAGTGTCATACATTTAATATTTAGAGAATTAGCCGCTTGGGGCACACCAAATGCTGCAGTGGGTCATTTCTGATCCCTGTGAGATGTTTTTGTGGTAGGTACAACATTAATCAGCCAGCATAGCGGAACTTCATTTACCTTGGTGCCTCTTTTCCACGTTGTGATAAAAAATTACTTTCGCTGTTACAACTCTAGCCTGGGGCTGTGCTGGAAGTCTTAATTGCGACTGCATTAAACGACTTTCAACAAAATGTTATATCCCGTAGCTTGTCGGTATACTTCAAAAGATACTATGCTACTGTGTTTTTCTGCTTTATGATTCCAAAGAATATTATAAACTAATTGCATGTCCGTGTTATTTATTGAATTTGATAGTAGCTTAAACTGTTTATTCTGCATTAGCTTATTTGAAAAGTGTCGAACGCCCGTTTTTACTGCTCAGGCATTACAGGAGGCTCACACTTGTGATATTACAAATTTAGAAATATTTTTTAAAGGAAGGAAGCATTCCAGGCCTAAAATTTGGCATGTTCCTTGCGTTTGTAACTTATGAGAAGGGAGGAAAGCCTAAATATAAACTTTGGGAGGACAGGCCTCGAAGGACAGACCTCCCGCTCACGAGTTCGTGCCTCAATGACTTCGGCCCTCGTGTTGGTATAGCAGTAGTGGAGGGTGATACTTCCGGTACTTTGGCCTTGTTCGTGATTATGAGGGTGGAAGTGGGGGAGGCATGGGAGTCCAGGGTCGACGGACGCAGATGAGATCCCTAACATTTACCCAGATAGAACTCCCCGAGTTGTGCATGTCACTCGGAAGTTTCGTCTCCGGGACAGAAACCTTTTCAAAACGCAAGCCAGTATCACACCGCGTCAGCCCAACCCGTTCTTTCACTTTACAGAACCAATGGAATGAAATGATATGAAATGGGAGAGCGAAAACTTCGTGGAATGCAAATTCCACCCAAGCATTCGCTTAAGTCATAGAAACTCAAGGTCAGGATGGCCGGCAAAACGGGAATTGAACCTATGACCTCCCTAATGCGAGTATCAAGGGCTACCTCCTGAGCACCCTGCTCAGTAATAGTGGTTGTGGTAGATGTTGTAATTCTTAGATCCTAGGATGATCAGTATCTTAAGGATATTGAACACGACTTACAACTTATAAAGCACTCAAACCCATAACATTACAATCACCATTTATGCTAAGAAGCAGCGTGCAGCTTTATTGATAGTTAATAAAAGGCCCTCCACTAAATTTAGAATATTGATATAGTCTACTAATAAGGTAAATTTATTAGTACAGTTGTGCTGGAATTAAAATGTCATTCATATTATAAAAGGCGTGAGTATTGGCGGAGTAGCTACTGCCTTTCTGGAAAGGTTTTAGTAAACTTATTGGTCTATTCAAGCCAGTAAAGCGTCAGTATTGTAATTACGTACAGATAAGTTCATTTTAAAGCCATCAAAGTTAAAAGCAACAAAGTTGGCGAAAGAATATATGTACTCACCAGTAAGTGTAAGAGTAAGAGTTGTAGAGTACCAGCACCACAGAGGGTGCATATGAGGGGAGCTCTAAAAGTTCTCGACCTGACTCAAAGATGTCGGGAACATGGTCAAATTACTATGATAGCTGTTAAGCGATGGCGCAAAAAAGTTGCACACGCCTAAGTGTAGTCTCTTGTTTGTGATGATCATGTAAAGAAACTAATATTAACATTTTCTACAAAATGGATAAAACTAAAAACGAGCTATGATAAAGTACTTCGTTTTAAACGGTTTAACCCCAACAGAAATACCTAAAGGATTTGTGTTTTACATTAAAGGATTCTTCCCATTCGTTTCCGAGGTTAAAAATGTAATTTTGAAGTTAAGCGTGACCTTATATCTATTCAAGATGATGAGCGCTCAGGGCGTGCCAAAACTGCTACCACCGACAAAAATTTACAGTGCAATATTCAATGATCACGAGTTAGCTAACATTGCAAAGACCTCGACAGGCAGCGTCCACTGCATTTTATATGAAGTTTTGGGTATGAGAAAACTTCCGCTCCATGAGTGCAATTATTAACAAGGTACCAAAACCGCATTCGAATGAACATTTCGCAAGTGTGTTTAGGCTTGTTTAAACGAAATTTCATTGTGTTTCTCCGACTTTTCATAACTGTAGATGAAACATTGATTCATCTGTACACTCCAGAGACGAAGACGCCGTCCAAACAGTGGGTGGCAACAGGTGAAAGTGCACCAAAGAAAGCAAAAAAAAAAAACAAAACAAAACAAAACAAAACAAAACAAAAAACAAAAAAACAAAAACAAACAAAAAACAAAAAAAAAAAAAAAAACGGTTCCATTTCAGAAAAAGTCATGGCTACGATTTTCTGGAATTCTCATGGTATGGTATTCTTAGATTACTGCTAGAAGGGCAGAACAATTATCGGGGAGTATTACTCTTCACTACTGAACCAACTTAAGGATGCTATTCAGGCGAAACATCCACACCTTGCGAACAAGAAAATTCTCTTTCATGACGATAATATGCCTTCATACACGTCTGGGATTGTTATTGCAAAACTGCATAACCTTCTCTTACAAGTGTTTCTACATTCGCTATTTTATCCGGATTTGGCTCCCAGAGATTATTTTTCGTTCCCAAACCTGAAGAAATGACTGGGTGGACGAAGATTCACATCAAATGATGAGTTTGAAGCTGAGACAGACACTTATTCTTTACAGTTGGGCAATTCTTTTTTTACTGGGCGTATTAAAATATTGAAAGTCGTTGGACTAAAGGTATTGATTTACAAGATGACTATGTTGAAAAAATAAAAATAAAAATAAAATTTCTTAAATCTTGTGTTTTCTTTATCAGGTCTAGAACTTTTAGAACGCCTCTAGTATACCTTTTTATGCAAGATGAATACTTTTTTCTGTGGATAGAATCACACCCAAAATTTTTCCTTGTCTCAACATGTAACAACAATAGTACACATTTTGATTCACAAGATCATCCAAATTTCTTTATGAATTCCTTCTTTCAGTTTAGCTTCACTAATTCTGCAGAATTTACATTTTAAATACAGAAATTCAGCGGTGTTTTTCACCGTTGCCTTAAATTTCCAACAAGCTCCTGTTGGAAATATAACTAGGGCAATTTTTTTTATGTAACAACTTTTCTCTGCAGAAACAAACATCTCACATTTAGACCACTTACTTCTAGTAGTGATCTTCCTGACCCTGCTGTCCCATTCACATAGGATACAAAATTTTAATTTTGAATACTAAAAAAAAAAAAAAAAAAAAAAAAAAAAATTATTTTCAACTTTCTTATATTTTCCAATTATAGTTTTCATATACTTTTTTCTAAGATTAATTTCAAATAGTACCGTATGCCTCTATAAGATCAAAAGCATTGGCTACAAGTATTGTTGCAATTCATACCTTTAAACAATCTCTGCTCATCTCGCTAGTGTTGATGTCCAATAGCCACGATGGATAGGATCTGGGACGCTTGCGTTTACACCCCCAATGTGGGCAACTCCGGGAGTAAGGGACGAGATGAGGGTTATACCGCGCGGCCAGCGTCTACGGGCGGAGAGATGGGGTTCCTAAAATGTTTCCAGAACACTCCGACGACGTTGTAGTCCTTCTTCAAGGAGTTCGAGCCCCCCAGAAGGGCTGCTTACATAGTTTCAAAATGCAAGACACCATCACACCGCGCCTGGTACTTTGGACAATGTAATAGAACTATTGTGATGAAAGAACATGATATGCGAGAGCAGAAATTTCGTGGGAAAAAAATATCCATCCCAGTATTTACCCGGGTCCTCCCGAGTACGAGCTTCACCCGTTACCGTCCGAGCCGTCCCTCTCACTTGCTACAAATGTGACGTATTTTTATACATTTTTGGAACCTATTTAGGAATTTTATCCTGCATATCGGGTTGTTGCTTTGACTAACATAATTCCGTTATCTCGCTTAAAATTAAACTAATTAGTTAATTGCATCCATGATGGATCACAGCTAAAGGTATTTATATTTCAACATGAAACTTGTCGGTTCTGGTGGTGTAGTGGTAACTATACTTGCCTTCTACACCCAAGATCGCGGGTTCAAACCCGAACAGGATCCCTGGATTTTTTCGGGGCGTAAAAATCCTAAGTATGGTTTCTTTCGGAAGGGAAGTAAAGCCGTGGGTACCGTGTCGTACATTTACGGCATGAAAAAGAACCTCAAGGCTGAACAAAGAGGCCTCTCAGCAAAATTTGTCGGCCGTTTCACACCCTGAGTTGAATGGGACGCTGATGGCCTGAGATGCTAAAGAGCGTCCGTAAATAAAAACAAATCAAAAGTCAACATGAATTATATAACTTAAGATCAAAATTGCGGTTGCTTTGAAGTAAGAAAATCTTCACAGCGTGAGAAGATGTTAAAAATAATCAATATTTCCTTTAATCGGAATATTTTAAAATTTCCTTGCATTAGGAATTCATTAAGGGCAACAGATTACAATATTGCACTATGCATTTAGTTCTAGTGTCACTCTTATAACGTTATTGTAGTAAAAACAATCGTTTGAACCATCTTCCAGTTGCATGCAAATTTTGTTGATTAAAATTACATATGGCAGGAACAATTTTCCATTAAGTCTAGCATGCACTATTTATGGGAATTTGCACTCTTATATCACTTATGGTTAGGCATCGAAATTCTTAAGCACTTAATATCAAGTTAGGTTCATTCAAGCACAACCGCTTGTCAAGTAAACAAGAACTGGCAAGTTACAGGCATAAGGTAAGAGGTGATTTGTAGTTCGTGACCTATTGCACCCCTCCTACCCGTTTACAATCCAGTTCTAACATAACATAATTCCGGTTTTAGTGCTTAGAAATTTCGATGCCTATTTATGATATACCCAAAGTCTAATTCATAACAAAAATTTTACTAACCATGTGAAATTTAGCCTTTAATATTAAATTTTCATTCATAACAAAAGAAAAAGAGAATGTAATGGCGATATATATATATATATATACTATTCATAGAGTAATAAAAACTTCTAAAAAGTATAAAAACTCATAAAAAACACTCAGAGTGCAATATAAAAAGGTTCACATAAAATTTCACACTAAAAACGTAGTATATATATACTTTCTTGGTAAAACACATAGTTTATAACTGGCTCTCTAGTATTTACACTCAACTAATTAACAGTTTTACTCTCTCTCTCTGCTTCTTGGGACTCGCATTCGGGAGGTTTCGTGTTCAAATGCTCATTGGTTTTTACGTTGCTTTCGCTGGTTACTTAGGCGAGTGCTGAAATGCTTTCTTTGGCTTTTCTTTAATTATGGAACTTAGGACACGTTTATTTGCTTTAGGTATATATTTTTATTTTTCTCATATTTACAAATCGTTACACAAAAAGAAAATGAACAACAAAGCATCGTACTACCAACTCTGACAAACTTTGCCAGTTTACTTTTCTGTGTATGTTTTCATAAATGTCCCAAAATCACCCACTTTAAATCCTCTAGAACCGAAACGGAAACCGCACTACTAGACGTGCTCTGTAGTTCTTCGGATATTGCAGATGAACCCTTACATTTGAAATAAGATTGTGGATGGCGGATATTTATTAACAGTCCCACTTTTCTTCAATGAGATTTTCTCGAGGACGTTTCGCTGTGTTTTGGCGGCTGTGAGCTAGCCCCCGGGCCTGAGTGGAACGGGATTCCGAAGGTACGACAAATGACGCTCCGTTATTTACTTTGTTAGTAAAGTTTATTATTCTAGCGTGAACATCCGGGCGAACTCAAGTCTCTCGTCGAACCATAGCGAGGTAATCTTGGTGGACGTGCATATTTATTTGCGCCGACCAAAGGTGCCGGTACTTGGGCCGCTCTTCCGCTGATCTCCGCGCAACGGCAGCCACACGTATCTGGGCCTGGCAATTTCTGAGACTGCCCCGTTTTGGGAAAAATTTAGCCCTTTTATACACAATATCAAACGACGCCATCCGTGAGCAACGGCGCGAAATACTCCCAACAAATTTTTATTAACGTGTCTGAATTTCAATTCCATCCGCTGGAATATTTTGTTCAAGCCAAATGCTTCGCTATTCGTCAGTAAGATGAATTTAAACAGATTTCATGCGTTACTGTCAACGACTTTTTCTACTCGACACATACAACTTTTCCAGCAACAAATCGGTTTATGCCCTGCATTTTCAATATCAGAAGGGATTACCTTCCAATTGTTTAACTTTTTGCGTTCGGAGACGAAAGCTTTCCTTTGCCTGGTTAAATTTTTACGCGTTATTTCTTAACTATTACAAAAATTACCCTTTTTGAATGCAATTGAACACTATACAATATTAATTTTACGTATGTTATTAAAGTTCCTCCACTGAGAGAAAATGCACAACATACTTGCACATAATTACAGAGTTGCTGATTCCAAAATTACAAAAAATTAATTATTTTAATTACTCTGTGATTGATGGGGAGCCAGGAACAGCTTCACATTTAGTTGCTCTTTTTGAGACTACTTTTAAACTGGTCTCAGATATGTTTTCCTTCACTATGTGCGATCCTTACAAATAAATTACTTAAAACGTCGATATATTGAAATTTTCTTAAATTGTGGCATTACTCGGTAGCTTTAAACTGATTCTTATATTTCGGAAATTGTGGTGTAAATGTTGGTAAGTCCACACATATCAGGAGCGTTGAGAAAGTCCCCAAGTATGTTGAACGGCATACTATGCGCAAACTCATTGCTCACCTCTCTCACTAAACGGCGTAGTCCCAGTAGAACTGCACACAATATGCTATTCCATTAAGAGTTTATTTTGTACGGATAGATGCCTTGAGTATGCGGTGAAATCTTTCGATCTTTGCACTTGATTGTGGATTATATGAGGTGGGTTTTGTTTATATACAACCGCAGATTACTGCAAGTGTTGAAAAAGTTCTGATAGAAATTTTATACCTTGATAAGTCACTATTTGGTGCGGTGTTTCAAATCGGGTGATACAGGAATTAAAATGTATTTGATACACAGTTTCAGTTGGAATATCTATAAGAGTGGTACAACTTCAGTGAATCTATCTATAAATATGAGGCAATAAAGACATTATTTAGATGAAGGTGGTGGTTCAGTAATGTCTATATGGACAACTTTGAAACGCTCATCATTACTTGAAAATTTCCAATAGGCGCCCGAATATGCCTGGAGATATGGCTGTTCTGACAAGATGTACGGTATATGATTTTGCCCGTTGTTGTACATACTTTTTGATATTCGTAAAACAGTTATTGCCTCTTGGATGAGTCATTGTGGTAATAATGTAAATTCTTAAAAAAAAAAAAAAAAAAAAAAAAAAGTTGTGGAATATATTGACGCACGCTTGATGCACACAGAAAACCGTTTGTCTTCCTTCTAGTGTACGACATATCTTAAGTTTAAGTACGGTATGAGGACTAGATCAGAGATTTTTAAGCCCTTCATCTCTTTGGACTTGTGCAATTTCTCTGAATAATAATAATAATAATAATAATAATAATAATAATAATAATAATAATAATAATAATAATGAATCATTACTAGTTCTTCAACTCTTACAATACCACCACGGGTGGCGGAGGTCGTTAAGGCACGGACTCGTGAGCGGGAGGTCTGGGGTTCGAATCCCGCCAGGACTGTCCTCCCTGACTGAGGTTTTTCCAGTTTTTTCCCAGCCCTCATAACTTGCAAATGCCTGGGAGGTACCCTAAACTTAGGCCTGGAACGTTTCCTTCCTTAAAAAAAATCCTTTCCCAATTTATTATTTCATCTCATGTATCATCAGTGTTCACCGCCTGTGGTGCCTCAGTAGTAAAAACGGGCATTAAATACCATTAAAAAACTCTTACAATAAAATATTTTCATTTCCAGATATATATTCGAGTTATTTAGTAAACTGTGAACTACACTGTTTTATAGGCGATGCCTTTTCATGTTTTGTTTGAATGTGAAAGCAAGTGGTGTAACTAACAAACGCCCATCCTTTCAAGATACATTTGCGGTATTTTATGACCATGTAGATGCTAGGAATGCGTTCTATTCTATGTGGAGTGTTTCTCCAGGGAAGGGGATTTTTTTTTTTCTTTAAACAGAAGCGAATGGGCTTCCAATAACGATTTTAATTTTGATGTAGCACTGCACCAGCTACTAAGTCCCAGACATTCACGGACAATGCAAATTCATGATTCCTACCTACAGGCTGCTTGAGCTACATCAATAATTTTTCAGTATTACTTTGGTCTTATCTATTTTGTGTCGTGCCTTTTATATTCTGGTTTAAAAGAACTTCATTTTGGCAGAGTAACAATTCCCCAAAATTATCATAAATCCTTTGAAATTTTAGGATTTTATGATTTAATTTAGCAATTACTCTTTCTGGATTTGGCTTAATACCCTCGAGTGTAATCAGATGCTGTAAGGAAAGCAGTTCTTTTACATGAAATATTGATTTTTTAATGTAAGTTCGAAAACCAAACAATAACTAGATGTTCATGCTCTTCTGGTGAAGCAGAAGTTATCAATTTATCATTTAAATGAGCAAAACAGAAATTTAACCCCATCAAAATTTTATTAATGAACCTTTGAAATGTGCTAGGTGAATTTCATAATGAGGTTTTACTAATATAGCCCAGGAATATGACTTCAATTATTCTGTTTCATTTGTCACTAGAATCTGGATACTCTTTTAGGAGATTAGTCTTGGAAAACATTTTCTTGTCCTAAAGGATGTAAATCGTATCAACAATTCTTGGAATTGAACATCAATCTGAAAGGATCCCATCATTCGGTTTTATAACTAACTGCAGCGAACTTGGCGAAATGTAGCGAGGGTCGAAGTGTAATACGAACTGGAATTACGTTTTTGAAATGTTAATTTATGCGGCTTTAATCTGCGTGTACAGGTGGTCCGCTGGAAGCTGTAATGTAGAGCTGAACACAATGCTTTACCACTTTTAGTGTAAAGATAGGTTTGATGAACTCACGAAAGTCTTCCAAAAGTATAGAAAAAATGCAAGTGGAATGAAGTAAACCCACAGAATCATTTTCCTCCTTTGGCACGTTCAAATTTCTGTTCTTATCTATAACTTTTTTATTTTGCAAATCAACGAGTAACCCAAAGTGATGCAAAAAATTAGAATCTAGTATGCTTTTTGACATCTCCTCAATAGTAAAATGACAGCTGAAAGCAACGTTCTAGCCCTAAGTTTGCATTTAATACTTTGAAGCTATAAATACTAATTTCAGAGCTGTTAGCTGAACAGTTTAAAATGTATGGGTTTAGGCTCATTATTGGATAGGAGTGGTACAATGGAGACCTGCTCCACTGTGAGCCAAAAACTGTGGTTCTTAACAAATAACCGACATTGGTGGCCTGGTATATTCTCAGTGGCAGAACACTTGGCCACTACTCGTTGCATTCTGCCACTGACAGACTTGGACACATTTTGCAGTGGACATCTTCAAGCAAAACGAAAATGGTACAAATAATATTTGCCAGTCTTATCAAATCTGGGTTGCGGATCGTAGTCTTTTACGATTCTTACTCTCCCTAACATACATTTCCAATTCTTCAACCTTCGCAGGAGGGCGTTGAGCAGACAGAGAAAATAGTGGTAGGGATGACGAAGATTGTGCTGTGGCTAATAACACTTCAATGACAATTTGTATTGTGATCTGCCATGTAATCAACTTTATGCACAATTTATTCTAAGGTAGCCATTCTCCCAAAAGAAAGATACCCGAAGATCGTATGCTAAATAATTCTTACAGAAGAAAATGTTATACATCGCATTCCGTGAACTGAAGAACCCAGAGACTAGTATTGTGCACCTGTGTAGATCCTGAGTGTCTCCAAAACTGGTGGCAGTGTAACGAATGTGATGTGCAACTGTGTTGCCATGACAATAAGCAAAATATTTGTTTTCTCGGCTGGGAAAACCCGTACGAACAATTCTTGGACCTACGGAAAAAAATTATATACCCATTTGAATTAAAAAAGATTATTACATTAATTCATTAGTTAATGTTTTTCATAAGCATGTATAATATTCAACAAAGAGTAAAATAATAATATTTAATTATAGGACAATTCAATATGGTGTTTCACATGGATAAATTGTATTACTATTTTTTTTCTGTTTATTTTCTGCAAGATTTAAAGACCAACTTTCTCCAACAATAAAATTACTAAATATGCGCACTACATTAGTATTCAAGTATAAAAGGGAAATATAGAACTATACAATACTTAATACAAAATAATGTGAAACTTCCAACTGGTTTGATGTAAACAGGTCAATAGCCAAATAAAAAAATGTAAATTCACTAACTTACACCACCAATTATAATTTGGAGGTACCTTTGTATAAAGATATACAGTATTAAATATTCTAGACATCGTGAAGAAAGTAACTTATAATGGGATATTCATAACAAGCAATCAGAATGTTGTTGACGTTTGCTTAAGTTTTCCACAGTTAATGTAGAATGGAAAACCAGAAATCCCTAGTATGTCTATTTTGCTTGTGTGTGTACATTTTTTTATTGGGCTATGGCATAGTAGTAATGCACAACTTTCTTTCTTGCAAAAATTGTTTGTAACTCAGAAAATAATTCTTAGAATAAATGCAGGATGAAATCTAAGACCCTCATGCAAAACACTCTTCAAGAAGGTGAATATTCTACCTCTCTTTTACATTTATGTGTGTGAAACACTAATGTTCATGAAAAAAAATCTACTTTTACATAACCGCAAATGAAGCAATTCATCATTAAAATACGGTACCAGGCAAAGGGCAGATTTGCATATCACACAGGTCAACACAGCAGCACTTTTGAATAGTATAACACGCCTGGCAATCATGATGTGGAATAAGTTAGCGATATACATGAAAGTGATAGATAGGCAACAAGATTCAGAACTGAACTAATGTCATTCTTGCTTAATAACTACTTCTTGTGTAAGCGTCCTGGATATTTGTGTAGTGAAGTATCGTATTACTAGAGCATGAAATAATTGAATAATTGTCAGATATTCTCCAGTAATTATTTATGAAATGGATACATTACTCTTTCTCTTTTCAAACGTTTAATATCATTTGTGGAAATTGTTCTTTCATATTACCCCTATTTAGGACATAAATTGGAAATGAAGAATCATACATGAAAAATTCGGGTTATGGCAGAGATTCAAGCCATGGGTCTTCAGGCTTCCCCATATAGTTGATGGTTAAATCAGAAGCCTGGGTCATTAAGTACTTGTAGTATTAAAAGTCACCTCCTAAGAAATACATCTCTCATAGTAGATAAACCTTAGGGAGGTCTCCGGGATAAATACATAGAATCAAATGAGAGAGGTACGTGCTTGGAGGAGAACGTGGTAGTTCAGTTGGTAGAGCGTCATCCCGGAAACTGAAGATCCGTGATTCGGATCCCGGCCGAAACCCGAATTATCTAATTCTTCATTTCCAACTTAGTATATAGCACTTAATAACTCAAGACCTGTATCTGGCTTGTTCATGATCCCCAAGCCCAATAAAAAAATTAAATAAAATAAAAGGAACGGGTCTTGCAAAAAAACATGTGGAAACTGTTTCATTAAGCAAGTGAAACTATAAGCTGTAGATACTAGTGAATGATTCTCCATATCTAGGGGAATTTTCATTAAAAATGATTAAATTGTTAATCTTTTATTTTGTACTATACGGCTATTTTGTGCTATTATGAATAGTAAGGAGCAAATTGATAACAAAATAAAGGTACAACTTTTACTAGTTCATTGATAAAAGAACATATAAAATTAACGAATGTAACAATGATCATAGAGTAGCTATATACTTTGGACTTATTCCAAAAAATAAGGATTTTACCTTTGTAAGGGATATCTTGTAGCGAATTAGAGAAGATTACTGTTACAACTAACAAATATTTATTGTTTTGTCTCTATATCATTCCTTTATATATATTCATTTTTGAATTTAGACTCTCGTGTATATATTCGTACACAAATTTTAATGTTTTAAATGATATATATGTACACAATTTGTCATATATTTGCAATTAGCATAAAGTAACTTCTGCAAATATATAAACCATAATTAGAAGCGCTGAACTTTCAAGTCTGGCCTTACCAATTTAAGTAAATTTGAAGCTGAAAATGTGTTTAATGGTACCACAGACACAACTGCTCTTGAAGGTATCTTGAATATTGCGAAAAACAACTCGATTTCAAAGTAAATGGTTAAAGCATGCGCATTTTTCTGCTAAGATTCATTTAAATAGGCTCACAATGTTCAAGATTGGTGGTAAGGGTTATTCTTTCTATGAATACCCGGAGTCACCATGTATTTTGTATTATTATATTCAATATATATATTATTAAATTCAAAATATAACGGACATTACATACTAGGAAATTCTCACGTGTTCGAATATGTGAACTCCACAATTACTTTATGGTTCATCTTACTTTTCCACATTGACTGCTTTTACAGCTTGTAAATATTCATTTGTATCTGCAAGTGTATTTTAGAAACAGAAGATTGTATTTATTTACATATTTCTCGTAGTTTATGAATCAGGACACTAGTGAATGATCTGTGTTTACATTTTAAAATTCAACCCAAGAAATACATTAAAATATCAGTTGAATTTGTTAATGCAAAAATAACTTAATTATTTAGTTGGGAAGACTTTAAATTTCAATTTTCTAAAAGTAATTATTACGGATAGGTCGTGTTAGACTGCTAGCCTTCCATCATGGTTAAGATCCTAGCGGCCACATGAGGAAAGAGAAGCCTAGGTAGCAACAAATTCTCTGTTTATATGCAGCAATTGATATTTAAACCAAAAGCTTTGAAGTACTCCTAATATTACGACTCGTCTATTAAGGGATAAATGTCTCTTAGTACGGAAATCTTAGGGTATAATCAGATGAGAGAGGTTCATGATCCGATGCTTGGCGGATACGGTAGCTCAGTGGGTTAGAGCGTTGGCACGGAAGGCCGAAGATTTGTGGTTCTAATCCTGGCCGTGACCCGAAAATGTCAAGTTTTATCCTTCGTTTGCAAATTCTCCACTATCACCTTCATCGTCATCTCTTCTTCGTCTTCTAGCATGATGTTAAAGAGCGTCCATAAATAAAAAAAAAAAAAACATCTAGCATAATATATTCCGCCTAATTTATGTATGGCTTGAAAATGGACTACTTCACTACACTTTCTTGCCCAAGGGCAGTTCTTTGATGTTTTGAGTGAGTATTGCATGACCATTTTGCACACTACACTACACATTTCCTTCATTACTGCTCTATATTGAACTGTATTAGATATAAAATTTTGTTAAATTGCTAACATTAATAGTTACAATTTAACAAAAATTTAGCTATTCGGAAAATGAATTAGCAAGCATACTAAATAATGAGTTTGTTGATTTTTGTGGAATATGATTTTACAGTTTTTCATTTAATTATTAAGCTCTTAAAAAGCTGTGTAAGAAAAACTTTACAATTACTGTATTATACATGAAAGATGTTTCTCATGCACAGCAGTTTAAAAGTATCCGAAACAAATTAAGTACTATATTCACCTTAAACATTTGACTTAGTTACATATATAGTTGCATGAAAAATAATATGGATTTGTATTGCAAATATTCCGTTGAGAATTCCATTTGCACGAATTTTTACATGGGGAAAATGGATCCGAATCAACATGCTCTGTATTTATATTCAATATAACGCAACGATATAAATAATTAATCTGCAATTAAAGTGAGGGACAATGATGGTGCTTTCTTTTATCTTCACCATCAAAACAACCGCCACGGGTGGCCGAGTTCGTTAAGGAGCAGACTCGCGAGCGGAAGGTCTGGAGTTCGAATCCCGCCAGGACCGTCCTCCGTGAATGAGTTTTTTTTCCAGGCTTTTCTCCGTCCTCGTAAATGGCAAATGCCGCGGAGGTACCCTAAATTAAGGCCTGGAAAGTTTCCTTCCTTAAAATATCCTTTCCCAATATATCATTTCATCTCATGTATCATCAGTGTCCACCTACTGTGGTGTCTCAGTAGTAAAAACGGGCGTTAAACACTATTAAAAAACATCAAACAAAATGGGTTAGTTTTTAAAATTAATGTTTTCTACAGAAAAGTACCATACACACTGAAAAAAATTAAAATATTTGCAATGTAAATGGATGAAGCAAACCAAAGAAAGGTATGCATTTGATTGTCTTTATTGATTAATATCAATAGCATTTTATTTTATTGCGCTGATGAATAATAGCAAGCACACAATGAAACAAAACAGAGATAGAGAACAAAACAGTATAGCACTAACGTAATTAGTAATAAAATTAATAACGCAATTGTGCAATAATGCAATCTTATTATTACACATGTTAAATTAAACTGGTGATAACTCAGTTTATATGCATCTTCTGACTTCAACTCTGTATAAAACACCGAGCAGAGTGGCTTAGGCATTAACGCATTCAGAAGGCCCCGGAATGAAATCCCTTAGGCCGGGCATCCTGACGCTCTCTTTTTCCTGGTCTCTTAGGGGAATGCTGGGATGGGTCTTTCCTTTCCAAGAATTTTTCCCTCTCCTATTTCATATAATTTCATTCTGTTGGATCTGTTACAAAGTCGAAAGTTCCAACCTAGGTGGGCTGGTGTGGTGTGGCGTTGACTCGCGCTTTGGAAAGATTTATGCCCCGGCGTCTGGCATGGGAGTCCTTCTGAAGGGATCCACTCCTTGGAACTCCGCAAGAGTCGGGGTGTTGGAAACATGTAGGGATCCCGTCTATGTCCCTGTCACTCCGCCCATGGATCCTGGCCGCCCGGTGTCTCCCTCGTCGTCATCCCTTCCCCCTTCCTACCTGGTGGTAACCTACTGGCTCCATAGGCACAAACGGACTGTTTTCAAGGGTGTAGTACCGAAATATCCTCCTTCAACCCTAAATATACAACTCAATCCAATTCAATCGAATTGTGTGAAGTGATTCACACGCAAGAATTTTTTGATTTTATTAAACTAAAACTCCTTTTTGACTACTGGCTAGTTAAACCGTTCTATATAAAACGCTGAAGGTAAAATCTCTTTTCTTGAAAGAGAATAGTATTCGTTAACTTTTTGAAAAAGTAACCTTTTTGTTCTCAATGAAGTTGAAAGTAAAATATGTTTTTTAATGAGCATAGTATTCGTAAACTTTTTGAAAAAAATAGAAAAATTTATAAATCTGAATCAAGTGCAAGTTAAAATATGTCTGTTTACTTAACAGAAAATTGTATTCGTGAACTTTTGGAAAAGTAACAATTTTATCTGAATGTAAGAACTACCCTGCTGCATAAATAATGTTTGGGCCCTTTAATATGGCTTTCGGGGAATATATTGCTCATATTTTCTTTTAATTCATTTTAATTTTTTGAACATAGTGATAATAACTTATTGGTATTATTTGAGAGCTTGAAGTCCTCTTACGTCAGCCTCTGACCTATTGTGCTACCCCTTTTCCTATTAAGGAAATCTAGCTTTGTGTTCTTAAGTCTTCAGGACTATTCAGTGTAGAGTCTCCAAAAAAGTTGATATCTTCTTCATTATGCTGCTTACATAATCTCAGATTGGATCTGCTTGAAAAGAGTTTCCTGAATGGCCTTATGCTAGTGCTTTCATTAGTTTCTATCTATCCAAGTGGAGGAGGGATTTTATTGAAAGCTTGGTTGGGTTCTTTGACAAGAATTTTGCCAAGTGATTGACTAGGGTATTTAAACTATGTCTTTAGTTGTTTTTTCCTGTCAATGCACGTATTGCGTATTTTGCATTTAGTTTGCTAATGCCGCAGACAATTTTGGGTACAATAAAGGAATTAATGCTCCCTTCTTGGCCAGTTGATTTCCTTTTTCATTTTCTTGATGATCAGGCAATCATTTCAGCTCCACGGAGTTATTCTGTGACAGAGTCAGCAGTGTTTGAAAGCATTTCCACACCAAGTATACTTTAAACAACTGTTTCCCAGCCTATTCTCACCTAATACCCTTCAACAGGAAAATATTTTGTGAGGAACTCATTTATATATACACCCCATTTAAATTCGTGTGTTACTCCGCTTTTTTTGTTAGAAACTTTGCTTTTATTTATCTTGGATATACAAATACGAATAACGCGGAAGTTCAAATTTTAGGTTTTAAGTGCGGTTTTTTGTTGAGCAGATGTTCTAACTTCTCTCTAAGTGTTTTTAATAAGAAACTAATTTCCTTATGTATTATAGCATATGGCTAATAATAAAGTAGAAGAAAAATACTTCTAAAAGGACAAAAACTATTGTCAATTTGTTTAGAGGCTATTGTAATTCAGTTTTAGCTTTCATTTTAAACATCAAGATACTAATTATTTATTTAATCTCCAAATTTAGTATTAGCCGGAACATTTTTTGTGGGTAAGAGTCTAAGGAAGCTGGTTTTAGGTTAACTATTCTGGGAGATATCCAGCCTGTTCATTGCATTTTTGATTAGTGAGTTCCACACTTCTGGTGCTCTGCTACTTTGTCAATCTACTGCAGAAGATCTTCAAATCGTCCAGTGAGTCACCTAGTGTCCTGGATTTCTTTTGCAAATTCTGCAGCTCTGGGGTCTTGCCGCATTACATGACCCATCCATTTACTTTTTAAACAGCTAGTTGTGATGACAGCCTCTTCAGGGTCTGTTTTTTTTTCACATTTACTTGTTGGATACTTTATCCTGTAGTGCCCAGAATGTTTCTTTCCATTTTTCCTTGGCCAACTTCTATTGCTTGTCTCTTCTCATTTGGTTAGGCTCTATGTATACAAGAGATTGTAGGACGCACAAGTCCATTATTTCCTTTTCAATGTACATAATATCTGATGTAATATAAATATGTTTTTCAGCTTCCAAATTATTGTCCATGCTACTGCAATGTGGTGTGATATTTCCGTAGCAGATGTATTGTTGAGGGGTATAGTTTTTTCTAGATACTTTTTCTTTAGTTTTATGATATTGATTGTTATATCTTTCTCCAAGAATATTGTTCATTAGTTTAATCTTTTGTTGATTAATTTATAGTCCTGCTTTAGTGTTATGGTATTTTAATTCTTCCAGTAATGAGTTTAATTCTCCTGTAGTGAGGGCGATAAACACATTATCGTCCTGAAATTTGAGATTGAAAGGTTTTTCCTTTCTTTGTTTATAGCAAATGCACCTTCAGTTTTTCTAGATATATGCATTTTACGAAAGATAAACATTTCTGGAGAAAATGTATCTGTGCCTTATGCTTCATTTTAGTTTGAATTTCTTCTTTGTTTAATTAAAATGAATTTTGCTATAGTGTTTAATTTTCTTTTTTTTTTTTTTTGCCAGAATTGAAATATACTTTTCTTCTCTACCCTGAATTTTTAAGGCTTTTAATCATGTTATGGGATTACTATGTCGAATGCTCTGATAAAGTTCACGGATGCTAAATGTGTTGTCAGTGCTTATTCTATCACTTAAGTCATTGCCAGCAGACGATATTTTGTAAACACAGAAGTAACCCGTTCTAAAACCGCCTTGCTCTGAGATTTCGGTTAATATTTAGTTGTTATTATTTGTGAAAATATGCTGTAAATGTTTGGCATTGAACTAATGGGGCGATAGTTGCTTATATAATCTTCATTCCCTTTTTGGGTAACAGGAAGATGAAATTGAAATACCCTCTGTTCTGGAATATTTTCTGTTTTTAAATATTGTTCAGTATCTTTGTCAATGCATACAAATGCTTTTTCCTCGCAGTTTTAAGTATACGTGCTGAATTTATCTTGTCATAGACACTTCCTTATTTTTGTTTCTTTTATTGTTGCTCTGATTTCACTTATCAGTATTGGAGGGAATATTAAGATCCTACACTGTTTGTTTATTAATTGATATAGTTAAATGTTTCCATTAGGCTGTGTTCTCCTTATAAAGCTATTGATAATTTGCTGTGGCAGTTGGTACTACCGATATTCTGGAAGCAGTATTTTTCCCATTTTTGTTTTTAATTACTTGATCAGAAAATGTTCTTGCCCTAAATTTTCTTCAGAGATTTTATCTTTATCATTTATTCCTTAATATAGGACTATTTGCATACTATGTAGTTTACTGTTTTATTTAATGTTACAAATGTCTCAAATGCCAGGGTACAACGTTGTTATGAGATACTCCAGAAGTGGTTGAGTGTAGCTTACATGACAACGTTAAAAATATCGAGAAATGTTTATGTTTTTATACACGAAGATCACAGTTGAAAAGTAAATGAATTCCTGAAGATTGCTTTTAAATTTAGCACGACTTATAACAAACTGAGTAAAACATGAGCTATTTTAAAGAAGTTGGCGTTAAGTCGATCAAAAACGCGAGGAAATAAGAAATTATTTGTGATTTCTGTTTCTTTCTCCTTTCTTTCTTTCTTTCTTTCTTTCTTTCTTTCTTTCTTTGTTTCTTTCTTTTTTTTTGCACTGTTTGTCCATATAGTATTTCATTACTTCAGGATATTGGTATGTGATGAGCAGGTTGTAACACAGATTATCCTCTATCAAGTTAACAGATATCGTGATTGTGGAATATTTTGCAATAATATTAGTGATAATAAATAGAAGAAAAATAATACATTCAATAATTTGAATTAACTTTTTGCGAGTAACACTTGCCTGAGATATTTCATACATTTGCTGTGTTGCATTTGTTCAACTCTTTAGAACTAGTCTAATTAAACATGTTTTCAACTTCTCAGTTAAAGGTTGTCATAAATAAAAACATATCCATATCTTATTATTTAATTTATAAACACAGTTCTTAAGATCTGCTCAGTTTAATCATTCAGAAATAATTTGTCAACGTCAACTTTTCGAGTTTTGCTGTAGCTGCTAAATCTCTTAAAACATTGAACATCTTTGTTGAATAAACGTTTAACTTCTACATAAAAGTGAATGTAAGTTTGCAGTAGCAAAAATGTCTTATGTTATATATCTTTCCGCGTTTCTTATTTTAAAGATTTGTTTTTCACACCAGGTTATTAAACCTCAATACCTTCTAAAGATATCAAAGGCCAGAAATAAAGAAAACATGAAGCCTTTACTAATTACTAAAATTAATTTCCCTTTCGGTATGTATAATACATGCATTTGAATGAGAAGGTTGCTTAACGACATAAAAACATTATTTAACATTTTTTTTTTTTTTTTTGCGAATTTAAATGTGTTGCTCGGTGATTTCTACTCTCCTAAATATATTTTCAGGGATTAGCATGTAAGATATAAAACCCGTGGGAGTCGCAGCCTCTGGAACCAGTTCCAAGTCAAATTGTACACGACCATGCTGTGCCAAGTGCGCCAGCGTTAGAGGCTTCGTTTCCCGCCAACGGCCTCCGCCCACTCTCCTGGCTAATTTAGCATCGAGTATCCGGTCTTCCTTTATAATTTACTACATAATGATCTTTAAAGTACGTGTTATATATGCATTATATCACTTAAGGATAGCCAGAATATTACGAAAATTCGAGGTGATATTTTCCCATAAAATTAATGAACAAAGCTGAAGATATCGCCGTATTTAAGCATAAAAAATAGCTTCTTTCTAGTCACATACTTGCGAGTGAAATCAAACATTCTAATTATAAGAAAGACTGCAACAAAATGATAATATAAGTTGTATTACAGAAAATGTAAATTGAATCCTGAACGTAGTTTAAATGAACAAACTGCAAGTTTAGGTTGCACAATTGTATAGAATATCAGTGCTCGTTAAACTGGCACTACAACGCACGAGGTATTACATTATTTTTCGTAAATTTGGAGTCTAGAACAGTACTCGCCATGATGGTAAGCAGTTTATTGAGAAGTAATTCCGTTAAGCGTTGAATTCCTATTATAATCTAATACTAAAATTGACAATATGTAATTTTGGCATGAAAACTTTTATTTCCTATTGATAATCCTCAAATATAAAAAACCTGCTCTGTAAGCTATCAGTCACAGTGCTGTGTTCGTGATTTTTATTCCACTTAGCGCAAGACATAAAACTGAAAGGTAATGCTTAAATCTGATCATAGCAGAGTCCTGAAAATAATGTAATACAAGGATTATAATGAAATATCAGAATTAGCTATTGAACTATATGAAGAAAACTAAAATGAATACTTTAAAATTAATGTCAAGGCACCTACACCAATGTTTTGCAGAATACTATGAGTGTAAGAATTACTTTGACAAAAGCTATAGAAACTTTAACACATTTATTGTAAAGTGTCGGGTTAGGAAGAAGAATGATGACTTCCTTTTATAATTTAAAGCGCGTGCTTTTGGCTTAAAACAGACTTACAGAAAATGATTTTTCGTCATCGTGTAATTTAAGAATCAGGCATTTACCGTAATTAAAGATCCACCATCACTTCTTCGTCAAGCATTCTCTCTTCTACCTTTAGGCCTATATTAGAAAATAGTACGTGGGATATTATCTTGAGACATACTTTTCTAGTGTTTTATCCATTTTCCGGTAAGTTAATATTATATTATTTAGGCTCTTTACTTACAAATACTTTCCTTTCTTGTCATTCACTATTTTTGCTGATCTAAGAAAGCTCATTTCATGTATCTGAATTCTGCTTTTGTCTTTTCAGTGAGTGTCCAATTTTCGCTGCTACAGAGCCTTTATTTGGACGCGTGGCCGGCTTTACGGGTATTTGCCTGCCCTGTTTCTATCCGATTCTATTTCCCCCTCCACTTTCCCACCTCACGTGTGCTGGCGCGAAGTTTTTGTGCTATGTAGAATTTAACATTGTGAGACCACGTGTTTCAGTGTTACAGTGTGGTGCTGTTATAATGCCAAAAAGTCCGCATACTTTAGCACACAGGATCTTCATATATGATTCCTATGTGACAACAATCTCATATAGAGAAGTGAGAAGACGATTTATAGGCATATTCCCTGGTGTTCGTGTACCTCACAGAGAAACGGTTAGTAATCTTGTGAGTAGATCTAAGGAAATGGGATTTGTTCTTGATAAGAAACCGAAAGTCATACGACGTGTTCTTACAGAAGAAAAGCTGGATGACATCAGAGATAAGCTAGAACGAAGGTCAAAGAAATCTCTGAGGAAGTTTGTACAGGAATCCGGAATTTCGTAAACCTCAGCTCGGAATGCAGCAAAACTTTTAAAATTAAAACTTAAGTTATTTCAGGAATTACAACCACGCGATAATGTGAGTAAAGTAAATTTCTGCATTTGTGTGTTGAATAATGTTAATGTCCGTTCTATAGTCTCGCATTTAATTTTTTTTTATTGCTGACGAAGTTTAGTTTTATTTACATGGCCACAAAGCGCAAAAATAAATAAATAAAACAGCGCACTTCCCAAGCAAATCACCGTTAAGCCGGCCACCCGTCCAAACGATGGCTCTGTACAATCACTATTTTGAAAAATTCGAGTTTAGTTTCTATTCTATATTTCTTTAAGTTTCTTCTAATTGTATCACAGAAAATATTTCACCTTCTACATGTCTTTCTGGCAAATACGATATAAATTCCGATATTTGTTCTATTGTTTAATCTTAATATTCAAATTTCTATCACATTAACCATTTCTCTCTAGTAGCTCTACCATTGATATCGTGAATTAATAACATTCAATAACTTGATTCAATCCATAAAGAGTATTTTGCAGATTATATTCATTGTCAAAAATGAGAACTTGATCGATTACATACATAAGTGTTTCTAATTTCACTAAAACTAATATTAAACATATTTATCCGTCTTTTCAGTGCTCTCACGGCTTCCTTATAAGCAGTCAGTAAGAATCTGCACCATTAACTTACCTATCAATTTATATCTCCAGAAAGGGTCTTACCATTGTTTGTCCTTAAATTAATTTTTGTTTCTTCATATAAATGCTTAATATCTGCTATATGGTGTTTATGGTATGCCTCTTTGAAACACATGTCATAGTAGCTCTCTGTTCTTGTTATCCAACGCCTTTCCGAAAATTAAACATTTCAAAATTTAATATTATACATAGAAATGATCCTTGCTGAGTAAAATCTGTTCTATAAACAAAAGTAGAATATAACAAGTATATATAAATAACAGGCAGGAGATAAATCGCAAGTTTGAAAAATAACAGGCAGGAGATAACTCGTAAGTTTGAATACCGAGCATTCTAGCACATGAAACTTGTAGGAATTTCAAAGATACAAGGCCTCATCAACAAATTTACGTACATTATTATATTTCTGTATTGTGTTAAAACCAAAATCACCTTGTAACATTCCGCTCAATTTTCATAAGTTTTTTTTTAATCCAAAACAATGCGACTGCACGTACAGTCAACATTTCTAAGTAGAAAGTGAGTACTTTTTTGTGATCATGTGTTTGATTGATGTCCACATTCTCCGAAATTAAAGTAAAGTTTATATAAGAAGTTTTCAATCAGTAGGTGAGCTTCATCTGGGTATCCACCTTACGACCATTTTCAACACTATCGACTGGGAAATTCGTCAGTGTTAGTAACAAGAGGGATGACGTCACGTTGATTATATTCTGTAATGTAAGGTAATATCACATATAAGAGAACAATGCTCAGAAATAAGTGGAACGAAGATGCAAGTTCTCCGCTAGTGAGCTGGACATGTAGAGAGGTTTTTTTTTTTTTTTTTTTTTCAAGTAATACAATTACGGGGATTAGGATGGAATATTTGTTATATTTTAAACCACTGTGACTCAAAAAGTTGGAGGTATAATTTAATATAATTTAAAGTTTTTTAATGAATCACTTAAGAATGTTTTAAGGTGTAAGTCGTAATATTTAAGGACAAAGTTCTACTTGTATTTTGTAATGCATACTAATTAAAAATTAATTTGTACATACGTGTTAAACATATCTCAAAAAGAACTTAAGATATGAGTTAGAACTTCTTCCTGGTAGTTCTTAATCTACAAGGCTGGCTATTGTAATAATGTTTTTGTGATTATTTTTTTAAATTTATTTGATTTATCCATTAAAATTCACAATTTTTCCAAAAGTACATGAAAAATTGTATCACAATTATTATTATTATTATTATTATTATTATTATTATTATTATTATTATGATTTTTTAGGTATTTGTGTTGTAAAGTAGATCACAAAATTCAGCGTTTTAGCTGATATACTTTTTGATTTATGTACACTTGAAATACAAAAATATTAAGCTTTCGAAAAATTAAAGTTAAAATTTAATATTTGTAATAGAGTGGCACAATATTAAAATGCTTCAAAATTTCAAGTTAAGGCACTCCGAAGGGAATAAAGCATTTATCTTTTCATTCAGAAAAACATGACGCTTTAATAAAAAAATAATAAAAATCGATTTTTTTTCCGCCGTTAGTTCCCTTTAGGTTCATACCAAACGAATCAAAAAAGCGCTAAAAGAGCAACTAATTATTTCTGTAGCACAATTCAAGATATTAGACAATATTTAATTACCTATAATTAAAGTGCAGAGGTTATTTTATTTTCAAATACCGATGACCTTTTCTAGGCTTCAGTTAGCTGTGCACTTCGAGGGACCGTCTTTTTCCAATATGCGCAAAACAAATTTCTTTTGCCCTTTTGGCAAAGAGTAATATTAGCACACTCTGGCATTTTGGCAGAAAAGGGCTGAGAAGTGGAATTAGTGAATTACATTGCTAGAGTGGCTGCAATATGGAGCTGGACACCATGAATCTGTTTCTCGGCCGAAGTCGAGCGCTGGTATGGAGCTCTGCCAAAGCCGTTTCGACACCACCAGGAAGTTTAAAAAAAATAGAAAGACCACCAGAATCTGAGCTGAATCAATAGTTAGTTATAAACCCAAAACGTATTAGCAGAAAATTAATAGATTTAGTCTGATATGTGAAGAGCCATAGCAACCAGCTTTTCGTAAATGTTTAACTGTTGAAAACTTATTTGCTTACAGCATTATTTAGTTTCTCCAATATATCCTAGTTCAGCCCCCAATCCGTAATATTTAATAATTTTACAACACATATAAAAGTAATTTAATTGTGCAAATTAAACATTTCTGTAATAAATTCAAACATTTATAACGTTGTATTTATTATACACGATTCTTCCCATTATATTCCGTATAAGATTTATAATGATGTACTAAATTAAGTGACTCAAAATTAATAAACATATCTCATTGAAATAACAAAACAAACTACTTCTTGCCGTTATATATTCAGAATGTAATAAAATCATATAGGCAGAATTTTGGTATAAAAATTTGCAACGGCCATGGATATAATGTTGTTACGATTTAAAAAAAAAAGTATATCATAAGTTTAATAACATAAGCATTTCTTAACAATTAGAGAAGGCTATAATTTACCTAAAGACTTCTGCTATGTTTTGAACTTTTGAGGTTTTACTTTGAAATTACTTTGGCCACAGCACTGCAAACACTGTCATGTCTGTATAATTAGCGAAACATTTAGCTATGAAAGGTTTTAAGGGATGTTATTTGTTATAGTAATGCTTTAAAACGCATTTTACTTATTTTTGTCTACAGATTTGGCTTTGCCTAAAGGTGCATACTTTTATTTCTTTCGTTTACTCAGTTTTTGTTTCACGTACAACTTTAATTTTATAAAAGTGAGCATTAAATATTTAAAATGATTTTGCAGAAATAATATAATGCTACAAAGAGCGAATATATAATTTGTATTCCTCCAATACGTTTATATCCAGGATTGAATTTAAAATATACCAGTGGCTTTACAAAATTGATGGGTGATTTCATCTGGAAAATGCGTATTTTGGATTTAAAGCTATACACTAACACTTGGTGACTTTTTGGGAGGTTTACTTATCTATGGACGCTCTTTAAGATCTCAGGTCATTAGCGTCCCATTCAATTAAGGGCGTGAAACGGCCGACAAATTTTGCTCAGAGGCCTCTTCTTTCAGGCTTGGGGTTCTTTTTCGTGCCGTAAATGTACGACACGGGACCCACGGCTTTACTTCCCTTCCGAAGGAAGCCATACTCAGGATTTTTACGCCCGGAAAAAAAAAAATCCATCGATCTTGGCCGGGATTGAACCCACAATATTGGTTTAAGGAGGCAAGTATGGTTACCACTACACAACCAGGACCGACAAAACACGTGTTTTTTTTTTTTTGATTCGTTTTGTTTATCTAAGGACGCTCTTTAACATCTCAGGTCATCAGCGTCCCATTCTATTCAGGGCGTGAAACGGGCGACAAATTTTGCTTAGAGGGCTCTTCTTTCAAGCTTGAGGTTCTTTATCGTGCCGTAAATGTACTACACGGGACCCACGGCTTTACTTCCCTTCTGAAGGAAGCCATACTTAGGATTTTTACGCCCGAAAACATCTATCAATCCTGGCCGGGTTTGAACCCGCGACCTTGGGTTTAGAAGGCAAGTGAGATTACCACTACACCACCAGGACCGACAAAACACGTGGTGAAAATGGACACTTATGAATGAATGTTTTTAGCAGTACTACTTATTTAAAAGTTTGATTCGTTTTCTGTAACTGTGATCACTTTTATTGATATATATATATATATATATATATATATATATATATATATATATTAGCATTTTATTAAATTTCATATTTAAATATAAGTCATCATACCAACTATTGTAAACACAAACACCTGTGAATCATTTGAACTTGCTTAACATACTAATTTATGCGACTGTATCTAATAGCCTAGCAGATTTCACGGAGTTCCTAATGCTAGATGTTGTAAAATCTGACACGAATTTTATGACCTGCCATCCCAAATTAAATTAGAGTATTTATATTAATTAATGTTATGTAACTTACTTATAATAGTCATGAGTGTAATATCATTTCTATTATCTGTACATGTGTTAGAATTTATATATGATATGGTTTTCTTACCAGGGTGGAAACACTCCCTATTTTTGTTCTTGACCTGAAAACGGAAACAGAGAATCTCATTACCCATTGTAAACAATATTTGTAAAGATGACCCAAGCAAGACCAATAGAAAATTTGTAAAGCAGAGCCCTTGAAAAAGATGATTATTTGGTATACTGTTAGAGAACTGTAAAACAGGGTAGGCGTAATGAAACATATGACAATTACGGGGTTTAAAAACAAGGTAATAACCTCTCGAAGGGAAATCCTAATGGTTTCATTTAATACGTCAAAGACGTGGGTGACATGCAAGAAGTCACGCAGTACATATGCTCAATAATATAGTAGAAAAGAACCGGAGGGAAATATTTATCCAATAGTAACTCGAATATGGTGAAAAATATTCTGGAATTTTCTAAAATCATATTTTGAACGAATGAAGATAGCTTCGGGATATCGTCAGACTGCCATATTTGTTTAGGCTTGTAATTTAGCGACCCACCGTCAGTGGGGCATTAACAGCGTGGAAGAGAATTGTCAGTTCAGTTGACCCAGTGGAAGAGAAGTTTCATCTCAGAGCTAGTTGAGTTCAATTGCGTCTCAGGATTAGTTGAGTTCAGGATCAGTCTTTATCAAATTAAAAAACGTCAGAGTGATCGCCATAGTGCTATTGTGGCACATATTGCCCAAGAAATTCTCCAAAGAGTAACGGTGGCACATTTAAGGGAAACAAACTTTAATAATAAATCGTAATACATTCTACAACAATACATATCTTGTTAATCACCTGGTTTATTCCCTCACTCCTTCCCCTATGGAATCAAGAAGACCATAAAAATATGCAGCACAAGAGTCTCAACAGTCGTGGCAAAACTGTAAGTCAACGGAAACCAATCATCAAAGAGGATGAAAACATCATAACCCCCGAGTTTCCATATTATCAAAAAATCCATTAAATTTAAATCCTTTCCATAAGTCTTCCCTCCATTCTACTACATAATATACCACACTTTTCTATTTAAACCCGCTGCAATTACCAGACCGCACATGTGAAAATGAATATTATGAGAAGAGAATTTCACAATTTTGCCAGATAAGTTTGAGACAATTTAACCAAATTGGTATTGAACGTTCCTTATAGACATCCATTACTATAAAACGAAAAGATGATTTCAATGAGCCTTTGAACTAAATATGTCAAATAATCCAATTGAAGTACTTTGTCCACTTAAATTTTGCCTGGCAGGAATCAGTCAGTATACAGCACTTCTTGTTAGTTGCACTGTAGCAAATCTTACAAACGAAGAAATTCTACTGTAGACTGGATTTAATTTTCGGATTTTCAGTCTTTAATATAACGTGTCCTTAATACTATCATAAGTTTGAAGCCAGGCCTATAGAACTTCAGCGTCATGTTCTTGAAGTGAATGGGAAATTGACCGTTACAAATGACATGGGACCTTTTGTTGTTGGTAAATAAAAGTTTCAGCAAGCATATTTTGAACTGGGGAAGCCTACTAAGTGTTAAGTAATAATAACTATTAACATCCCGTAATTTTTTTTCCAGGTCCTTTGGGTAAGTTATATTTCCAAATCATCTGCTACTGCAACGCAAGTAAGATATATTCCCCAGTCGATAATTGTCATATCCAAATTTTCTTTAAAGAAACAATGAAAGTAAGATCAGAGGTCAAACTTCGAAAAAAAAAAAGGATTTTGTTCCAAATAATTATTTGGGTTTTTCTTAATTTGGTTTATTGTTATATTGAAAAATTCAAAATGTAAGTTCTTTTAATTACGTAATATATTTTATTTGTCAAAATACTTTTTTAATTCCATAAATGTGAAAATATTTCTGAAACCATTTGTTATAGAAAGCTGTGGTTTGTAGGAAAATTACTGCTTCAGATGTCAATGTTTTTGTGTTTATTTTTGTAAGAAAATGGAAAGCATTGTGTTTATTTCGAGTTTTAAAAGCTATAGATCCCAGTTTTATCTCTCAAATACACCTAATATCATGCCTAGATCCACCAGGGTTTATAAAAAAATTAAAGACAAAGGAAATACATATTACAATACCTGTAAATTTTGGTAATAGTAATGGTGAAAATAGTAAGGGAAGTGATCTTTTTTAAGGAAGGAAGGAAGCGTTCCAGGCCTAAGTTAGCGTATCTCTCCGGCATTTGCCATTTATGAGGACTGAAGAAAACCTGGAAAAAACCCTCAGTCGGGGAGGATGGTCCTCGCGGGATTCGAATCCCAGACTCCCGGTAAAGACCTCGGTCACCCATGGCGGTCCTGGATTACTAACAGGAGTTCCTGTCCTCCTGCACATGTTCTTATGTTGTCTATAAAATAAAAGATCAAGGGCTGCACAAATTTTGTTGTTTGTGATGGTATGATCATAAATTCAACGTCTTTACCATGAACCGATCGGTAGAGCAGAAGTCGACACTGGTTGCCGAGGTCACTAAGGCACGAATTCGTAAAAGGGAGGCTTGCTAATGCCGCGAAAATATCCTAAATTAGGTCCAGATCTTTTTTTTCCCGAAAAATTATTTCCCAATTTATCACTTCATGTATCATCAGCCTGTGATACCACAGTAATAAAAGTATGTTAAAACCTATTGAAAATGCAGAGCAGAACATTGCTGTAACTGCTTACAAGGGATTCAGAGAGAACATAAGAGAAGAATATTTTAAATTGTTTTTAAACTTTTTCAGCTTACGCTAACTTCTACATACCTACCGGAATGAGAATCCTTCTTTATCTTCGAACCTGTGAATATCTCAGTTTTTGAATATATAAGGACGCATTGGCATTCTTATATCCCTGTACATATTTTGCAGCTAAGTACGAGAAGACTGAATCAGGGCAGTTGCTGCTTATTCCTCTTTATAGATAATATAGCTCATAATTAAAACCACATTGATTGCAATTCCAAATATAGATTGATGGTATTTGCAGATTAATTAAGTTTTAGTTTTTTCCCTGTACACTTATATAAACGCCACCTTATGTTTAATATAGTCGGTTATCATACAACAAGTCATATGTCTACGACAGATCATCGAACCTTCATTAGAGGCTTTATAAATACTTGGAGAACATAATCTGTTCACTTTATTTCCATAACTCAAAACATCAGATGCCGGTAATGAACACATTTAGCATCGTTTCTTGCTTTAGCATGTTTAGACATGTTTGCTTTACAGTTTTTTTCTCTAATTCCCTTATTTCCTTGGAGATATGTGGCATTATTATTTTTTTCAATGTACCCAAACATTAATTTTATATTTTAAGCACTATTTTATATTGGGATATCCATCCTCCTGCATGGTTCTTACCCTATATGGTAGTTTATGGTCAGCATCAATTTGTTAAGGCTTATAGTTTCAATACTGAAATAAAATTATATGGTTGATATTCGCTAATTTTAGGGCCTATTTCATGAATGTACAGAGCGATCCAATAAACTATGGATCAAATGGCGGTATTTTGCCTGTAAGCGAGAGCGGCGCTCGTTGCCGTCTGCAGGTATCATAGAGTCGCGCTTGCACAACCATACAACAGTTTCCGTAACTATTTTAAAAGGTTTTATTTGTCAACTTTATGAAAAGAGGTGCTGAAATTGGCCACCACCGTTGTCCTTGTATTGGCACCTCTTTAAAAACTTGCTGTAGTTCACGTTTTGTAATACTGTTGGCTATTTTGTTTTGTTTTTCGGTGCATGCAGATTTGTCTTGTATAATGCATTTTTAAATATACATCAGGGATAAATGTCGCAAGGAATTAGTTTGGGGGACGGACAGAGCCTCAAATCCTTTCCAATAACTCCGTTATTCTGAAACACTCAATTTCTCTCATTATAATATCCGCTGTATGATCTATGGCAGAGTATTATTTAAAAATGCAAAATTACGCTCTCTGGTCGTTAATTCTCTCTAAAAAATTCTTATTTGTGAAAGTTTATAAGTGTTTTGGGGTATTTCCCCAAACGATAACCGAATATGTTTTCGTCGAGGACTCTATATGCTGAATGGTAAATTTTTCGTAGACTGAACATAACTCGCGGCCTGAAATTTATTGTGAAAATTATGAATTTTGTACGGTCTGGAACTATAGCTCTCAAAAATCTTTCTTCTAATCGTCTTTGGACTTGGCAAGCTGCTTAAGTAAACCTGTATTGATCACACTTAAACAACTTGTGCAGTAGAAAGCTATACTGTGTCACAATTCACTTCGCCATTAAACACACGACAAAACAACCCCATAATAACTGAACTGATCTCAATCACTATCAAATTCACACTGTCAGCTAGAAGCTATCCTGAACTTGTTCCAGTTAATGGTGCGAAGTACACGCCGTACATCGGATAACAACGTGGCAAGACGAAGATAAAACGGTGTTCGTGATGACGAACAGAGAAATCGGTGGCCAAATAAAATTAACACAGAGGAAGATGCTGCTCTTTTAGCAGAGGTGGATGCTCATCCTATTCAAACACAAAGGGATATGATTGCGCAGGTGGATCAGCCCATTGAGACAACGGCTTCTCGCAGGCTAAGATAAGCAGGCATTCGCAATTGACGAACTGCTATAAAGGAATATACATCTCCTCACCATAGAGAGCTGCTAGTGGGATTTGTTTTAGAAGACTTCAAACTTCACTGGATGTATGGAACACCATATGGCTTGACCAGCTGGTTTTCTGTACTGATCATCATCGACAATTAAACTGCTTGAGACCAAATGGTTCTAGGATGGATCCCAGATACCAGCAGATGATACGGCGATCAAAGCGCATCAGTTAAATGCTGGGTTGGACCAGTGGGCGCTGGACCTAGAGAACTAGTTAAGACATCCCCAAGAATGAATTTGGTAGAGAACGTGACTATATAGAGAGACGTTGTTCTATCAAGTGTAAGAATGCTGTATCCCGCGAATGAAAGAAATACCTGCAATTCTTCTGGTGCAGGATAACAGCGGTATACACAGGAATTTTTTGGGAGAACGCTGATATACAGGTGCTAAACTGGCCTCCGAAATCGCCCGAACTCAATATTACGGTCACTGATGACATCAGTTCAACCAAATGTTACATGACATAAACGCCGGACTGTATTAGAAGTACAAATAAATGGTCGGTTCTGGTGGTGTAGTGGTAACACTTGCCTCCTAAACCCAAGATCGCAGGTTAAATCCGGGCCAGGATCAATGGATTTTTTGTGCTTAAAATCCTATGTATGACTTCCTTCCGGAGGGAAGTAAAGCTGTGGGTCCCATTAGATTATTATTTATTTGCGGACGCTCTTTAACATCACAGGTCATCAGCGTCCCATTCAATTCAGGGCGCAAAATAGCCGGTAAATTTTACTCAGAGGCCTCTTCTTTCAGACTTGAGATTCTTTTTCGTACCGTAAATCTACGACACGGGACCCATTGCTTTACTTCCCTTCCAAAGGAAGTCATACAAAAAGCCTTGGACCTTGGGCTGAATTGAACCCGCGATCTTAAGTTTACGAGACAAGTACGGTTACCACTAAACCACCAGGACCGACGCTTGAGACCCATGTCGTAGACTTACGGCATGTAAAAAACCTCAAGCCTGAAAGAAGAGGCATCTGAGCAAAATTTATCGGCCGTTTCACGCCCTGAATTAAATGGGACACTGATGACCTTTGTTAAAGAGCGTCCGTAAATAAACCAAATCAACAAAAACGTATTACAAATGTTACAGGACGCCACTGCACGGGCATCCCGCAGGTAAAACTGGTGCACATCCACACAACGCTAGGGTTGACACTGCTGGTGCTGTGACGGGAGACTGTACACGCCAGAAATATTTCCTCATATAGCACACTGTCGCTACAGAGTACTGAATTTTCCGTGAGTCGCGGGATGCATATATCTCACCGAGTTCAACATACCCAGGCGACACCCAGAAGGGAGGGACTGGGATGTCCGGCCCGACCTACTTCTAGAATATTCAGAAGTACCACGGGGGTGTTCAGGGTCCACCGGAGCATCAAAACGGTTCGAACCCCGCTCTTCTTACGGGAAATAGAAGAAGACCCAATTCATTATCAGTTCAAATATCTTTTTCACGTTTACATTACCTATTTAAAAAAAATAAGGCAATTAAAAGCGCATTCATGTATACATTCATTTATTTTGGAGTATTGTATCGGTCATATGTAACATCTATAAAGCATCAAATTTATACTACACATTCTAGATAGTGAGCACTCTAACTATGACAGTCTTGATAATAATTACTTCTAAAAATGTTTTAACAAATTTCATTGTAACCTCTAAACTGAAATGGTATATTTTTTATAGCCGGTATAACTTATCTATTGGTACTTTGACATCTACTTTAATGCATTCTAATACTGTTACGGCAATACAAACCAAGAAAATAAACAAATCATTTATAAAACTACGCAATGTCGAAAGCGTCACAAAAGCAGGATAACCGGTTTGCCTGTCCAGAGCGGAAGTAATAAATTTATGTTCAAATTGTTTTCTTAAGTATCTTTTTTCAGTATAACATTGAGCCACAAACTCTAGTGCAGGCTTATACCAACGTTATATTAATTAGAATAAACTGAAAGAATGAGATTTCGAGCTATAACTAGATGTCGTGATTTATAGTAGGGTAGATAATAATTGGATTTACTGCAAACAGCATGTAAATGGTTAAATAAATAAGGCATTTAATTATACATATTAATGGTCAACAGTTATTGACATGTTGAATACTTTGTGTATAAAAGAAACAGGATAGACTAAAATGCATTAGTGAGTTACCAACCGTTGTAACCATAATGACCGACTTTTGTGGATAATTGCAGCAACTCGCAACAAGAAAACCTTTTAATGCTTCCACTGCATAATCTCTAGGAAAACTCTCGGCGTGTCTTATTCTATTAACGGTCCTGCAATTGTGAAATGATTTGGTTTTACATAGAACGAATTGATTAAAAACCGTATACATTTCCCCGACACTTATTTTGGCAAAATGAGAATAACTTTGTCATCTCTGAAAAACTGAAGGTCTTGAAGGAACATGCACAAAGATAACACCACAGAATTGGAGATAACATTCAAGCTGGGGCCGGTAGGATTGTTTATTACTGTTTACCTTAAATTATTAATGTTTAAATGAATTTTTCTCAAATATTTAGGAAGAACTCTTTAAAGACTATGAAGAATTTAGAACACTTCTTAATTTAAATACAAAAGACAGCAATTTTAAAACCAATTTCATTTCATAAGACATTGTTTCGGCTACAGCACATAATACCGAGCAACCCAATGAACTATGAACCCACTTGCGGCGTTTTGGCTATAGGCGAGAGTGGCACTCGTTGCCGTCTGCGAGTATCATAGGGTGGCACTGACACAACCATACAAACAACAGTTTCCTTAAATTTTTTAAAAATTTTACTTACCCGCTTTACGTAAGGAGATGTGATATGCATACATTTTAGGCATCTCTATAATCATTCTCTGTAGTTCACGTTGAGTAATGCCGGATATTTTCTGGCGGATATTATGTTTCATTTATTCCAGTATATGTGGATTTGTTTTGTATACTGTACTCCAGAGATAAAAGTCGCAAGAGGTTAGGTGGGTAACCGAAAGGGCCACAAATCCTTACCAATAACTCTGGCATTCTGAAACACTTTCAATTTCTTTCATCGAAAAACTCGATGTATGAGCTGTAGGGGTAAGTGACGCTCCCTGTTGGTTAATTCTCTAAAAAATGGGGGCAAAATTGTATGTGAGGGCATCCAGTGCTGCGTGAGAAAACTCGCAATATTTCCTTTTCCTCTCATAGCACCATACTCCAAATTGATCGTTGTGGAGGGGCACTTGGCGACACCACGTTTCTCAGCGATCCAATAACGATTATTTTCTGTATACACATAGCTATGAAGGTAGAATGAGGCATTGTCAGATTAAAATATTAAACATTGGTCTATTTCTCCGCTATAGATACTCCAACATACTCCATTCTCAAAATAAGCGCCAATATACATGATCATCTGGTTAAAGAACACGTGTCACAGTTATATATTTTTAACAGTCATGGGTGGCATATATATATATATGGTTTGGTTTGGTTTATTTACGGACGCTCTTTAATATCTAAGATCATCAGCGTCCCATTCAATTCAATAAAACGACCGACAAATTTTGCTCATAGGCCCCTCTTCTTGTTCCTTATCGTGCCGTAAACGTACGACACGGGACCCAAGGCTTTACTTCTCTTCCGAAGGAAGTCATTATTAGGACTATTACGCCCCCAAACATCCATCGATCCTGGCGGGGATTGAACCCGCGATCTTGGGTTTACGATGCAAGAGTGGGTAGAGGAATTAAGGGACGCCGACGTCTTCGAATGTTGGGTGCCCAATAAAGTGTCGTCGTAGACGTTGACGTCGTTCCTAATTACCACCACATTAAGCTCTTCTAGTTCAAGGTTTGGTATTATAGCTGGATTTTTCAGACTGGTGCTTCCGTGGTGGAAGGAGTGTGGTTTTAAATATAACAAACTCATAATGGATAGAAATCTACGGAATTTGTTCATGTTTTATAATTAACACACAACGGTACACTTTTCTGATTAAGATTTGCTCTGAAAACATTATAGGTGCAGACTGAATAGGAGACAGACGTAATGGAATTTCTCTTCCGGAAACTGTGTTGTTTTGTCCTGTTGTAACTCGTATACTGTTTTCCTATATGAATATTATTTCAAACTCACTCACCAAAATAATAATTTTGTAATTTTTTCACGAAATATTAATCGCCACTTATCTTTACGTAATGTTAAAATGCAGCTTCACTTTACGGAGTACGAACCACGATCTTTGCTTATGGAATTTAAAACACAACTTCTCTGTACGGAATCCACCACATAACCAACAAATTTGAGATAAAAACCGTCACTTATTACAATAGGATTTTAATAATACTATTCATTACAATGCGTCATATTTTCAATATACCTGTACTAAACGAATGAGCTTCGTTAATTTCTATTTAGTTGCAATAAAGTTGCCTGTTTCGTGTCTCCTTCCTGTTGCACATTATTAATGTAGTTACGCTTGCCATTGGTTGATTCACTTAATATTACAATTTTCTTATCTCTAGTTTAATCTTTTCATATTATTGGCTATGTATTTTTTCCTTTGAACCGTTACATTTATATTATTCAGTGCTGTCATAAAGGGCAATAAACAAACATTAAGACACGGATTGTAATAGTTCTTATTTGATACACGAAATCTATATATATGATTATAAAAACATATTTTCAATGAATATTTTGAGCTTCCAATAAAATATTATAGCCTTTATCCTATGTAATAATAGTAAATGAACATAACTTAATAGATATTACCATTAAATGTTTGTGACTTTATATTGAGCATAATATCCTATACCTAATATAAAAACACATGTAAATGAACTTATTAAATTAATAGAATTACAAAATGCTATCAATGAATATTTTGAGGTGCAAATAAATTACTATAGCCTTTATCTTACGTAATAACATAGTAAATGAACTTCCTAAATTAATATAACTTAATAGCTATTACCATTAAATATTTGTGGCTTTATATTGAGCGTTATAGGCTTTACATAATGTAAAAAAATGAAAATTAACTTATTAAAGTAATATAACCAAACAACAGCCATCATTGAGTGTTTAGGGCCTTAAATCGGATATTTTCTTTTCATATGGTTACCACTAGACCACTAGGACCGACTCGTCCTCCCTGACTGAGGCTTTTTTTTTCCTGGTTTTCCTCAGTCCTCATAAATGGCAAATGCCTCGCAGGTATCCTACACTTACACCTTCCTTCCTTCCTTAAAAAATAACTCTTTCCTAGTTTATCATTTCATCCCATGTATCAACAGTGTCGCCACCTGTGATGCATCCGCAGTTAAAACGTGTGTAAACACTATTAAAAATCATAAATAAATGCACGTTGTGTAATAGAAAACGCATACTGAGCTATTTTTCATTTCGATATATTATATATCGGTCCTGGTGGTGTAGTGGTTACCATACTTGTTGCCTCCTACACCCAAGAACGCGGGTTCGAACCCGGCCAGGACCGATGGATTTTTTCGGGCGTAAAAATCGTAAGTATGGCTTCCTTCTGAAGGGAAGTAAAGCCGTGGGTCCCGTGTCGTACATTTACGGCACGAAAAAGAACCTCAAGCCTGAAAGAGAGGCCTCTGAGCAAAATTTGTCGGCCGTTTCACGCCCTGAGTTGAATGGGACGCTGATGACCTGAGATGTTAAAGAGCGTTCATAAATAAATCAATCAAAAAAAAAAATCGAGATATTTACAGAACAAAACGCAGGCTCGTAATACCAACCAACATCAGATCCACATTGACAGCCAGATGCAGCGTGGCATTGTTCCAGTCAACGGCGAGAAACAGGTGTGTATACGCTCAGTAAACAGCACTGCAAGTAGGTTCATATTTCATTGGATGACTCCGTATATTTAATATTATTGTTTACTTTAGACTTTAATTCATTTCTTTCATAACAAGGCCAAGAGCTTATAAGCGTTTATCTTTACAGTAGATTGTTTTGTGTTACTTTCTAATTTATCTATAAGGTATACAAGCTGACGTAAAGCGAATATGACAAAACTCTGAACGATATTAGATATGAAAGTATATTCTAAATTTTTAATAAGGAATATATAACGAAAAGAAAATAAACACAGTTTTACTTAATTGAGGACTCTAGCAAGATATGAACATTAATAATGGTTTAAATCATGGTTTTTTGTTACCGGTGCTGTTCTACATTTATGTGGGTGATTTTTCTTAAGACTGAAAAAAGTAATTTCATTAGATAAAATAATACAGTCAATATGGCGCACTTTGTAGATGATATTTGTTGTTGAATAGTGTTTAACGTCCATTTTAACTACTGACACATCACAGGCGGCTTGCAGATGATATGACGGAGATTATGATGGTGATGATGATGGTGATAATGATGATGATGATGATGATGATGATGATACTGATTCAATAAAGTGAAAACACACATAGTTTCGAACGAGAACTTCAGCGATGGCAGTCGACACAAGTACGTACTCTGGTGAGCAGCGTTTGTTGCCGCATGATGACGGAACGTTATGAATCACCCGCGAGGAATGTTTGAAGTTCAGTCACCTCCAAGATTGACATTCTTACGACAGGAAAAGAGCAGTTCGGGATGGATCGCAATGACGCCATGTTCATAGACAGGTGCGCAATTGACCATAGTTCCAATAATAGTAACATTCTGTTTTGGGCTATGAGCAATTCACATTTCTCACAGAAATTGGAGAAGAATTCACAACACATCGTAGCCTGGGCCGGACATCTGCGGACTATATTTTTGGTTTGTATTTTTTATGTTCCTACTAATGGGAAATAATTCAAAGACATCTACGACAATGGCTCTATCCGCAGCTCACTGCAAGTGGAATAGAAGAAATATTCCTGCAACAAGACCGAGCTCCTCAGAATTTTGGTATCAGTGTTCGGTAATGATTTAATGAGTTGTTTCCATACACATGGGATGGATTTGGGGCTCACCTGGCCAGGCTAGTAAGGGATCCTGATTTGTCCACTCCAGACAACTCTTTGTGGTGTTTTATTGGGGATAAAGTTAGTCAATAGTGTTAGAACTGCTGTCTGCTGCGACAGAAGCATTCAGTGCAAAACCATTCGCCGAATATTTCCTCGTATTTTGCTGTGTCACGATGACGTTGGTGTCATACTAATATTCTAATGAGATAAAAGACTGGTAACCCAAGTTATGAATCACTCGTTACAATAATAACGGATATAAAACAAACTGAACAATATTCAATGTAACTATTGAAACGTTTAAAAGAAAAAATCGAAGAGAAGCAAATCTAAAATTCTACAAATCAACTGATTTTATAGTCTTATTCTATGATTCTGAAACATGAACTGTAAGAAAAAGTATTAGAATAAAATACAAACATTAGTTGTGAAATTCTTTATAACAGTAAAATGATATACCATACTAAACCAAGTAAAAAATGGAGATACCTATATGAATAAAAAAAAACACTAACATATAGAAAAACGTGAAAAATTCATTTTGTATAAACAAATAGCAACCGCAATTATTGATCTTCTGGCCATATAAATGCACGTAGACCTAAAAGAAGATGGCACAGAAGTACAGGAAACCTCTCCCAATATATGAAGAGCTGATGTATAAGATTGACATAGTTGACTTGCCAATTTGGAACAAGATTTGAACAAAGATATATCCCTTCGATATTATCCCTGGGGTACAGCGGAATTTAATGCATCAGGAGATATCTTCATTTCTCAATGGGAAATGCAAAAGTGCCAAAAAGGTTTGAATAATGACAATGGAAGTTACAGATTTGCTTTCCTTGTGATTTTATATCATAAATTAATGAACATTTAGTTTATTTTGTATTGAATATCCTCCACCAATGTCCAATGCTTATTATTCGTATGCCTCTCTCTATGGCTCAAAATGCTACTACTGCACCAAGATTATGCATGGCCGCACTTGCTGACTATCTCACAAAACTCGATGTTAAATGAGTCCCTCACCCTCCGCAAAGTTCTGATTTATCCCCGTATGGATTTTTCATTTTCCCTAAATTTAGAAATTACCTTCGTGGGAGATATTTTCCATTATCAGAAACAGTGGCGAAGGCTGCAAAGGCCATTCTGAAGGACCTGTCAAAAATAGTTTCCATCATGTCTTTGAAGAGTGGCAGAAACGCCGTTGCAGATGCATTGCATACAACGCTGACTATTTTAAGAAATATCATTAAAATTGAGGATGAGTAAAGGTATGTTGCGAATAACAGATGAAGATAATACTTTATTGAGCAACCATGGTACTTTAAGGATTCCAGGGATTCTCCATTGAATGCGAGCCATGTTATAAAATTTAAATTTGATGGTTTATTTGTGAATTATAAAATGCATTTGTGTATCACCAGGACCGATTCTTATTGCAAATTTAGAACGAGTTATTTCTTTAGCTAAAGAACGCAGCTTTTATTATTCGTTGCATAATGATAGTTTCCGGATTTTAAATTTGCAAAGAATGGGGAACAAAATTGAAAATACCTCCTATACACAACGATGGATCTAACACCTCTAGACATATGTGGCACGAGTCGGGTTGTGCTACCATTTGATCAGTTCTTTAGTGTATGATGATGATGATCATTGCTTAAGGGGCGCAAAACAGCTAAGGTCATTAGCGCCCAACTCTTTAGTGTATGACTAGAATTAATGCAAACTATCATCTTCGTATATAATGGGTGACCTTCCTCTTGAAATCTATATGGAGACCTTAGGAATGATGCCCGCAACATTTTTATATCGTATTTTTCTACCGGTACAGTTGTTATTTTTTACCTTAATCCATTTGAGTCCCATTTCCTTAACTACGCTTCTTAAGCTTGTGTTTATGCCCTTGAAGTAATTATTTCCTTTAATTTATAGATAATATTAAATTCTAGGAACTGCGTGTTCATTTAAATAAAACTTATGAAATGTGAGTCTGATAACTTGCTTATCAAAATCATCCAGAGCCCTATTCCACAAAGGTATGGCCTAATATATTACATGTGTATTGGTACAAGTTCTTGTAAAGTATGGGTTTGTAACTTTCTGTTCCACGAGAAAATGTACAGCAATAGTAAAAATATATTCACTCTTAGAGTGGTCCTAACGGGGGGGGGGGAGATAAAACCCACCAATGTATCCTTCCGTAATCCCCATCAAGAATACTGCCGATTGTCAGAAACACGTGGCAAGTATAAGCGATGTAATGACAAGAGAGTACCGGTAGCTTTTGAGGTTAGGTTTGCTACTACTTTTATTGCGAGTGCGTATACTTTAGGCAGAACTTTGAAAACACTTTTAAAATAATTTTCTTGCCACTAAAATGTTAAAAGCTTGCGCGGTTTATGTTTCACGCAATATATATCCTTAGAAACAGCAGCATGTGGTTCATTAGCGTCAGTCATGATAACAAGTGCAAACTGATTGTGCCTTTCCTTGTTTAAACAACCTTTGAGTCAGGGGAGCTGCATGTTGGGAGTTGGAGCGCATCAATTTGTTACTTGGAAATTAAACTTCGTTAAGTCAGCAGTAATGAGTTAAAGTGATAAGTGTTGCTTTTTGCATAATAGATATTATTTATTACTGAACCGTCCTCAAATATAGATTGCTAACGTGGAACTACTTTCTTTACGTGCATTGCTACTGTGTTGTACTTGGCTGCACATTGTCATGCTACGTTACGTCATGCCACGTGACATTGTTTTGATCAAGATCACTCTAAGGGCAAATAGGGAATAGTAAAAAGTTACAAGTGATGTCACATAAGATGGAAGAGCTGCATACGTCGCCATACTTCAACTTAGGTTATGTTCACTCCTTATTAATAAATTCGCATTTTTTAATGCATAGGAGGATTATTGTAATACCTGTTACATGGGTCGTGCATTTTTTCTCGAAAATAATGATAATTGAAGTACTTTATTATGCATTTGTCAATATTCAAGCGCAATGGTTCACTTTGAGACGAAGATTGCATCGTATACGTGACAGCGCCGAAACATGGCCAAATAACCGAGCTTCCCCATTGCGCTTGGTCATTTATTTTATTATTCTACTTGATCATTTATTTAAATATATTTATATTATTTGGTAATTACATTTTCAATATAATCATTGGGAGAATGGAATCAAAAGATATTATTTTCAAAAGAATGAAGAATGGAATAAAGTTATTTTCGTGGCATGTACAATAAATTTAAAAACAAAGATGCTGGATTGAAATATGCATTTGAAATAGTAAAGGCCAACATCAACGATAAGCCGCACTTAGTTGAACTTAACCTAACTTTTACATTATATTTAAATACAAAATTATACTTTCTTTATGCATATACCCTATTTCATCGTTAATTACTTTCACCAACACTTCGCGTATTTAGGTGAATTGATTCCAAGAAGTATTAATAAGATATCAGACCTTGCAGCAGTATTTGTAATTATCAATATGCAGAAACCCTTGTGTAACAGAATTCTGCTAATACCTACAAGATACAAGTCCATACATTTGTAATGTATTAGTCCACACTTTTGTGGAATAAGGCACAGGTCTATCGCGCGTTTTTCCGGGGTATCAGAATCAGTGCCATTTTCTTCATGTTATAATCGCCCCCTAACAATTCTCTCATTTCTGTAGCTGCAGCTTGTAACATGTCCCTGCGAGTAAAGGGGGGAAAAATGAATATAAGCGCAAAGAATGGTACACCAACATATGCAGGGAGTCAAAGAAGAAGATCGAAATAAATTTAAGAACTTTCCGAAGGGAGGGGAGGGAAATAGACGGATTTACTTTAACCTACGGAAGCAATCACAGCCGAATGTAAGCAGGAGTGGTAGAGTACTACAGCACAAAAGTTGGCGAGTGTGACTTATCTGAGATGAGGAAATCAGTTAAGCAAATTAAATCAGGGAAACAAATAAAATCTAATACGCCTGCAGAATTGTGGTTGGATAATTTTTCTGAAGCATTTGGGGGGATCGCTCAAAGAGGTACGATAAGGAATTCAACCATGGAGCTATAGAAAGGGATATTTGTAGAAAAGTTAAATGGAGATATACCATAAAGCGATATTTTCTGTACAATAAAAGGGCTGAAAAACTGAAAAGCACCGGGAGCGGATGGGCTACCAGGAGAGTTCTTGAAGCTCGCGTAGAAGTAGGAGAGATGGTAGATATCATAAAAACAGCTTGTTTAATGAGGGATGCTGTACTGGCCATTGTTCACTGGCTGTTATTTGTCGCTATATAAAGCGAAATGGGGAGGCAATGATAGAGGCATATCACTCCTTTCAATACTGGGAAAAATGTACAGTAAACCTCTATGTGATCGCATATGCCCATGGTCTAAATAATTTATCAAAATATTACAATTTCAGGGAAGATTATGCAACCGTGGATAACATTTTCGTTCTGGATACCGTGATAAATAGCAGTTTGAAAAGAAAACAACTGGAAGTTATATACCTTTGACACTGTGGGGAGAAGTGCATTATGAAAGAAACTATGGGGTAAGGATATTTCGAGCAAAATGATCCAGGCTCTAGTAGCAAAATACACAGCTGTTATATTCTGCATCAAACTGGACCAAAATTATGTATTTCAGTGTCGGGGAACGTCGGGGATTTAAGTAGGAATGTATTTTGCCGTCTCTATTGTTTAACATATTTATTGATGACATCACTGATACGTTGCTTTCCTAGAAGATGGACGCTGACACTAAGATTCCAGTTCTTCTGTACGCCAATGGTTTAAAAATCTGCTCATTATCTGCTGAGGGTTCACAGAAAGAGCTGGGAAAATTAGAGCGCTATTGCGACAAATGGGGAATGATAGTGAACGTCAACAAAACTCATGCTATGACTTTTAAAAATGGATCAGTATACAATAAGAACAAGCGATGGAAATACCAAATGAAATAGAGAATGTAACAACCTTGAATTATGTAGGTATAACTTTTAGTATAAATAGGGGATGGATTAAAGGCATAGAAACGGCGTCATATAAAGCCCAAGAGCGAATGGCATAGGTTTTGCACAGTACGTTGTCATGAGTGCCGATATGCCTGTAACTTTTATGGACAATATGTACCTATAGTGCCATGGTAAGCTCTGTCATGTCCCATGGTTTTGAGATATGGGAGCTGGAAGAAAGTGCACCGACTGAACAAAGTCCAAAACCAGTTTCTAAATCCAGTTTTAGGATAGGGAGGAATACAGCCAACTGTTGGGTTTTAATGAGTACGCTATTCATTGTGCAATTAGAATAATGAAGTGCTGATTACTAATAAAAGGGGTTCGCACATCTTTAGGGGCCTTATGCTACCATCATTAGATTAGTAATTGGGATCAAAGTTACCGACAGCGAAAATTAAGAGAAATCTAGAGAACATTGGGATGAGATGGGTGTGGGGAAAAGGGGTCGTAATTATGTTTGGAGAAAAGGTACAAAAGGCACAAAAAGGCTTGAGGAAATTGGGATATACAGGCAGAATGCGCGAGGGTATATCACTTAGTTTAGGCAACGAACTCAAAATCAAATGGGGCAGACAGATTTCTTTATATATATAATCAACATATATCGATTCCAATGTGGATTAGATTGGGACATGGAAGGTCGACTAAAATAACAGATGAGGCTGGGCAGAAAATATGTGCTTTTTTGGAGACAGAGAAAACTGGCAGCACATTCTAATGGATTGCCTGGTGCCAAACATCGAAGATTGACTGCACTTGTAGTAAGTTTGCTAGATGAATAGGGATAGGTAAGCATGTTGGGATCTGTTTGCACAGGAGGACAACTGGCCAAAGCTTGGTTCTTTTCTATGCAAAGTGCGTGACATTGTGAGAATCTTTGTTGAAGTAGACGGGCTCTTTGAGTCTGAATGTGTGTGCGTGTGCAAGTGAATGTATGATATTTACTTATAAGTGTGTGCGTGCGTAAATTTAGGTGTTTGTGCACAGGCTATGATAACTGCAAATGAATTTGAATTGAACTGCATAACCTTTTTCTGTAAGTGTCTATGTAATGAATAGTATGTACGGTCGAAAGGCCAAAGCGAATGATGTACAAATAATGCATGTAAATAATGAGCAATGAATGCACTTTATTACTGCTAATTATTTGCAATAATCTGGCAGTGCTATTTCAGACCTTCTTTCTATTTCTGAATACATATATGCATAAACAATGGGATAAAATTCACGCCTGTTGACAATTCTGTGATTATAGGCTGCACACTTCTCATTACATATTTAAGTAAAATACTGCACCACTTCACATGTGAATTGCTTGTACTGCCAAGAATGAAAGAACTTCAAAGTATTGTTTATGGTCCCGAGCGATATGGTTTGTTTATAAGCAGCGACATCGGTGCAGAGAGTGATCACTTTTTCACAATAGTTGGCCAATTATCAACTTTTACGTTTTCTTTATCATTCAGTGTACCAATTTGTTTTGCGGTGTTTTTACTGTGAAGGAGAATAGACACTGAGTTCTCTCAGGTACGCAACTTTATCTTGAGGCATCCATACTCCCTAGTTCAGATTCTTTTGTGCTGGGTTTACTTTAACACTTCATGAACTACGCTTTTTTGGTTACGTTTGCTATTACAAACAACGATAATTAAATTAAATATAATTATATGTACCTTCTGTTAAACAATTTTATAAATTATTTGCTATTTATTTAAGAAAAATAAATTACTAATACGTTGGTTTAATGATGAATAACCTTGTCATTATTATTTAAATAAAACACAACTTTCAGCATTTTCTACAAATGATGGTCATTTTTAGTTCACTCAACACCATGTACACATATGAAACGTACGTTGATCTTTTTTCTACGTCTATCAACAACATATAGTTCGCATATTGCACAAACAATAGTCTTTTATGATAGTTTGTTCTTTTGCTCTCTCTTGGTGTGTGCTTCTTCACAGTATACCGAGGGTGCCAAAAATGTATACACAGTGTCACAGTAGATATCTAATTAATATATTTCAAAGTTGAACCGATAAACAACAGTAATGTGTAGTATGACATTCTGTAAACAGTTGTGACTACATACATTATGATAGCGTTGCTACGTGACATGTAAATCAACAATGAACAAATGAAGCCAAGATTATCGTAAATCAACAATGAACAAATAAAGGCAAGATTATTGTATGATGTTCTGTAAACAGATATGACTCAAATTACGTTATGTTAGCTTTGCTACAATAAAATGGAGTCAAGATTATCGTTTGAACAGCGGAAAGCAATTTGGAAGTGGTATTGGAAAACCGAGAATGTTGTTGAAGTTCAAAGGCAATGGAAACGTGTGTACAGAACAGAACCGCCAAAGCGAGTAACAATTGCACGAATTCGAGACAAATCTGAGACTCATGGTACCATCGATGTTCACAAGGGCAGATTTGGGAGACTTCGCACAGCAACAAGCCCCGCGCAATTTATCCAAGGCACTATCCAAGGCACTGGATAGGACGAAGAGGTCCGATTGAGTTTCCACCGCGTTCTCCGGACCTAACTCCGTTGGACTTCTACCTATGGGGAAGTCTTAGGGATGTTATATACTGTAGAGAACCAGCTACAATGGCAGCACTTTGGAAATAAATTGAAACAACATGTGCTACAATCGCTGAGGACACTTTAGCTCAATCAGTACTTCACCCACCGCCACGGGTGGCCGAGGTCGTTAAGGCACGGACTCGTGAGCGGGAGGTCTGCGGTTCGAATCCCGCCAGGACCGTCCTCCCTGACTGGGGTTTTTTCCAGGTTTTCCTCAGTCTTCATAACTGGCAAATGCCGGGGAGGTACCTAAACTTAGGCCTGGAACGCTTCCTTCCTTAAAAAAAAAAAAAATATATCCTTTCCCAATTTATCATTTCACCTCATGTATCATCAGTGTCCACCGCCTGTGGTGCCTCAGTAGTGAAAACGGGCGTTAAACACTACTCAAAAAAAAAAAAAAAGTACTTCACCGTACTCAGAAGTTTATCGACGCCGACGGTGGACATTTTGAGCTACTGTTGTAACTGTAAATGTCTAAGATGATGAGTGCTCATCATTTTCTATTTGTGTGAATTCAGTTTTGTTATGTTAACACAGTTTTTTCTTTGCTTGAAGTGTATATATATATATATTTGGCACCCTCTGTATATATGGCACATTCTCTTTCCGGTCGTTGGAGTGCTTTGCACAGGTTTCTCGTCATTTAGCTCTGTGCCTCTCATTATTTCAGGTATTATGTCACTACACAGAATAAACTGCCATTGATTTACCAATTTTCAAAGATTGTTTGCTGGCATCAACAATGAAACTTCGAATTTTCTTATGCAGGAGAAATACTATTTTGAGTTTTTACGTATTGTATTATTGTTATTGTTATTATTATTATTATCATTATAGTAATAGTAGTAATAATATTAATGATGTTGTTGTTGATGATGATAATAACAACAACAACAACAACAATAATAATAATAATAATAATAATAATAATAATAATAATAATAATAATAGAAGAATGGAATGTTGAACTGTGGTCACCGTGGTTAGATATTGTTTTCAGTTCTTTGAAATGAGACATGTGTTTACATATTTAATGATAGGGAATAGTTGTCTTAGTCTGTTATAAGGGCACAAAAAGGTTTTGATTTTGGATACGGAGATGCGAGCCTTTGTTGGAAGGTAGGAACAGACGGGCGGGTTTCAAATACATTAATGAAAACTTACTCAGTAACTGTGATTTAAGCCCGCTTGGAATTCTGTAACTGCATGACATATTTAAATAATAACAAAATTGAAATTTTCAGTGTTTGGTTTAGATTAAAATGTTTAAAATATAAAAATGCAGAGAAACATGCTAATGCATTATCAACTTATCTATATAATTTCGGATTTAATGATTCTTCTTAATCTTTTTAGGCATTTTCGCGTGCCAGCGTTGCCCTTTTCGAAATCTAACGGGACATATAAACAATTCAAACTTTGATACACTTAGCCCCAACAGATGTCAGAAGTCATGTCAAGATGTCAATCGCTTCAAGTGCTATCTAGTGTTATGCATGATTTAAATATAAAATAATATATAAATTATTTGAACGTATGTAGTTTCAATGTATTAAGCGTTGTTGCGTCATTTTTGGCCTGTATACCGTAACTACGCAATTTTAGATTAATTTAAGATTGTACATGTTTATAATATAAAGGGCTCACATAGCTCAGCTCTTTATGAAGGGGGCTATGGAATCAAGCAATTTTGAAAATTATAACAGAGTGTTAAAAAATTAGTTACTCCTTAGACCAAGGTGTGTTAATTTGTGCCAATACCACCTTTTTAGTGTATGCCTTTCAAAAAAATTCACAACATTATTATTACAAGTTTGCTAACCGTTTTAAAATGTGTAAACGTAACATTGGTCTACCTGTTTCTTTGTCAACTTCATTTCCTCCACTGTTGACCATAAACGACGAAATATTTAGCGTCTGGACAGTACAATACACAACTTACCTATTTTTGTCCAAAAAAAAAAACTTGACATTTGACCTGGGATTTGCTTCAGAGCTCCAGCATGTAATAATGCAAACTAATTAAGGATAATTAAGCACATAGGAATATGCATTTTGGATTAGGCAGCTGCTGAAGAGTTAAGAAATTGATTTATTATGAAATATAATGCTCGTTTATTTCAGGATAAAACTTATAGCTGCCTCATAACTTTTCATGAAGTTTCCGGAAGTTTCAAGCAATTTAAGTGCAGTGTTCTTACAATGATATTGATACCCGCCAATATTAAAATGATATGAAAAGAGATGAAGGGCTTGTCGTTGAGAGGATGTCTGCTGATCATCGATAAACAATGACACTTGGAATACCGTTTCTGATATCTCTATTCATGAACATTAAGTGCAGCTCTACTAGATTCTCCATTCTGGCTTCGTTGATGAGGCTATGCAAATTGAAATTCATAGACAGAGTATTAAACAAAAGAAGGGTTGGTCTGCGCTTTGCCAAGAGAGCATATCATTTTGTGAATCCCAGCTGGATAATACATTTCCATCTCCAATCTCTGAACGAGTAGGCTTTACTGTGCGACCATAAAATGGCTAATTACTTCATCAAATATGAAGTAGCATTCTTATTTGTAATTAAATATAAAAAGAGTGTTTGCGCTCGTAGTTCTTTTTTGTTAGGTGTGCGGTTTTACGTTGTTAAATTGTACAATTTATGTGAACATTAAACTAAGTCAATAAATAGAAACACAGAAGTCGTAAAGAAGAAGTTTGTGGAATATGCACGAAGGCAAGAAACAACGACCAAATGTTATAAATATATTTTAAACTAAACTAAACTAAATATATTTTAAACAAGGACGGAGTATTTCTGAAAAATATAACGTACACAAACGATTTTTTCCATAAATTCATTCAAAAACATCAGCATAAAAAGTTAGCAAAATCGTATTCTTTAGAACTCTCACCAATGAAAAAGCAACAAAACCATTTTTGTAGGAAAATACATACCAGTTAAACAACAATAAATGAATTCGCAGTAAGTTGAAAGAGTTTACAATTATAATGGGTTAATTATCCGCATCTTGTCGGCATATACGGAGTTCCAGAAGCTTATGCATTTATTACATGGTTCCAAGGAAAGTAGAGATTTGTAGCAAAACATTTGTATCTGTTAGCATAAACTTCAAGAAAGACGCACAAGCACGGAAACTATGCTACAAAAATTGCATGGACGTTGAAATGATTGCATTCCTCAAGAGTGCTTGTTGCTAATGCATTTCTGTGAAAACTTACCTACAGCCGCAAAGCTAAGCATAGCGGATAGCAATGTAAAGCTTATCCTGTCTTCTCTGTTTCTAAAAGTTGCTTCTTCCTCTTCTGTGTGTGCGTATCGGATAGACGTAGGAATTTGGAACAGGAGAGTAAATTTGCAGTGCGAAACCACGAGATGAAATGATGTATTGAAGCGTTTTACAGAATTTAAGTGCAGTTTTGAAGAATGGGGATATTTATACACTATTCATTCAGTGTGTTGGCATGGACACAATTTAGTTAATGTGTTGAGGATTTTTCCCAAACCATTGCATTATACTTGAGACTCAAAGGTACAAATTAATTTCTAGCGTTTTAAAAGAAGAAATTTGGACAGTAGCAAAAAGCTATTAATTAAAAGAAGTTGTAAACTCAATGGATTATGCAAAACTATAAAAGAGACAACTTATGTTAGTCACATAAATATTAATAATAATAATATAACTAAACATAAACAGTGTGTGTGTGTTCCCATCCTGCGGGTTGGTAACCAGCACTGCATTTTACAGTCGAAGGGAAATGCAGGACCTCTCCCGCCGCAGTCAGCAGATCGACCTATGAGAGAGTGTACCTTTATCTACTGTGTGCATATTGCTACAGACTATTCCTATTTTTTGTCTTTCTTCTGTATGTAAGAATATCTGCAATAAGTAAAACATCATTCAATGCCATAAGTTTGTCATTTCACATTACTGTAAAGTTATTCGCATTTTATTATGTTCAAAAAAGCAGTAATTTCTTATAGTAATTTCTGATTTAATTTAAATTTGCATAATAAGGTATTTTGCATGAATAAATATCACAGAATAAGCATTATTTTTCTCTTCCGTGCCATAAAAAAGTATCCTTTCATGCGCCAGTATTTGAACCTGGACCTTTACCAGCGCGCACAGTGCAACACGAATCAGAACATTCGAAGAGACAGAGTTCAGCCGAAATCAATACAACGCAGGCAGGGGACAGAGTTTACGGAATAATTTGTAAAACACCGGGATTGCACAACTTCCGATCTGTTACGTAAATAGCAAGTAGTATTACAGATTGCAATGGAACATGTAAATAAACACACATAGAAATAAAAATGTCTATTCTTGGAACTTTTTGATAGTACCTCAAAAATATAATTTAATTTGTATAATCGTAATACATTTTGTACATAAATGTTTAGTAATGGAACTAGAAATGCATCGATTGTTATTACACTTCCATTTCATACTTGTATTTAAATTCTTCTTAATGATACTTCCTCCTTTTTCTCTATGGAGAGAAAGTATTCTCCTCCTTTTGCTTTGTTGTATTAGGAAAAAATAAGTAGTTCAAATCAAAAAAGCTGATAGACAGTAGACATTCAAACCAGAAGCTGCTATATTTCGGCATATCTGCGTACTATTTTGAAGTGACTGAAAAACAGTAAAAAGAGCACAAAATTCTTAGGATGCTATCTTTAAAATAAATTAATAAAAATAAATATGTTTAATTAAAGTATTACACCATAAAACTGCAGGATTATCATATAGAAAGTCCGACAAGTCACTGTGCTCCGGGAATTACTTTAATTTGTAATTACAGCTGCGCTTGGAGTATGATGGGGAAGTTAAATGTGGCAGTTACGTGGCATGCGGCTATTTTCCCATGGCGTATCAATTCTATTTTATTTAAGTTCAATTCAAAAGTTCTGAACTTTTTCATTTGTGCAATTAGTACATCCAGCACACATGGACTCCCAGAGTACTGTAGCTTGTTCTTATCTGAGAATTATAAGAAAAAGCAATGTTTTTGTTAGTGATGCATAACAAGTAATAAGAACTAGCTTAGTTGCATTCAAAGTTACAGTAGTCACAATATTAAATATGGTAAATATTATTTGATAAAACATCCCTACAGGACTGTATTATTATTATTATTATTATTATTATTATTATTATTATTATTATTATTATTATTCTGCAAGTTTTCTTTTTTTCGTAGGCGTCTGCCCCTGAAATTATCAAAGCCTCCAATCATTTATGCGCTATTTCAAATGTGCAGTGGCCTAGATTTTTCCTGTTTATGTACCAGCTTCACAATCCAGCTCCATGTGGCTTAAATCTGGAGTATAAGATAACCACACTTTTTGGCATAAAAGCTAAACCAGCGATTGATTCTGCACTCTGCGCTCCGATTTGCATAATATGACATTAAAAGACGTAGTCCACATATGGAAGCAATTTCTTTAGCAGATTATCATAATAGCTTGGAGGCTTTCACCATAAGTTCTTAATAACTTTTAAAACAGATTTGTACTTAAGATATAAAATCTCTGCGTGTTAGGAAAAAAAATGCATAAAATACAAATCATAAAACCGGTTTTGATTAAAGATATAGGCACATTGAAGACCATTAGTATTCTATTTTAATATGCTTTCTTTAATACCAGCAATATTTCCGTTTGTTTCAACTAACAACGGTATTTTGGCGTTCTCTTTTGATGCAGGCACCAAATGGCAAATAAAACCTATAAAACCTTATGAAGCATTTTAGGTGTACTTGTTTACCAAAAGGAGCAGTTCACCAGCATGACTCGGTTTTAGGTAACTAAATTAGAAAAACATTTTTTATGTGCTATATAATCTTGAAATTTTAAATAGCAATTTTAAATGTTTTGCAACATTTTAAATAGTGTGCATTACTAACCAGACTGCAGTGGGTTTTAATGAAATATATGTATGTAGAGTGGAGGGAAATATTTGGAAGAAGGAAATTAATTGGAAAGGAAAGGACTGTTTTGGATTCTCAGGGGTATTGTTATTTCTTCCTCACCGACGATTGGCTTCCGCTGATCTATGTTTTGCCACGGCTGTTGAGACTCTGCTTCTGGATACTTTTATGGTCCTGTGACCGTAGAGGAAGGAATCTTGGAGATTAATAAGATTTTTCGTTATAGGAGATCAAACCAATTTATTGTTCATTAACTATTACACATTAAATGTGCAGCCGTTATTTTCTGGAGAATATATGCCACTCTCGCACTAACTATCACTCTGACATTTCTTAATTTGATAAAGACTGATCCTGAAATCATCTAATCCTGATACGCAACTGAACTCAACTGTAAAGATCTTCCACTTAATACTCTTTCACTGAACGGAACTGAACAGACCGTGCCTATCTTCCACAGTGATAATGCCCCGCTAATACTCTTGCAAAACCGACTAAGGGCCGCAAAATTACAAGACTAAATAGATATGACTTACGTGACTTTTACATGTAGATATCAACTCAAGCTGCTAGCTCCTTCCATTTAAGAGGTTATGGGCCTGTCTTTTCATCCCTGTAGCTATCATATGTTTTTTATCCCCACAATTCTCTAACAGAATAGCAAAAAACATCTTACTCAAGGATTCTCCTTTAGAAATTTCTCCAGAAAACATCGGTTTGCTTGGGTCATATTTACAAATATTGTTACAATAGGCCACAGAAATTCTCAAGTCAGATTTTATGACTGGGATAGCTTTCTGCCCCCTGGCAAGAAAATAACATTTTACACACAATAATTCAACACTTTTATAGGAAATAAAATGACATACACTTATGACTATAATAAGGAAGTTACATGAAATTACTTGCTATAATTACTCTAATTAAATGTGGGGGTGGCAGCTTATAATACTATCTCAAGACTTATTTGAACTATGTCTCATTAACTTCTAAAGAATTACAATATTCAAAGAGTTTCAACATGAAATTGTTCAACATTAATGTGTAATGTGAAAATAACTTATTCCACATCACAAGAAGTAAGCCTAATATGAAATCTCATGATCTCATTCACTGATGAATTTTCACTACACTTCTCGAACTTCTTGAATTGTTTCAGACAAAATGAGTCTACAGTTTCAATTTTTTAATTTAAACCTAAATTGGTAGAAATGCAAGCGATGTTCTTTTTAATGCACTGTAGCTCAACATGTATTACATAAGATTGAGGAGGAAATACATTTGTTTAGTTCAATGACAAAACCTGTTGATGCCTTTCTTCATATACCCATCTACAATAATGGAACAACACGCGGCCATATACTTCGTATTATTCCATTGACTAATTTTACAACTGTCACAAGGTTTGTAGCAGATATTTTTCGACGTGTTGATAGAACAAATTTCTTTGAAATGACTGCATTTATGTACGCATCCTACTTTCCTACTAGTAGAGTTTCAATTTTATTTTTTTCAAATTTGAAATTTCAAGAATATCAATATTGAGTTTTTCGTAATTAGATGTGATTCACTTTATAAAGAAGTATGTCTGCTGACATTAATGCACTGGATAAGTCTGCGCAAAGAATCAAAATGTTTGGGAGGCCCTGCAGAAGAACTTGGAAACTACAACATAGATTTAGTATATTATTTGTTCACGAAGCGGAACAAATATATTTGTTATCACGTAAGTATTGTACCATTGGATCAATTTTGTTTTCCCCCGGAGTGTTTTGCCTATTGGCGAGTGCGCCATTCGTTAGCCGGTTAGCCTATCAGCTGAGTCTCGATGATCAGTGGAAGGGTAAAACAATAAAACAAACCAACCATTCAACAGTACACAAACCAATTTAAGAGGTTCATTACTTACCAAATTACCAATTCTGGTTTTAAAATTGCCCACCTTTATTCCCCACACATTTATGGTACCTGTTTAGGATTATTCATCACTGCCTGTATTTCGTTTTAGGAAATCCGGGTAATTTCCTGACGAATATTACCTTTGAGTTCTTTTATGGAGTGCGGGTTCGTCTTGTACATGGCATTTTTAATTTATCCCAGAGATAATAATCCCAGGCTGTTAAATCGGGGGACAGACAGGCCACAAATCCGTACTAATAACTCTGTGCTGTGGAAACACATTGTGAATTGCTCTCATGGAATTATTCTCAGTGTGAGCTGTGGCAGAGTCCTGTTGAAAAAAAATGCATGATCACGCTCCCTGCCAGTTAATTCTCTGAAAAATATGGGTTGTTTGGTGTTTACATAAGCAAAAGAATCAACTGTATGCTAAAAAAAAAAAAAATGGTCCTATGATTCTTTAGCCACTTAGTTGACACATATGAACGGTAGATGAAGACACGCGGTGCCGTTGTAAACACACCAGGCATAATACAAGTTATGTTTACTGCCGAATTAAGAAACAAACAACCACACACACACACACACACACACACACATATGCAGCAGTCAGCAAGAGCAACCTCCACCAGGGCGCAGCAAGCGAGAGAGGCTCACCCATAGTAAAAAACCCGCGGGGGAAAGCAGCACTGATCGCACTCTAGAATGCTTATGGTCCCTTATTGTATTCCCACACGATTGGCAGTATGTTTCCATTATTGTTAAAACCTTTCTAAAATTCAGGAACATATTTCTGACATAATGATAACGATGCAAATAAGGGTCAGGTTGAAAGTCTAACACCATAATGAATAAAAACATAACTTGAATTAGGCGAGATGGCAGTCGATTTATTATGATAATGGCGTTGTTTTAATACATTGCAAACGAAAGGCTGAGAAGTCAGTCTAGAAGGTATCATAAACATTTAAGAAATAAGCTGGTATTAAAACCCTGGGGGATGAAGCAATAACAATGAATGTTGTATGCTAATGAAAGGGGAGTTGATTTCGTATCTTATGAAGAGGATTCAAGGCACAAAATATATCATCGCTTCTCATGCATTTTAATATTTACTGCGGTAAAGCGTTCAAATGAGTACGTGACAGGTTTAAGGAGTAGACTTTTATATGGCATAAAATTTAAAACACAATTTCAGGCGATTATGTCCGAAACTTACAGGTCATTTAGTTGTTTCTTTTGCAGTGCATATAAAAACATTGTGCGGTCTTTGCACGGATTTCTCTGTGGCTATGTACCAAATCCCTGTTTCTCTTCCTCCTTTCATCCACACTATAACCGTGTCCTTTCTTTTGATTGGTCGAGACTAGTGCGGAAGCGTCTAGCACTATGATGTCATAGCCTTACTCCGGGGTCACTACGGGCGTGTCTCTTGACTACTGTGTGAGATGGAGTAACGATTTCGAGGAGTGACGTCTTTTCGGCTAACTATTCAAAATTCGCTGCTGCTTCCCCATGCGCCTCCCACTGACCAAGTTACGTATTATTCATTGTAGCTAATTGTAATTTCAGGCTTTTGGGGGTATATTATATAGGATTTTCAGGTTTAAGTATCTTTAATTTGCGGCAGTTTTTGTAATTGTGTGGAAGTAGGGGGTGGATTTTTGCATGATTATCTAATCACCCTGTTGTGACACCAATTCAGTGGCTATTTTCGTTAGTTGCAAGCAGCCACAAGCTGGTAAACAAGTTGGATCAACAATGTTTTTTTATTTGTTTCATTTACGGACGCTCTTTAACATCTCAAGTCATCAGCATCCCATTCAACTCAGGGCGTGAAACTGCCGACAAATTTTGTTCAGAGGCCTCTTTTTTCAGGCTTAAGGTTCTTTATCGTGTCGCAAATGTACGACACAAGACCGACGGCTTTACTTCCCTTTTGAAGGAAGCCATACTTAGGATTTTTACGCCCGAAAAAATCCATCGGTTCAGGCCGCGATCTTGGATTTAAGAGGCAGGTATGGTAATCACTACACCACAAGGACCGACATTAACAATTGTGAGTAGGGGGATGCGGAAGTATGGATGATGTAATGGATTAACGAACAATTCGGTAAATCTTAATGGGGTGACTGTAGACTATTTTCTCCGTCCACTCACAGCTTCTTTGAAGGTGTCTTGGCGCTAGGGTTTTCTCGCAGCTCCAGTTAATATTGTGCTGGTATTTTGGAAACAAATTTCTTTTCTCGAAGAAAAAGGAGATGAAAAGGAGACTGTGGATAGAACACACTTGTGGCGACAACAGCCTTGATTTATTCAATTGCTCTGGGTGTCTCAGGGTTCACAATATGGAAATGTTTTATGAAGAAGTCTTAAGAAGTTCTTAGAAGTGCCGACACTAAAGCCCACACGAACTTTTGTCCCCTACCACTCCAGCAGTTTTTGTAAGGAAAGTTCTGCGCACCAGATTTTCGTCCTTTCAACTAACAAATGATTAACGACGGACATTACACTGACTATATATGGACAATACTTAATTATTCAAAAAGGTTCTTCCGGTAGGTCACTTTTCTGCTAGCTCGCTTTCACTATCGCGCAACTGTTTTCTTGTACTGTCGTTCTCGCTTCCTCTGTTCTGACCTTCCCTCGTATCTTGAAGCCGGAAATAAGGCTGCCTATATTAATTTTATAACTTGAGGCTGCAGAGATATATTTCTAAAGGCATTAGATCTGATTAGGATAATTATTATGTGTATGTATAATGAAATCATTTAGATATAGGTATAACATGAATTGTTATAATTTGTAACTTGTACTTATATGTATGTGATTTGACAGGTGATTGTATCTTACAAAAGGGTTTTGTATACATTTTGTGATCAAATATGTGAGAAAGAGACAGAGATGTATACCTGACACCTCATCCGCTGACCGCTCCTTAGACACTGCTGAGGAAAGAGTAAACTATCTTTTATTAGGTCACGAAACTTCTGCCCAAGGAATACTTAGGAGTTCATAGTAAGAAAACATGTGGCTATAACGGGACAATATTTGAACAAAGTCAGACAGAGTAATAATTTAATTTAATGGGAATGTCAGAATGCAGACGAAAATGTTTCATTACAGGAAAGTCGGGTGTGCAAGGTATTGAAAACCGCCCATAACTACGTGCGTTATCGCCGAGAACATTTGGAAATCTACAAACTAAGGGAGGCAAAAGATGTTTCATTAGAAATCAGCATGTAAGGAAAGTGTCGAAGTTTATGACAGGCTGTTCTTGGAAAATTCAGGTTCGTGGGAAGACATTGTAGATCAGGAGGGAGAGAATAATTCTAGCCAATGGTCATCGGATAAAAGTCAACGAATAAGGAGAACTTAGATACAAATAAATATTTGTAAGATGGCCAGTGACGAACATATAACACGGAAATAGGATAATATACGAGGGAATTTAATTTAGCGAAAGGCGTGGCGATGTGGTAGAAAACTGGAGGACAGAAGTCAGAGACACACGAGACGAGAGAGATACGAGAGACACGAGAGACACACGAGAGAATCCACTCAAGAGATATATGGAATCAGGCAGCCTAAGTCATTCGAAAGCAATCAGTCTAAGTCATTTCTAAAGTCAGTCGAGGGCAGTCTAAGTCATTTTAAAGCGGTCGAAGGATTCTTGGTCATTCTAAGGTGATTCTAAAGTCGGTCTAAGTGAGTAGTGAAGTCAGCGACGAGCAATCAGGAAGTAACCTGCCAAGTTGTAAATTAAATTAGAAGTTCAACAGTGCCGGATTTTATTAATACAGTGAACAATCTCCTTCCCCCCCTAATGACTTTAAGTCATTAAAAACGGTCCAAAATTTACCCTGAAATCCCAATCAATCCCCCTGCATTGAAACAACACCCAAAATTCCTGTTTCAATCTCCACTCTCGTATACTGATATAACGAATGTGCTTTCCTGTGCAAAAGTTAGGATATCATAGCTGGTCCGCTTCTCTAAAAAATTCTTAAGACTTCTCACCCCAACAAAACTAACGGTCTAAGGGTGACTTTACCCAAGTGATTACAAAGGAAGCGGCAGATTCACTTGCTCTGCCTAACATAAAAGGAACCTTAGATGTTTATTGCTTCCCTGGCAGGAAATCTCTGCAGCAAACACTTTGGTATTTCTATTGAATGGAATCTTCGTACATTTCAAATATACACTGTGAGACACCGAGGAAAATATATGAAATAAATATGTAAACTTAACCTAGGCAGCAATATATAATATGTATACATGCGCTTAATTCTAATAATTGCCTGGAGGGTTCGAGTCCGAAGAGTTCGGGTTCGAATCCGGAAATTACCCTCTCAAATTGCAAGGCAAACAATTTTCATATTCATGTTTTATGTCACTTTCTAATTGTGCTTTGCCATAAGATTTCTTTGTTTGAATGAAAGGAAAACACGTTATGGTATTAATAATTATTTTGTTTCTTCTTCTTTTGTTTAGTCACTGGGTTTATGTGTAATTGTCAAGAAAAGTACTTTTGGCATTAATGTTTTATGTTGCTTTCTTTTTGTACTTTGTCATTAAATTTCTTTTATGTTCAATTTGAAGGCAAATACTTGGTGAAATTAATGTTTCTGGTACACATTATTATACTTTGCTACTAATATTTTGAATTGTATATGTTTAACTCACTCTTGTTGAACATTATACGCTTGATTACTTCCTTTTTACAATAAATGTACATTTTCACATCTGAACCGTCTTCTCGAAGGCTCATTTAGGGTGCCTTCCTTAGCGCGTTTTCTAAATTTGAATGAATGCATAGGTATCAACGGATGGAAACCGTACAACGCCTTGTTTTAATGTTAAAATAGGAATGTATTGCACCACATATGGCAGAAGATTTAGGTGTTTTTCCTAAGACTCTGTGTTCCATTCATCTGCTCATCTCTGCCATCTTTACATTCCTTATTCACATTCAGACGTTCATAACTGACAGCTAACTGGGTTGTTTTGATCATAAATAATACATTGCTTTTATCTAACAGCGAAACAAAGTTTTCTTGTACTCTTTATGTCTACACGTAACACAGGAAATTATGTAAAATAAACAAATAATGAGCGTTTATGTTTCTTCTCAGACATTCAGTGACGTGAAAATTATTTTTTGGGTTGTTTCAAAATTGTAATAAAAATTCCAGGCACATCAGATCGAAAGAGCCAAAATTTGCAGCTATAGAGAGCGTTACTGAGCAGTCACATAAGCAACACCACTGCCGTTCAGAAAAATTCAACCTTTTCATACCGGATACGCGACTTCCCTTATCATGTACATCACTAACTCATTAAGGTGGTGTTAGAAGTGTAATGGTTAATTTTTAAAGTAAATAATAAATGTTGATTTTTATGTTACGTGCTGTGAATTAAAAATGCACGGAAAATAATTTAGAGCATTCACAGCGATGAAATTTTGTATATATTGTGGTATATGGGGGTTAACAATGTAGGGGACCTAGTGCGCATATTGTAGCAAAGTGACGGTTGGAGATTTGAACGTGAGGAAATTAGCTGCGCATGCGCAGAAGAGCAATGCTTAGCGTTTTCAACGGTTTTCAGATAGACGAGCATCGAAGTCTGAAGAGAGTAGACGCCTACTCATCTGACCCAGGATGATCTCTTTACGACGGACAAGTCGAGGTTCACGCATCCTTTATTATGTTAATAAATTGAGACAGTACAATCTGAAAGCCTTCATATTTTTACAGACTGTTTTCACTTCATTTTGAGTAGAGATGCTGGTTATATAAATGGATTTAATCACATATTGTGAGCTCGCTCCCATGTCCGCACTAATGATAAGAATGATATTTATGCGGGTAGCTCTACCGTAGGCCGTGACATAGTTTGTGTAAGGCGTCCAGGAGCAGTTGATGCAGCGATCACTGTCTTCAGGCTTCAAACCTTGTCTCTCTGAACACCATTGAAAACGCAACGCCTGCCCTTCTGCGCATGCGCAGCTAATTTTCCCCCGTTCAAATCTCCAACAGTCACTATGCTACAATACATGCACTGATTCCGCCACATTGTCAACCCCCTTATGCCACAGTATATACATACGTTTCTGTCCATCGACAGAAGATGATGTTATGCGTCTAGTGGCAAAGTGTCGTGTACTATAAATTGCTTCCCAGGAATTTAATTTATTAAATTATTTCTATATGCTATTCATCTCAAAATAAAAACTTTTATCATTGCCAAAACAACGCTAAGAAATATGTGTGCTGATAGTACAGGGAATAACACTGATGCCTAAGTTACATAAGCTGATGCTTGTGTGTACGTACCGTGCGTTTCGGTGATTAGTGGGAGGGTGAAACAACGAAACAAGCCAATCATACAACACATACAAATTTAAGAGGCTCATTACTTACCAAATTATCAAATGGGGTGTTGAAACTGCCCATCTTCATTCTCCACATATTATCGGCTCTCTTTAGGAAATTATTCATCACTCGCTGTAGTTCATTTTGAAAAATCCGGACAATTTCCTGGTGAATATTCTGTTTCAGTTCTTGCATGGTGTGCGGGTTAGTCTTGTAGACGATCTTTTTTTAATTTACCCCAGAGATAATAATTGAAGGCTGTTAAATCAGGGGACCGAAGGGGCCATAAATTACCACTAATAACTCAGTATTGTAGAAACACATTCATGGACTTATTCGCAGTGTGAGAAGCGTATCCCTGTTGAAAAATAAAAATGATCACGCTCCCTGTCGGTTAATTCTCAGAAAAAAAATGGGTTGGTATAGCATGTACATAAGTAACAGAATCAACTGTATGGCCAAAACAAATTGGTTCTATGATTTTTTCACCACTGAGTTAACACATATGAATTGTACATAAAGACAAGCTGTTAAGAAATGATCAACACAGCAGGTGCGCTACAACTGCGACAGTCAGAGTAATGTAATCAAGTAAGCAAGCTACGCCCTCCATGGCGAGGCAAACGATCGGGGACTTGCTCATAGGAAACCCCACGCGGCGGGGGAAAACATCACTGATCGCACAGTGTATATAAAGTTGATATACACTCTCATACTGAGTTTACAAATGTATTTAGCAAGTGCACTACTAGTTGGAATTTCAATACACACGAAAACAATATTTCAATAAATTGAGATTAATTATTATGGAAGCGATTATGCTTACTTACTGTAAAGATAGCACATTATATTTTTTAAAAAAACGGATAAACTGAAACTATACAAGCCTGGAACTTAAATTTCATTTGCTGGGTCAAATGTACTGAGGTATTAATGCTATTCCCTATTATGAGGTTGATAAATAAGTTCATATAACATTTTTAGCTGTAGTAAAAGTTTTTATTTTAGATGAACAGCATACAGAAATAATTCAGTAATATACATTATAGGGAAGCAATCCATAGTACACGGCGCCTTCTAGCCACAAATCATCACACCTGCAATTCTCGGGTTGACTGATGTGGATTCAAGAATTCAAAGGGTCTTCAACAAAGCCCAATGGTCTTGCTGAAAATGACGAAGCGCCTACGTGAAGATGGCTCTCTTTAAAACGACAGAACCATTTTCTAGCCATGCTATCTCCAATGGCATTCTTCTCGTAGAAGGCGCAAATGTTCTTCCACTTAAAACTTCATTTTCTTTAGCTCACAACTAACGCAAACTTTCCTCACATTTGCAAAATTCAAGGCGCATAACGTTCCAAATAACGAATGACCGATAAACAAAAAACGTTCCAGCAACTCAGTGCTGTAATGACTGGAGAGAGAGAGAGAGAGAGGGGGGGAGAGAGAGAGAGCGAGAGAGCGAGAGAGAAAGGGAGAAAGAGAGAGAAGAACTCATGCATCTATCTAATACAAACAACTACATGAAGTGTATCACGGTCATATTGCTGAGTAAATCTGCTGTATGTAATTCAATTGTTTGTAATATTTAAAATGATTACCTGATTGCTATAGCACAAGGGTTTAAATATCACTGGAAAACGCGCTGCTATTGTAGAATAGATGGAGTTACATTTGTCCATTCCATATATTGCATACGCGTGTGAATACCAATTAGGGAAATGCAATACTGGTAACAATCAAGACTTCCCATGACCAATCTTGCCTCCTAAACCCAAGATCACGGGTTCAATCCCGGTCAGGGTCGATAGATTTTTTTTGGGTGTATAAATTCTAAGTATTACTTCTTTCGGAAGGGATGTAAAGCTGTAGGTCCCGTGTCGTAGATTTGCGGCATGTAAAAGAACCTCAAGCCTGAATAAAGAGGCCTCTGAGCAAAATATCTCGGCCTTTTTACGCGCTGAATTGAAGGGAGCGCTAATGACCTGAGTTGTTGAAGAGGGTCAATAAATAAACCGAATGGAACATCTAAAGAAAAGCAGAGGATTCTGAAAAATATGACGTGTCCAGCTGGAGCCGGCACTCGGAGCTTCTTAATAATAGTTCATGTTGTAATTATTATTAAGATTAATATTTTATGTATGTAAATATCTGAGCAGATACGAATATTTTGTGCATATCGCAGCAAGGTGGAAGTAGGGTATTCATTTTTCAGGTTCTCCTGTTATGATTGTGAAACATCTGAAGAGAGAGACGGGGCCATTGTATTGTATGTTTAAGGATTGTCAGCGGTGGACCTGATGCAGGTAGCTAGAGAAAGAGACACAGATCGGCTAAGAATTGTTACTTTTCATCTGTGTGAATATTTTAGAGCGAACGTTGCCGGTATACTGTGAAAGAGTCATTTCCATTTTCAGGGTTACAACTAGCTACATGGTCGGTCCTGGTGGTGTAGTGGTTACCATACTTGCCTCCTATACCCAAGAACGCGGGTTCGAACCCGGCCAGGACCGATGGATTTTTCGGGCGTAAAAATCCTAAGTATGGCTTCCTTCGGAAGGGAAGTAAAGCCGTGGGTCCCGTGTCGTACATTTACGGCACGAAAAAGAACCTCAAGCCTGAAAGAGAGGCCTCTGAGCAAAATTTATCGGCTGTTTCACGCCCTGAGTTGAATGGGACGCTGATGACCTGAGATGTTGAAGAGCGTCCATAAATAAATCAATCAAAAAGAAAAAAAGAAAAAAAAAACTAGCTACATTGCTTATGTAACAGAACAAGTGGGACAAAGGGAGGAGCGCCGCACGTAGGAAATACATATTTCTGAGAATGTATCGAAGATGACAGATATCAAATAGTATAGGGCACATTAAAGGGCCTCACCGCAAAATTATAAATTTCCCAGGAAATAGAGATAGCAAACACATGGGTAAAAACGTGCGATATCTGTGAGAACATTTTACGATCTAAAAGTGACTTAAGGAGGAAAGAGACTTTAGAAGTCCAACTTAAAAGTCATATGCCAAAATTTATAACACAGGCTTTTTCTAGGAAAATAACGAACTGCAGAAATCATGGGAACGTGGCCGAGAAAAATAGTGATATCCAATGGACGTTGTCTAAAATAGCACAAATCGGAGCCAGTCTGTACAACAATAAATATTAGGGTATATCCAATAAGGAAGCCCGGAATTCACTCTGATTTTAAAATAATTCGGAATGTAATTTAACGTAAGGAGGGGCCAGAGATAGAAGAGAAGAAGTAAGAATTCGAGGTCGGTCAGTAAGAGGTTCGGGAGCTTCAAGTCCGGCAGTAAGAGGGCTCACAAAAAAAAAAAAAAAAAAAAGTTAGTTTGTTATTTAGTGGAGGACTCACAAGTTAAAGTACAGAGTTACTAGAAGAGGTCGGTAGCGAGAAGTGGTAGCCAGGGCTCACAAGTTAGAGTTACAGAGTTACGAGGAAAAAGAAAGTTACAAGAAGAATTCATAAGTAAGAAGGAAGAGTTGCTTAGTTAGCTAGTAGCGTAGGCGGACAACAAAGAGTTGTCTAATAGTCAGGAACTAGAAAAAGTGATAGCTAGAATTCAGGTCTCTGTGGACAGTTCCAACCTGCAATGAACATTTTAAAATTATTACATAATGAGTAAATAGTGAGTTACAGAAAATGCCATGTGTTCCTGAGACTGGTGAGAGAATACTTTCTCGTCCTGCTGGCCTTGACCGGTCGAAAAAACATACAGTATGGCAAACCCGGAGATCCTAACATCCACAACAAAAGTCCCATCAAACGGAGCAGCAGTGGGCAACAGTGAAACTATACATCAGCGATCAACCGCACCCCCATATACACCTGTACCCACGCTAATTACCGCTGCAAATTGGCTTCCTATAGTGGGGCATTGAGACAAGGAATTTCAATAATCATATAAACTATTAGACCACCAACACCTACGCCTCGCAACACACCTATGAAAAATTGCTGCTACAATGCCTAAGTCTGAACTGCAACCCCTTAGAATTATTATGATACAAAGTGGATACAGGTATCTGGGGAGTGTATTTAAAAAGCTTAAACTACCTCTAGCAAGTGCGGAAGAGTATAGAATCCAAATACGTCTCAGCACTTTTATACCAAATACCCAGAATTTACTAGCCAGTTATTATTGCCAAGGTGGATACTTGGATGAAAAGAATCTTTAATTTTGGATATATTTTTCTACTTAATTGCATTTTGACCTAATAAGTATATATTCTGCTCATTTATTTGTTTATTTGTGTTCCTCTTAAAATAATCAGGTAATTATATGGTATATAGAAATTAATAAGCCGCAGTGTAAATGATTTCGCCGCCAGCTCCAAAATTATTTCTTTTCGATGTTCTTTTTCGCAAATTTTGTCGGCATGTTTTAGGTTTGTATCTAATTAGTGATGTTGTAACGGTGCTTTCCGCTCTTACACGCAGCTTGCATGAGAGTAAGGGATGGGAGATTTGCAGGTGACGAAAACCGGTCTGTTTCTTATTATGCTAAAAGTTCATAATTATTGTATTCAGGTTGCTTTCGAGGTGTGTGGTCAAGTGCAGTCCAAGAGAACATGAAAGAATGGAGATGGTGTTACAACAGAATACAAACATAAAGAGGACAGAAGCCATAAAACAGAAAATGATATGCGCTTTAGTGATTCAATCAAAAGGATTTGCTTTCTTTAGAAGAAATACGAAACGATGCCTAAATCTTTAACATATATGTGTTTGTACTTATGTTCAAAGGTAGTATCATTTATAGGATTTTTTTGGGCCTAGAATGGTTTTTCAAACATTGATATTTTCAGAATTATTGTTATACTCCTTGTGCATTCCCGTTCTTTAAAAGATTAAACATGTCCCTACCCGGAACCTTAAAAAAACATCTTGGTGCAATCCCTGGCGATGCGTTACTTGAATTACTGCTATTTTCTCCTGAAAGACTTAAACTCTTGACCTAACTCAAAAAACTACACTGTGTTCAGTAAATTTTCGTCCGTTACATCTCCTTTTGTTCCATCATATATGCTGTCTTGGTTCCGCTTGAATGACCGAAGAAATATTCATTGTCTCACATTACTCTTTAAAATAATCCACACATCTTCTCCATCTTATCTATCTTCTCGTTTTCAAAATCTACCTTCCTCTCATAAACTTAACACCACGTACTATTATTACATTGCACCGAACATCACTTTACTCATCATCATTTACCGTAACCACTGCCCGTCTCTGGAATGTCTTGCCACGGGGTGTCAGAGACTGCCGAACTTTAGGAGAATTTATAAGATATCGTTTAATAAATAATGGATTACCCTATATTTAGATTCCTTATGTTACTATATGGCATTTATTTCTTTTATCGTGCTGTAGAATTATTCATTCTATTATTCTTATTCTTATTGCTATTACTACCATAAACTGCTTCATAGTATTGTTAGGGTGTTTACTTTTGTATATTTCTCGTTCATTTATTTCCAATTTCATGATCTAAATGGGTACATATGTGTATAAATTATAGTTATGGGTGCTTGTTATTAGTGCACTTTTTATTTTTCTTCTTCTTAAGTTAATATTCCTCATTACTCATTCTCATTATCCATATTTATGTATTAACACACATTTACTTATCTACTCATGTTTTTAATTCTTTTTTATGTGTACGAGTATTGTCCTCATTACTGTCAATGTTATGACTGTAATATTGTCGCTATAACTTAGTGTGATTATTATTAGATTGGTAAGGCGGAAGAGAAGGCTTAATGACCTCTGCCAGAATAAATAAATAAATAAATAGATTATATGAAATATTTTGAGTACTTGGCGATTGTTTTCAATCTAATTAGGCATAGCTCCAGTAATACTTAAAATGAATTTTATGTTCTTATAATCTGTGTTTATTACCAAAGTTTAACAATCTATCTGCATAATTTCGTGTTAATACGTTTTATCTTGGAATCTGCTGAATATATGTGAAATGTATATGATGATGTCTTAGGTTTTATATATTATACTATAGGTCTGGATTATTTTTACCCCATTTATTAAATAAGGAAAGATATATTTGAAATAGACGTGGTACAGTAACAACATCAAAGGTAAAACATTGCAAAAGGAAATATATGGAATCCATGTATGTCTACACAGTGTTGCATTATATCCTTCGTATGTCTGACCACCACTATGTGTACATCAAGAATAACGTTGCCGCTGTAATTTTTTATTTTATAGTTATTAGTACTTCAAACTTTGACTTTTTATTTTGTTGTAAAGGAAATGTTTTAGGTTAGTGATGTTAGATGATTTTGAAAAATCCAACATGGTTAGTGGATCGGTTTTAAACCAGCTGCCATTGTATACGAGTTTTTTACAATCATTTATGCGTAATTTTGCCCAATTGCGTTGTTTTTAACCCAGAGTTTTGCTTCACGAATGCTTTACGCTGACATATTCTGGGGTCATTAATAAATTCATTCTGTTTATTCTTGTGGAGAACTTGGTTGTTGTCATAACACAAATAACACCAAAACATAAGTAATTTATGAATAAAAACACAATATAAAATAGTACAACGGCACAAAAAATACAAGAGGATTAGCATAGAACTTTTCTGGCTACAACTGCAGAAACGTGACAGGCAGTGTCGACATTCTTGTCTATAGCATATGTTGTGTACAATTAAGTGAATACCGCCTGTGGTGCCTCAGTAGTAAAACCGGGTGTTGAACAATTTAATTAAAACCTTTAGTCCATTTCAGATTTTGTGAAAAATCTGCAGCTGTTTGAATACAGACATTGTTTGGCAGTAAATGAGACAATAGCAGATGCTGTCTATTTACTACTACTGCTAGCAAAACATGTGCAAGAGACAGTAGTGGTTTTCTACTCTCGCCACGAACAGTTACTGCAAATGAAACTTACTCTTAGTACGTGTTTAGTACAATTACAAAAATACATACAACACGTATATATTTCAAAATACAGGGACATTAAATACACACTGAAAACTTACAAACTATAAAATTGATTACTTAAGAAGTGCAACAACTATTTTATGCCAATAAACGTAATTACAATATGTATTTCCTATTTTAGACCCGAAACATGTGGAAACTTCAAGAAGGGTCTGGGAATCTAAAAGAACAGGGAAAAGATATATATATATATATATATATATATATATATATATATAAATTTCCGAAAGATAAAATTGTGCTGCTCCCACCAACTTTTCCAATCAACAAGTGGGAAAAAAACCGATCTGTGCAAATTTTCAGCTCACTCGGAAAACTGCGAGGCGACCCTCATATACCATCAATGTTTGATTTTTTGGCCGAAAAGTAATGTTTTAATGTTATTAGTTAAACAGACATTATAATAATTATTATTACTATTATTATTATAATCATCATCATAATCATTGTTTATTTGCTTCATTGTCTTATTTTGTAACCAAAATGATTATGCATTTGATGAATGCTTTTTTCAATTATTATTTCAAAACTGCTGTTTGTGCTACTGCCCCTTGCTGATGAAGTGACTTTCATGACATGTTTCTTTAGTTAGACTTTTAAAGGGGCATCGACTTCTTCAGGTAGTTTGTCACACAAGTTAAGAACATATTTTTATGTCTTTTGTTGGCTACATCTCTAATGAAATTTCGGAACCAAACAGGGAAGTTTCAAGCTTTTTTATCCCTGCAATGTTAGAGTTGTAAATCTTAACAAAGGAAAGAGCAGCAAGAAGTTTTCATTATTTGAAAAAAGCACGAATTCCTACCCAGAAGAACTGACCACTGTATTGCTAATTAATTAAAATTCTAGGATAAGTGCGAAGATTCACAAAAAAAAATTCAACTGCAGGCAAGGAAAAAAACGAAAAAAGAAAAAAAGGAGAGATTTTTTGTGGCAATTGGGCTTTGTCTTTGACATGTCTCATTCAGATGCTTTTGGACGGATGGAAAATGAAGAAGATAAGAACTTTTAATGCTTCAGCATCAAAAAGAACGACCAGACTGCATGGTTGGTGTAGGTCAAAAACTAAAACACAAGAAAGAGCACTGCAACGGAAAATACCAAGCTTATGAAGAAATGGAAGATTTTGCTACTCATCAGCTAGTTACATTAAAAAACTGATGATTCAACATAAAGCCGCCAAAGCAGTGATGGTGGTGACAACAGTGAAAATTCCTCTGTCATCTGTCCGAAAGCATCTGAATGAAACATGTCAAAGAGATCATCCATAACTTCTTTGAAAAAAAGCATTGCCTGAACGAAAGTTTGTAAATTAACAGCGTATTGATCCACACAGCAGTAACGCTGCTGCAAAATTTATTTCCATCTCTGATACTTCGTGTCCGAAACGGACTCTATCCTTATTTGATGGGAATGTTCCAACAGCGGTTAAGGCAAATATGGCTCAAGTTATATTGAAAGCAGACAAAGGTGAAGAAGAGGAAAAAGAAATAAATCAACTGAGGAAGTATATTTTGCTCCAAAATGATTTTTCTTCCTTTACAAGAATCGATTTTTGTCCATCGTAACTCCTGGTAGAACATTTTTCTTCATGAGATTACCTCGACAAAGGCCCTTAAACTTGGCAGGATAATCCTGGTTATAAAAGTGGAATTGAACAACTTAAAAAAAAGAAACAAACACTGTTTTGAATGATGATGCAGCAAGAGAAGTTGAACTCATTGAGGATTACAATAACATTCTCACAAAAGATGAAACTGACAAATTTGTTTTACAGATCCCTGCCAGAGACCGTAAAAAATACTGAACTGCTACTAAATCCTCTCTTAGGAAAAAATAATGTTCAATGTTCGTTCGTTCGCACAATGTTTTAATTCTAAAGATAGTATTATTGTAAAAAAGGGTTTCTTTTATAGAAGTTGTGTGTGTTACTAAAAAACGCATTATTTCTTCAATTTCCCGTGTTGTTTCAGGAATTTATTAAATTAAATTTTGGGAAATTTCATTCAGAATATTTTTAAACAATTGCTGGGGTTCCTCGATGTTCACAAAAATTTCTCTAAGAAGGAAAAGAAAAATAAAAATGGTCAAGAAAGGGAAGAATATATCACATTTGTACGCAATTAAAGTTTCCGTATATATGTTCCAACTTCATAGCGTATGAGGACCACCAAACATTTGCCCGACTGAGCTGAAAATTTGCACAGATAGATAGATGGGAGGTTAACTTTTAGAAAAGTGAAAATTAAGGGCCATCCTTATATATATATATAACATCGCGCGCGCATGTGTGTGTGTGTGTGTGTGTGTGTGTGTGTACGAGGGTACGTCTATAAGTTTACGGCCTCTCCGGTAAGAATTATCGCCTTCACAAAATCCTTATCTGGTGTTATGCGTTATCTGTTAAGTAAATTATTGCAGCTGTAACTTCCGCTCCGCTGTGTTCAATTGTTCAGATATAGCTGCATAAAGAAGGCTATGTGTAGAAGTTTGTGACATGTTCAAAAGGGAGTATCGAGCTGTTATTAAGTTCTTCACAGGAGAAGGACTTACTCCAAATGAAATGGGCGATGGACGGTGTATATGGGGAAGCATCCCCCTCATATTCTACCGTAAAAGAATGGGCCAAACTTTTTCGAATAAGTCGAGAAAGCATTGAAGACGATGTGTGCAGATCGGCCTTTGGAGTTGCTCATTCCTGAAAAAATTGCTCTTGTGGAAGGAGAAATTATGGATGACCGGCGGCTCAAAGTTACAGAAATAGTAGCAAGGTTGTGCCTTTATAAAACACCAGTGCTTCGAATTATTCATGAACATTTAAACATGAAAAAGGTTAGTGCAAGATGGATGCCTAAACTTCTTTCCTCAGTTCAAAAGCAGCAACGAGTCATCTGTTGTCAGGCATTTTTCCAGCTCTGTCGTGGCAACGAGAGAGAAGTTTTGCAAACTATAGTTACAAGAGATGAAACTATGGTCCTCTACTATGCTCTCTTGTCCAAAAGAGAATGGCGTAAACCTGGGGAACAGCCGCCTCTAAAGGCCAAGGTCATTCAGTCAACCAAGAAAATCAGGGCCACAATCTTTTGGAACAGTGAAGTAATACTCTTCATTGACTTCAAGGAGAGGAATACTACAGTAAATGGGGCATATTATGCTGCCCTACTGCTCAGACTATTTGCTTCCATCAAAGAGAAAGCTAAGTGGTAATGTGCGCCTTCTTCACGACAACGCGCCTGTGCACACAGCTCTTGTTGCAAAGGAAGCTTTGAAGAAATGTGGATTCAAGGAAATCGACCACCCACCCTACAGCCCAGATCTAGCTCCCAGTGAATATTTCTTCTTCTCAAAACTCAAGAAGGATCTTCGAGGAAGGAAATTTAAGTGTGATGAAAGAAGTGATGGATGCTGTTTATACTCATTTTGCAGACAAAACTTCTGACTATTTGGGGGGGGGAGTTGAAGTATTAATTTAAAGATATAAGAAGTGTATTGCAACAAAGGGTAACTATATTGAAAAGTGAAATATATTTTTAGTCTTTATCGTACCTAACAATGGTTAGGCCGGAAACTTATGGATCTACCCTCGTATGTATGTGTGTTTGATTGATTGATTTATTTATGGACGCTCTTTAACATCTCAGGTCATTCAACTCAGGGCGTGAAACGGCCGGCAAATTTTGCTCAGATGCCTCTCTTTCAGACTTGAGGTTCTTTTTCGTGCCGTAAATGCACGACACGGGACCCAAAGCTTTACTTCGCTTCCGAAGGAAGCCATACTTAGGATTTTTACGCCCAAAATAATCCATCGCCCCTGGCCGGATTCAAACCCGCGTTCTTGAGTGTAGGAGGCAAGTATGTTAACCACTACACCACCAGGACCGACGTATGTGTGTATGTATGTGTATATATGTATATGTGTGTGTACAGTGCTATATTTTTATACCTATGATCGCATTTCACATTCCAGGTAAAATGGGCAAGTACTGTTAAAATAAATAATATTAATAATGCTAGTAATATTTTAATAATAAATAAAAGCAGTCACCATATTCAGATCCCTGGATCGGAATAACTTGGTAATTTCGCTAATGTTCTTGTACAAAATTGATCGAAAGGTTTTGTTGTTGTTTTTTTTTCCTTGGTTCTTTCACAATGCCCAAATTTTAGGAGTATTTCATGAATAAAATATGCATATAAGTAATATATATATTTGAAATTCGCGCACAGAATATTAACAATTGTATAAAATGTTATACTTACTTATGAATAGCTGGAGACAAATTCTCTATCAAAATCAACTATACTGATTCCAACTGAGAAAACAAAATACATATAATATTTCACCACTTTGAGCAAATTGTTTATTAAAATTTATGGTTACATAGGCAGGTATTGTTATATAATTTACAAAACAATTTCATATTGTTTGGCTGAATACACAAAAACAATTGTTTGTTGTTGTCAGTACCATTTCACCGCCTGCTAACAAAAGTGATCAATGATGCGTGCTCAGGAATTATAGTGAGAATATAAAGTTGGCTACACTGATCGGAAGACAAATGCACTTTGGGAGGTAAAAGGATTTGGTAAAACATTAAGATAATTTCACTGCGATATCGGGCTGGGATTGGTCAAAATTCAAAATTTGCTTTCTATTCATTGGTCAAGTTTATGATGACATCACATAAGTGAAACAGTCACTGTAACTTAGTGTACTATTATTTGATTTTTGAATGGAAGAAAATGCCTAAAGGCTTTACCTTTGCAGAATAAATAAATAAATAAATAAAATGATGTATATAAAACACGAACATTTCTTCTTCTGACAAAGACCTTCCTCAGTGAGTAGGAGTACTGCGAGGCAACCGTCATAAATCTGTGCTATGCAATCAGAAGTTTGCTCTTGTCATCACTTCAAAACAATTGCTACCGACAGAGGAGCATCGCAGTGAACGGAAGTAATGTAAGGAGACTTCCATATTCTGCCTTCCCCGCGCACCAATCATTTCATTAAATACCTTCACAAGAATCTTAAAACTTTTCCTTTCTGTTCTTGTGATTTGAACTGAATTCACCAAGCTGGTATATAAAGTTAAAACATGATGATAACTGTCCCATTTTAATGGCAAGTTAAGAAAACATGCTTAGAAAATTATTAACTTCGGAATCAGCGAAGTTCCCTAGACGACAATGAGAGCACCAGGCTGAGAACGTCTGCGTGTATAATGAACCTGCTTCATAATTAAGACTGATTCCAAAGCAACTGCTACAGCGGTATGATTTCCTGATACCAGGCATCCTCTACAACGTAGCTAATTGAAAAGACAATGAACAACTACACAATTGACTACACTGGTGAACTATAAGAAGTGATACCCAGAAGTTTACGAACTGAGATAACCGTCCTGAATATTCTTGAAATTTCTCTACATCACATTATTTATTATCGTGTACCAAGTTCAACTTTAATGAAAAAAGGGAGCTTACATGCAATTTGTATCAACTTAGCATGTAAGCGCAAATAATGCCTTAAGGCTCATTCTTACCTGCGTCTCTACTTGTTTGGTGTTCTTCGTGAAAACAGAAGGCCATTCGCACTAATTTCAGAGGCACTAAAGAAGCAAACAATTTTATTGAAGATGTATAAACCTGCATTAGTGGTAACATAAGTTACCCTCGGTATCAGATCGCTGATGTGTAACAAATGTTGTGCATTTCTCAAGACAATCTTGGTAATTAGTCCCACATCGAAGTCACTAAACATCATTACATCTGCGCGTACAATCCTGGACGAGATGTGAAAATGTTTACCAGTTCATTTTAAACAAACGAAACACATTTTTCTGTAAGCCTGTATGACATGTTGATTAAGTTCAACTAATTGGAGCTCTACACATTTGTAGCAGGTATAAGAACCTCACGACACTCAGCACTCTAAAAACAGAAGATCACGGCAAATAAGCTTATCATAAGTAAACTCTTTAAAGCTTGAGAAATGCATATTATAATTATATTCAACAACAAAATACGTCTAATGCAAATTGAAAATGAACAATTGGTGTTAATAGTAGTAGCAAAAAGAAAGAAAAATGTTGAACAAAGTGGTTTCGTATTTTCGGCCAGTATTCTGAAACAATAAATTGAAATACCTTCCCAGGTTTTTCAACACAAGATTTGAAGTTTAGAAAAAAACTGCAGAGTGTAAATATTATTGAAATAAATAAAAATTTCTTCAAATATATAAATTTTATGTTCTGGAAGTCTTAATTGGAAAACTGGGCTGCTAATTAGTACAATGTGTAGCAGCCATGGCATGTTGTCTACAAGAATGTGTAATTTATTTTCAATGTCTTCATCACAATGTATTTGAATCAATTTGTCAATGAATTGTACTTTTTATTGTTATGTTGAATTTCTTCAACCTTTGCTTGAGGTTGCTTTGTGATATTCATACCTAGGTAGCTAACGAACCGTGACAAACGTTTTACATTGTTTTTGTCCAAGTAAGTTTTTATGAACTTGGTTCTATGACAATGTTTTTATAAACCGCTTTATACTAATGTTGTTTAATTGTATTTTTAACAAGGTAGTGTCACACTGCATACTATGTGATCTACCATGACAGAAACATGGTACTGCTCGTCTCAGCTATTGAAAATTCAAAGTATGCTTATTGCCTGTTTTCTTTACATATGTAAAACACTCTTTCATCAGAAAGCTATATCCAAAGAATGAATCTATTAACAAATGCAACATTGTAACACATGTAGGGAAGTGTACGTTTAAGTAAAAATCGTAATAGTTTCTACTTTTTTACTTTTGATTCTGTGTGTTGCTTCAATCATGTCCAAACTAATATTGGCCTTGTACGCTCAGAACGGCTACTGCATTAGTAGGTTCTGGTGACATATTGTAAGAAATGCATTAAAGTATTATAGGATAAGTTTGCCGTTGAATTCACATTTCTCTTGTTAAGCATAAATGGGTCATGCCATTTTTCAAAATCAAGTTAATACGAAATATAGATTTTGAAGGCATTTATAATTTTTATATAATTATTGATATGTTAACTGTTTATGTTGTAATAATCACTTTATAACAGCATATTTTCAAGTAGAAAGCTCGCCTAAGCTACGTATAATCTCAAAATAAGGCAATACAAAATACAAATGACACATATGTAACTAAGATCAATGTCAAACTTTCTTAGAAGATGTATTCAACAAAACACATTGAAGAATATAACAGATGTATGCTTAAGAATATGGAAATCATAGCAAATAAAATAAGTAAGGCATAAAATCCATATATTTATTTTACTACTGTTAGTAGAAATCTCTGCCTCATATACAATATATAAGCGTTTCCAGACCCATGGCCATAAATCATATTTTCTTCTTCTACTTGTAAGGAATGTGTATACATATTTCAATAATTGATATATACCGAGTATAACAATAAGGTAGGGTCAAATTTTCAGGACACATTCCTCATACATAAAAGAACAAAATATGTTATACGGACATGGGTCTGGAAACGCTTTATTTCCATGTTAGAATTAATTTTGTACAACTGTTCACATTGCATTAATCACGGGAAACACACAGGAACAGAACAGAACATACCAGCACACACACACACACATATAATTATTCAAAAAATAACAACTAGCTAGTGAAGATCTGAAATATACTGCAAAAATATCCAACAAACTCACACCAGTCCAGGCAAAAGAAAATCCAATAGGAGAGTACAATAAAAGTCAAATAAAAAAAAAAAACTAATATTTATCAAAATCGCAAAGTGGTCGATTCGGTAGCACGGCATTGACACTCTCTGTGAGAGCGCCAGTATTTCCTGCCCTCGAAGGCTTCTTGTTCGCGGAACGCCAACTGAATCCTTAGCATATGAAGTACATTATTTTACGCAACTAAATAGAATTAATGCTGAAATTAACAATCTTCAGTTTCCAAGTGCTTTTTGGCATCTGCTGAAGAAATTGAGGGGAATTGAAAGACAAAACTTTCATTTTTTGACATTTTTTAAAAAATGTATTGCAATACAGTTCTAACTTAGTTTGCAACCACATTATTGCCAGTACAGTCCAATAGAATTAATATGGGCGCAGGTGAAAAGCATATAGCCGAAAAAAGTAACACATTTAGACTGTAAGATAAAGTAATCGGCAATACAATTAATGTCTTTAATGCATATGGTAGAATTATATAGAATGTATCACAGACAGTGCTGTTGAACGCTTTGTTATCAACCTTAATGGTGGTGACACTGAAAGTTCTGAAATGAATATCAGGAAGAAGAAGAAGTGGAAATGAGAGATAAGCGTCGGAATTTTAGGAATTCCATCCTGTATGTATCTGAAAATAATTATTTATCAAGGAATTATTTAAAGTTTCAAAGTATATACATTAATTTTAAATATGACCATTTTATTTTGGTTTATATATAATCACAATATTGTACTAAATACATCTGAACCATTGTATTCATAAATGAATATAACAATCCGGTAATTACGTACAACTAATTTTCCTCCTTCGGCAATAACACCCAGAACGGCTACTATGCACTGGTCTTCTTGAGTCGCATTGTAAACTGCAGATGACTATAGTGGACGATTAATATGCAATTACTCTTAACTTTTTCCTTTTTCATTACGATAACTTAATAAACCTAACCAAGGCTCACATCCTTATGATGATGCGTGTGATAGTTGAATGTCTTTGTTTCGCGATGTATAACCTGGCGAATAAAACTCGCAAGATATAAAGCACGTAGCACACACAAACTAGAGGAAAACGAAGATGTAAGCTTTTTCACCGGGGCCAGTCCATCATTTTCGTTCTACCATCACTTTAAATGATCTATTTATTGCTCCTGATCGAGCATAAAACCACGGTACAAAGCGTGGCTTTTTGGTTACGATGTGGTCATATAAGGTTCCGTTTGTGCATTTTTATTTTGCTAATAAATCTAGAAGGCTCGATTTAGAAAATAATCCATTTTTCAGCATAGTCGAAGATTGGATGTGTTGATTTGCCATTGCGTCTACCGGGTGTAACATTAAGGTATCACTAAACTTTCAGGACACATTCATTCCTCACAAGTAGAAGAAAAAATGTGTTGATTGGACATGGGTCCGGAAACGCTTTACTTCCAAGTTAGAAATCATTTTCTACAACTGTTCATAGTACATTAATCATGGGGAACACACAGGAACAGAACGTACCAGCATACCACATGAATCTCTTTATTACACGAAATGTTCAAAATTATATTATTCCATGCAAATATTTTTGTGTTACTTGTTGAAAGTTTATCTAATTGGAGTGAACAGTAACTTACGTTATCCTTTACTTGTATGTAATTTAAGAAATAACTCACGCACTATTCTTTAAACAATTCTCAATTTATTTCCGAATGCTAATAATCTGTGTTGTTGCGTTTAGATACAAGCAACAATTTACTTTCGGAAATAAATCGTGTTGTGAGATCCAGTAAGGCAAGGTCAACTGCTACTCACATTAAATCTGAATGTTTCAAATTCTGCAATATTTATTTTAAATAAATATTTTTGTTTATGCTGTATCATCCAAATAAAATATGAATGTGTAGCAGTTGTTGGATGTTGTGCATTTTTCTTAGAAAGTTAACCCTTGTACCTTAAATATTTCTCCCTTTCATTACATTTTCTGTACTTAAATACTGAATTCTTTCATTATTCTAGAATGCAGGACTGTGAACAAAAACATAATTTTATTGAACGAGATTTTAAATTTGGATTTTGTAGGATATACATCCTATCATAATGTTTATGGACTGTAGGCATACGCCATTCTTATTAAAATCGTTCAGATAATAGTCTTCGTTTGATTGCTTTCCTAGGTTATGAAAAAAGCTAAATTATATTTCATCCACTTTCACATTTTTGCTGTCATATTTTCAGTTTTTCTAATATCTAAGATAGTTATTTTCTCGGAATGTTCCCCAAAGTCTGTAAGGAAATTATACACACTATAAATACCTGTCTCAGCAGTCAAATTGTTCTGTCCCCTACGTTTATAATTGCTATTACATGAGAAGAGAATCTGAACTCGCCTTCTATAATATAAGAGGATGTATATAAAATATAGTGAAATAAGTCTTTACAAAACACGTTAAATACAATAAATGTGTACCAAGACTGCACGTAACTCGATGTTTCCTGAAAAAGAAACAATAAATAAAATTAAATAACATATTTAAAAGAACAAAATACAAAATATAATAAACACGAAACACACTTAGAAACTGCACCATTAAATACATCGTTTCCACTAGCACTTTTGGCTGGAGACTTATGTTTGCTGTATACGCATATCATAATTTTTCTGGCTTATGCCAGAGTACATGAATGAATGCCATTTTAGCATGAGCCTGGTAATGGAAACTTGACACCCATCAAACCCAAGCAACAGTTCACTGAATGTTACGGCACGTGGGGCAAAGGGAGACGCATAATAAGTTGACCTTGAACCGTATTGTAAACTCACATAGTGCAGTGATATTAAGCATATTCCTACGTTATAACTTAAATCATATTCTGTGCTGGAAGAACTTAGGAATTTAATTTGGCAAGAGAGCTAGGTGAAGTGTATAAACAATAAAATCAATAAAAACCAATATTGTGTTAATAGACAGCAGTGTTTCATTCCACTTCTGCACATTGAACTCAGCTTATATTCCGTGATAACTCTCAAAAGTATCATGAGTTTTACATGAATCTTAAGAAAGGACATCCTAGAACACATACCAGGCAACGTTATCCATATGATCGACTAATTATAATCTACGTCACGAAATAAGAGAAATGTTTTTCACTACAGTAAACATACATATTTTGAACTCGTACTATGTAAAATCATACAAATTAATATTTAAACATGGAAATAAACCGAATTTTACCTATCTCTCAATCTAGTTTTATACTATTCAGTAACAAAACCATCAAGACAACTCTAATTGTCAATAGGAACACACAGTGCGATGTATTAACCTTTTCATAATATTTGTCTCACATGATTTTAAAATATAACGTTATATTTATACTTTACACTAAACAAAGTGATATAGAAATTTTATAGGAATAATCGCAAAGTTGCATTAGGTTTTCATTACAATTCCCTGGGATAGTTTAATAGGCTACTATCTGCTGTTAAGAACTATTTATACTATTGATACTACTCAGATTATTCCACCTAATATTGTTTCTAAAAGTGACAAAGTATCTTTCAGTTTTAATCATCCAGTGCATCTCATAAAATAAGAATGATGTACTTAAACTTTCAAAAACAAAAAAGTATTAAGAAGTTTGTGTTTTAAGACAGTGAAACGAACTTGCTTCACTGTCAGAAATTACGACCACTTCAATTTTGTTTGAATAATCAACCCAGATCAAAATTCTGGATTAAAATTATAAAATATTATTAAAGATGGCAGTTGAATCCGAAATTTCAAAACAATTACAGTAATCAGTAGTTTCAATGTTACTGTACATACCGATGACATAACAGTAGAACACAAATTAGTTTTATTTTGGAAAGACATTGGATCTCCTTGTTTATTTAAATATTTCATAAAACTCAATGAATATGTCCATTGTAATACTGGTTCCACAAGAATTTGTATAACATCTGAGTATAAGAAGATATAAAAGAAGACATTATGGGTTTCTGAATGCACGTTTCAGGACAGATTTTTCGTTTCTCATACACTTGACTTACAACAATGCAAGAGATTTCTTATATTTTAGTGTTATTCATGTTACTTCATATCATTAGTGTATTTTTTATGTTAAAAGACATAAAACCTCCCGGATTTTGCTATCGCTTGCAATATATCTCAAAATGGCCGCAAATATGTGCTTGTATTTCCCTCGTTTCATATCTTCTACGCAGTCAGTGGTGTTAATTACGTTTCATCTAAAGCTCATTCTTAATAGCAAACTTATGTAAAACTACGGGACATTGATCTAAAGAGTAAATAAAATTGATCAGTAGAAATGTTAAGTAAGATTTCAGCAGATTTTCAATAGAAAAATTGCCATCATGGAGGCATGGAAATAAAAATAAAGAATTTACTGCAAGTATTTAGTATTAGCAAAACATTTACGTGAGTGTTTGGCACTATTATTAGTATTTGCTTAATTTGAAGTGAATACAATTTTTCTAATGCTTCGCAGCAAAACCTGCTCACCTATGTCATTAAACAACAAAAGCATTAGTAGTTTTAGTTTCCCTTTTGAAAATTACAAAATTCTTCTAATTAAATCAAAATTTTCAATCTAAACCCAAAAGTAATGATTTGTCAGATGTGGTAAAAGAATATCAGTAAGCTTTTGGAAAACCAATACCCCAAAAAAAAAAAAAAAATGAAGTAAATACAGAAAATGACAGAAATGTAACCTGCAGCAAGAAGAATGATTTGAAATTGTGCCAAGCACGGTAGCTGAAACTGTTAAATGCAGATGCAAACCCAGTGTTCAGCGCAACTCCAGGTAAATTATTTACTGTTATTGTCAACTACTACTAGTAAACTACTAAACTACTAAACTTCATGCAGTTTCATGTTGAAAATATTTTTATTTTACAATTTAAACTTCTTACAATTACTGATGTCAGTTGAAACTATCCTTGTATATTTTAATTCTTTTTCTCTGCAAAAAATTTTATTCAAAGCACATTTCAACAATAATCACGTGTCCGTAGTTGCATGAACATTTAAAGTGCATAAAATTTATCTGGTAATGAATATAATACATTAAATTATATTTTTGTGAACTTTATTACCTATTTATTTTGTGATTTTATAGAAGGTGCACTTTTTTTTGGACTGCCTTCCGGTCAAACAACCACCACCACCTAAACACAGCATGACAGTTTTGCCAGAAACAGAAAAAAACATAAAAGGTAACTACATATGAGTTACAAAGACATAAACAACAAACTTATTGGACAATTAAATAAAAGATAAATTATATTTATGGAATACATTTGAAGAGGACGTATTATTATCACAAATAAATGAAGTTTTTTTGTTAAATGAGTATTAGGGTGGTCATTATTTTTCAAATTTCTAAACGTTTAGCTCTCACCCCCTCTATCTTGTTAAAAAAAATCTATGTAATTTTTCAGCTCAGTCGGCAACTGCTTGATGACCCCCACACGCTTTGAGGTTGAAACGTAGTATCAGCAAAGATTAATTCTGTACAAAGCGGTAGACCATTTCCTTTTTTCTTCTTAGAGAAATGCATGTGTACATCCAGGCAACCCCACCAATTGTTTAAAAACATTCGGAATAAAATGTTCCTAAACTTAATATAAAAATCCTGAAATAACATTAGAAATTTAAGAAATAATAGCTTTTTTATTAATGCATACACCTTCTATAATAGAAAAACACTTTTACAACAATAATTTTGTAGCCGGAATTAAAGGTCGTCTTTGATTAAACTAACATTGTTATAATTAAGGCTAGTAATAATTAACATAAATATGATCTGATACATGTATGTAGTTTGTAGTCATTAGACAGCACCTGTGCTAAACAGTAATAAAGGTCTATTGTGTATTTATGTGAATGGAAAACGGTTCGGGTCGTTAAGCTTGGAAATGTTAAAAGTTTTGACCTTGGGGAAAAGGGTTATGTCCTGAAAAGAGGTAATTCTCTTTTCAAAGGGTTTAAAGAAAACCATTTACCGAGACGCAGACAAAAGCAGAGAAACATATTCTTTCAATAACTAAGGGTAAAGGCACTAATGAATTTACGGGTGGATTTCTTTCGAAGAAGGAACAAATGTCAATCTCAGATCACAGCTCAAGTTTATAACCCCTCATGACAATAACATTCAAACGTCGACAGATTTTGACATGACTTTGCAAAACAAATAGATGTTCCTTATTTATGGCCGAGGTTTCATTGTGAGCAAATTTGAAAGGACAGAAAAGTGAAAGGATATGTCGGATTATAAAAATTTCCCAACATTTATGGCAGGAATGTCCGTTCTTAGAACTATTATAACGTGAGAGGTATTTCCAGAAATTGGTCCCACACAACCAATAGAAATCTTACAAAATTGAACGAATCGGAGCGAGCCTGCATAATTATAGATATTAAGGAAGGACCAATAACGCAGATAGAATCGAACTGAGCTCCATAAATTTCGCGGATTAATTTTCACGATGGGAGGTTCCTAATAAACAATAAACTTTACATCTGATATATAATGCAAGGGACACAGAACAGGAGAGACTTGGAGGGAGGGAGAGAGAGAGAGAGAGCAGCAGAACTTCAACAGCAGTGAGACTTGGAGAGAGAGCAGCTGGACTTCGACAGCAGTGAATAGTTAGCGGTCCGGGATTCGAGGCTAAGAGCTAAAGGTTGGATAGTCGGAGAACGGAACTGTAAGAGTCAATTTAAATAAGCGGGCAAAAGAATAGACAATCAAAATCAAAGTGAGCGAAGTCGGTAGGAGAAGAACAATAGTCAGTCAGTTCAACACATTTCCAAGCTTACGCGAACAATCCAGTATTCTGTTAAGTGTAAATAAATGATGTCAGATAAGAACTCCAGTGTTTCCGTGTAACTTTATAGATTTCCTTCCCTTCCCTCTGACTCAGACGAGTCACAAAATTCCAGAGTTCCCTGAGATAAAGGTTCCTGATCCCGACACAAGGGGCATCCAACCCAGAACTCAAAGAAACACAATTAATCCACGACACCTCTTCCCGCGAGCGGACACCAACCAACCAGAAATCCCAAACGGCCCCAATTTCTATAGAACATTATTTTTTTCTAAGAGAGGATTTAATAGCGGTTCAGTATTTTTTTTTTTTTTTTTTTACGATTTCTGCCAACGATCTGTAAAACAAATTGTTTCTCAGTTTCATCTTTTGTGAGAATGTTATTAATGAGTATGACTCCCTCTTTCTACAAACTACCGCCACGGGTGGCCGAGGTCGTTAAGGCGCGGACTCTTGACCGGGAGGTCTAGGGTTCGATTCCCACCAGTACCGTCCTCCCTGACTAGGGGTTTTTCCAGGTTTACCTCAGTCCTCATAAATGTCAAATACCGGAGAGATACCTTAAACTTGGATCGCTTCCTTCCTTTAAAAAATCCTTTCCCAATATATCATTTCGTCTTATGTATCATCAATGTCCACTGCCTGTGATGCCACAGTAGTATAAACGAGTGTTAAATACTATTCAAAAAATATTCCCGTAACGTCATTCACAACTATCTGTCTTCTCAAAATTTTCAATTCTGCTTTTGCAACCAAGATCATCCTTTCAAATTGAAGGGTCTTTATCGAGGAAATCGGTGCTTACGAAACATCTCATGAAGAAAAAATTTCTACCAGGAGTTACAAAACACAAAAAATCGATGTTTGTAAAGGAAGAAAAACCACTTTGGTGCAAAATGTACCTCCTCAATTGATTTTTTTCCTCCTCCTCCTTCTTCTTCTTCTTCTTCTTCTTCTTCTTCTTCTTCTTCTTCACCTTTGCCTGATTCCAATATAACTTGAGCGACATTTGCCTACCGCTGTCGGAACATTCCCATCAAATAAGGAAGGATATAGTCAGTTTCGGGAACGAAGTATCAGAGTTGGAAATAAATTTTGCAGAAGCGTTACTGATGTGTGGATCGATATCCTGATAATTTATGACTAGGGTTGCAGGTAAGGAAAAAGAAAAAATATATCTTTTAGTGCAATTTGTGAATAATATATTTGACATGTTTCATTCGGATGCTTTCGGACAGATGATAGTGGAATTTTCACTGTCATCATCATCACTACTTTGGCGGCTTTATGTTGAATCATCAGTTTTTGATGTAGCCAGCTGATGAGTAGCAAAATGTTCCATTTCTTCATAAGTCCTCCCCCCCCTGCAGTACGCTTCAGTGCTCTTCCTTGCTTGTGTTTTAGTTTTTGACCTACACCAACCACGCAGTCTGGTTCCTTTTTGGCGTTGGAGCATTAAAACATTCTTATTCCCTCAGCTGAATGAAACATGGCAAACAGGTCGTCCATAATTTCCACAAAAGATCTCCTTTTTTTCATTGTCCTTATCTGCAGTTCTAGTAATTTTTTTTCTATAAACCTTTCCATATATCCTAGAGTCTGAATACCTTATTAACGCAGTGGTTATATTCTATTAGAAATTAATGCCAAATAATGGAAACTTCTTAAGTTATCAATGCTGCCTTTTCTTTTCTTGTAAGATTTACAACTCTTACATTGTACAAAAAAATGCCGTTTAAAACTAGCCGATTTGAAGGTAGTTTGGCTTCGACGATTTGATTGGAGATGTAGGCATAAAAATAATTTCCTAACTTGTGTGACCTAAAGAAGTTGATGCCATTTTACAAGTCTAGGAAAAACGCATGATAAAAGTTACTTTACATCAATACGGGCAGTGGAACAACTGTAAATCTGAACAACAATTATAAAATCATTCATCAAGCACATCATTTTTAGTTAGAAAATAAGACAATGAAGTACATAAAATGATGATGATGATGATAATGATAATAATAAATACATGCTTATATAATAATATTAGAAAATTACTTTCCGGGCTAAATTTTTATACCTTCATTATCGGTGAGGGTCGTCTTGCAGTTGTCTAATTGAGCTGAAAATTTGCACTGATTGTTTTTAATTGATTAGAATAAGATAAGAGAGTGGTAGAAGCGTAGACGTGATGCCTTTGTCACAGTCACTAAGTAACCTGCGTTGCTTTATTGGTGGTGCATAATATCGTAAAATTTGAGCGTTTTAGAATTCCGCCATCATGTACCGAACTAGGTCATTGTGCATTTGCACTTGTGAACTGATCCCTTACAGTGCATATTAGTAACTTCTCCCTTTCAGTTGACACAGTAGTCCTCGTGTTGTGAAGGTTACAGCTCCGTCTGTAGCTCCAATAGCTCAAGGCTAATCACATTTTCGTGCTCAATCTAACGGTAATTGTTATGTCATCATTGATTTTTGGAAACTTTTTGCGTGATATGGACAAGCTGCTGTACGAAGAATTCTAATGTATTTCGCAATTCCCACTTGAAAACCAGGATCATTCAGAATGAAAAGGAAATTGTTCATTTTCTTTTTTGAGATTAAAGCTGCTATTACCCAAGAAAATATTCTGCCAACCAACTAACCAACAAAACCAACCAAACCAACCCACCAACCCCCACCCACCCACCCATTCCTCTGTAAATCTGAACAATTCTCAATATGCAGTCGTTTGGAGTCATGAAACCTCGCCTTTATTTATTGCAAATCTTTATATTCATAAGCAAATATACTCCAATTTTTAAAACCTTCAGCATTTACTAGCAAACTGAAGCAAAAGCGACACTCCGGTTGTAGCAATTGCTGGAAAATGATTAAGAACTGCTAGAGGTGTTAGCATTTGCTGGAAGAAACGATCATCTACTGTTTAACAACATTTCTCACTAAATTTAAAGCCAATTCTCAAAATGTTGGAAAGCATTTATTTATTCTTATTTATATGGCACCCATTATCTATTATAATGAATTAAGTTCCGTTCCAGCATAACCAGCAGAATGAAACTATTTAAAGCCCAAATAACTTAAATAACCTATTAAGAAAATTTACACTATATTCTGAAATCTATGTAAGTTTGTAAAATTTAGCGTTTACAACATACTTATATGGCGTTCTTAAAGTTAGAATCTCTTCAACGAAGTCGCAAGCAAACCCCAATCCTATCAGCGAGTTGGCTGTCAGAAAATTACCGGAAATCACATGAGAACTGATGGTGTTTGTAGTTACTAGTGAGCATTACTGTGTATTGAATGCAATAAATCTGTATATTATTATTATTATTATTATTATTATTATTATTATTATTATTTAAGATCGTTCCAGTACCGTTCTCATAAGCTGCGGATGTGTACATTTATATGTACAGTTGGGTCGTATATTCACTTCATGTTTTATATGACTTAAGCAGAGCACAGACCACCAAAAGTTCATTCCCAGGATAGCACAAAATTCTGCAAATTGTGACAGGTCTGGTCTCTACATTTGATGCTTTCCTGCGATATTATGCATTCTTAGGTTAGAATATCTGCTATTCAGAACTGAGTTTTGGTTTTAAATTTCAAAATTACTTTTCTTAATTAAATTAAAATTTAAAATAAAACAGATGCTTTGTGATAAAAGACACTTCAGAAATGTTTAGTGAAAACTCTAAGGCAGGTATCTCAAAGCCAGATCTGTCAAACAGAAACTGATTGATATATCCGGGAGGAAAGGAGAGAGGAAATCTGCCTGTGATCTACAGGAAGATAGCCGAATAAAATGGTGCACTGATTGTCATGAAATTTGTATACGTCTAAGCAGGATCAGCCAATCTATGCTCCAGGGTCTTGACTTATTACTGATGTCACAAAGTTCTATATTACGGTTGAGTGATCGGAACAGAACTGCACAATGCACATGTGTAACAATTACTGACATAACTGGGAAATACACAAGACGAATTTTGACTTCCGCCACCACTCCAGGAGAGCAATCGCTTGGTTTAATTCTCACCTGTTTGAGATCCCGTATCTAAAGTATTATTATTGATAAAGACTGTGGAATTAAAGTAAGAGGTCGAACCCGGCAAGGACCGATGCATTTTTTCGGGGCGTAAAAATCCTAAGTATGGCTTCCTTCGGAAGGGAAGTAAAGCCGTGGGTCCCGTGTCGTACATTTACGGCACCAAAAAGAACCTCGAGCCTGAAAGAGAGGTCTCTGAGCAAAATTTGTCGGTCGTTTCACGCCCTGAGTTGAATGGGACGCTGATGACCGTTAAAGAGCGTCCGTAAATAAAACAAATAAAAAAAAAAAGTAAGCGGGCATAAAATGTTCAACTTTGAAAAGCTGTCATCTTACCCATACATACAGGTAAGATGACACTAGATATGGGGCAAGCTGCCTTATGTGATGGGAACAATGCAAGTAGTCCAATCAACGTGAAGTACTCAATCAGTACAGTACAGTATAAAAATATTGATTTATTTTTTAAAATAATTATTATAAACATTTTAGCATATTTTGAAATAAAAACATAATTAAAAAAAAAAAAAACAAAGACCGAGATATTTTAGCACTGACTGTAACTTGTCGTCTGAAGCAGTGTTTGATGGCCACCTCAGTATTAATAAGCTGTCATTATTTTTCTTATTTATTTATCTTATAATATTTTATCCAATTGAAATTTTGATTCATCATATTAACCTAGATATAAATATTTAATCTATTCATTTTATACTGTTTGTTGGCTAGTGTGATGCCATATTAGGTATATGTGACAATTAAAGTATGATCTTACAAATTTATTACAATTTTAAATGTTAATTGGAAGAAAACGTAAGAAGAAAATTGTTAAATTAAAAATGTGAACAAGAAGGGCAAGGTTTTTGGTGTTTTAAATGACCATGCTTCCAACAGAGAACGACTATGGCATGGACTCTGATCGCGTAAGGACGCAGATATTCGACATATGACGTATATGACCTAGATGCGGCCCTGTCAACTCCTCTAATTGTCTCTGTTCTTCTGTAAACACTGTATGTCGTCTAAAAGCCTTGCATATGTATTTACGAAGCCCACATGGAGTTGAATTTTAGGAGATTTATATAAAGGCTCATATGGCGAGACTGATACGTTTATTGCTCTCATCAGGGCCTCCTCAACACATATCTAAGATGAATTAGCACTTACGATGCACATGTGTCACTCGCGTGTGCAGTAAACTGTAGAGATTATATATTGTTGCCATCAAAAGATTCAAGGGCATGAAGTCAGGTGCCGAAGACATTCGCGGTCAAGTTCATGCGGCAGGATAGCGACAAGACACTAATGAGGGTCAAGGTTGTTCTTGTCCTCTTGGTCGTATTCATCTGTAACATGAGTGTAAACAAGTCCTTAATTTTCAAGCAGAAAACCCCGGAGTGCAACGCTCTGTGTTTTTTGTTATGAAACATCTCTCCTCAATCCCATTAAGCTTCACTCATTAAAAATAGGGAAATTCCCAGAAGAGGTTAAAAACTAACTGGAGCATAAAATTGTGTATCAAGCTGGCGCCCACCAACTTAGATGCCAACAACAAACTCGCTTTATATCACAAAACCTTTAAAGCTAATTATTTGAAGGATTGTTATTCAGTTACTACACCAGCTCTATAATAATTTCTATAGGCCGTCCTTTGGATACCTTTTTATTTTCAAAATTCCGTTTTTATGTTTGGTATGGTATATCGTAGTTTTTGAATGCGTTCCATATTGTAATTCTTCTACTGTTGCATCCTCTGATGCTCGAAGGAGGTTTTCTTGAGATCATTTCACCTAATCGCTATTTTTATGGTATTGCGGTACTGTCACAAATCATTTTTCTTCTGGATTTATGATTATGTTCAATAACTAAAATCTTATATTAGGAACAAATATTATTAACCAAGGTTGATTTAAATAAAATATTCAATAACCCTACTAACTTTACTTATTGAGGTGACAGGGCGAGGTTGACATTTATATACAATACCGTTTGGTGCATGAGACGGCAACTTCCGTCATGGGTCAATAATTTCATTTAAGTCTCTAATCTTATTTAATATATCCGTTTTAATGAACATGGATACATAATACAGCAAACAAAAACAGAGTCTTATAAAAAAAAACTACTCACCATTTGGCAACAATGCATTTTTTAGGATTCCTGGGATTTAACACCATAACTTTGGAGAATTTTCCATGCATAGTTTCTACATATAATCAAATGCACGCTGACAACTGAACAGCATTGACATCTGGCGCTATAGGGATAAAATACGAACAAAATAGCATATTCGACTTACTGGCATCTAACACCGACTTACCTTATAAAGAACATCAATACACAAGCAACAAAGAATTCCATTAAAAATAAATAATATAAAAAGAAAATAGGTCAAAACTATAGAAAGCAGGAAACGATTATGCAGTTAATACTGAAAGTTTATCGCAAACTGAAGCACTGGTATGTAGAAAATTGGAAAAAAAGAAAAAGAAATTACTAAAACATTGAAACGTGATTTATTGTCAGATCAACTATATGGATTTGCAAGCTACGGATAATGCATGAACAAAGCATTTGTTATGAATATATAGATTTGGAAATGATATTAACATAAATATGTGTCGCTTTCGTGAACTGCTGGAAAAAACTGAAATAAAGTGTATATATTCTGGAAATTATATGGGTGGTTCTTCAAACATCTAAATGAAATAATAAACTTCTAAAGATGTAGATAGAATTACCTTGAAATATTTAGGAATAGATAAATTTAATATATTTGATTTACTTCGCAACTTTCAAAGAAAAAAAAGGCAATTTTAAAAGTTCTGAAAGTGCACTTATGGCCCACTCTCATTAAATATAAATATAATACAATATATGTTACAAGCACATCATAACATTTTGTGTATTGTAGTTACTGAAGTGGATCTTGTATGTATATGTTTATAATACCGTACAACTGTAACCTGTAAATTGAATGTCAACAAAAGGGAGAGATCCCTGGTGTTTTGCTACGGAAGCCTGGAAAGTCAACAGAGTCATACAACTCTTTACAGTGAACCCGAGGTTTAGAGTATTATGCTACGTTTAAAAGGACAGCTACTGCAGGGTTAATAAACTGAAGGACTTTTCAACCGTTTGGGGCTTTGGCCTCGAGCGATGGTGGTACAGCTAGTCCTTTAAACCAGCCAATGCCAACGAAAGATTTAAACTGTCAAATAACAACCAATGGAACTCGAGTCAGATAAATTTAACCGGTCAATGATAGAAATTTGTTTCAAATTTTTAAAGACAGGCGCGAGGCTTGCGCGTGCCTTTTTGTTTCCTAGTCTACTATTTTTGATTGATTTGGATTTGATATCTAAAGGAGGCGGTCGCTTCGCCGGGGCATTTTGTTCATTCAGTTCTCCTTTGTTCATTGTTCAGGAGGCAGTCATAAGTTTTACACGCGGCAAGATACGCGCAGTTTGCAGTACTCATTATAAGTAAGATTTTCAGTTATAAGCGTCGCGGTATTCATCTATAAGTTTTACACGCGGGAAATAAAGTTTTATCGGCGTAGCTAAGTCTATCATAAGCAAAACACAAGAGGACGCGAAAGATTTTGAACATAATAAAATACCAATAGATATTATGTCTCATTGTTTGCTTAATTACACCATTGAATTCTTCTCCCAATCCCGTTCGGTACGAGTCAACAAAATAGCAGAAAAAAACCTTGAGAGATTGTTGTCATTGAAGCGTGGGCAACAACACCGACGCGACTTATAATCAATATACAAAACCGCTTCATAATTTGGTGCCCAACGTAGGGCTAACAACAACGACGACAATGATAACAACATTCATACTAAACCGCTTCACTTCTCTAGGAATCAACTAACCGTTTAACAACCACAATGATCTAAAGGGAAAACTTTAAAGTTTACGGTTTGTATGTGAATGTGTGGAAGGCGTTCTAGAGAATTAAAGCAGAAAAGAAATTACATAAATGAATACATAGTTATTAATTTTCCAGCTATATACGACACTGGAATAAGACATTTTGTGTTCTTGTTACTATGTCTGATGTGAAATTTAGATAAGTAAAATAACATTTATGTCAAAACAGATCATAACATTAGATTTGACGAGGAATAAACGACTGTATTTTAAAAAACAGTAAGACATAGGATAATAGATATTTGATACGTTGAAAAATAGAGAATAAATAAGAAAGATATACCATTTACGTTTTAGGAATAATGCATTATGCAGACATAAAGTACAGAATGTATTAATAAAATTGAAAGTAAATTAGAATAGAGCACATTATTTATTAGGTCTGTTATTTTGTATACATTTTATTAACTACGTAGTTTAAGGCCATTCAAACTAAAAACACCTCACATAGGTACAAATGTAAAAATACATTTGGTTTCTATTTGTACTCCTATCAGAAAGTTTCTGACCAATATCATTTATTATAGAAGTTTCCAGCTATACTCTTCGCCACTGTACTTTGTCTCATAATATTCTGGAACATTCTATTTCCAAAACGCTTACTGTTATGTCCCTTTCACATAAAACGTAGGCACAGGCAATGTTTCACATTAATACTATTTTAATTTTTGAAAACTTGGCTGAAAGCATTTTAAGTGAGGTTTCAGTCGGTGAAACAAGAAAATAATTATTTTTACTTCAAAATTATTTAAACAATGAAGTGCAAACATTTTGAATTATGTAATTATAGCAGGAATTCATGGGATAATGTAATTAGTAAATAGTGTCTAGAAATATACTATACCAGGCTATAATTGCACTATTAATTATACGGAGCTTTCAATTATAAACATGCCATTCTGAATAACTACTTATTTTAAATAAATTTAATCTAATCAAGAACTAAATTTAGATATTGAAGTTTAGACGAAATAAAAACTCGTTGTAGAATGAAAATAATATATTTTGAGTAATGTTACAGTAACGCAGACTATAACGGGACTCCTGGCAAATGCGTTTAGATTTTTTTTCATTCTTTTAGGGTATACCTACACTATTTTGAAAAAAAAAATAAATAAAACTATCAAAACACAGCTTTACATAAAGAGCCAAATGGTTTTTGTCTTTATATTCTGTACAAATTAAAAAAAAACAGTAAATACAATTTTTTTTGAGTAGTGTTTAACGCCCTCTTTTTCTACTGAGGCATCACAGGCGGTGACACTGATGATACATGAAATGAAATGATATATTGTGAAAGGACAATTTTTAAGGATGGAAGCGTTCCGGGCCTATGTTTAGGGTACCTCCCCGGCATTTGCCAGTAATGAGGACTGAGGAAAACCTGAAAAAAAAACCAGTCAGGGAGGAAGGTCCTGGTGGGATTCGAACCCCAGACCTCCCGCTCACAAGTCCGCGCCTTAACGACCTCGGCGAACCGTGGCGGTGTAACAATTTACCAGGGAAAGATAAATAATAAACATTGTGATAGTTCTTCAATTTTTAGTAAATGTTACATGGCAGGGGTAACATTTGATATTTAAAAGTTAGAAATACTTGGGAAAGGGAGGGTGAAACTTAACATGTAATCCACATGGGTTTATTACTTTGCCCTCAACATCTAAATTATCATGCTTTTGTTTAAATTAAATTATTTTAGTTATTCAAACTGGCAACTGTGCTGTTACAACATCTTTGAAGTGTTTATTCATTGCTGAAATGTATTGCAGACCAAGAGGCCTGTAGAAACTCTTACAGATGGGATCTAAAGTTGTGGAATACTTCATCGGAAGTTCATAAGAATAAATATAGGATAGCAAAGAATAGGAAAGAAGTAAAGTTTTTAATGCATCTAACCAAACAGGCAGCACAAACAAAATTAGGTAAATATACTTTCCGTACAGTTCTGTAATACTAATTTTCTGCTAGACTATCAGTGAATTTTTATATATTTCCATGTCATTTGTCCATCATTGAAAATATTTAGTTAGCGCTTCCCGGCATATATTGGTGAATTTATTACTGTTTTTGCGTAAGTGAAACTGTATATCTTCAAATGATGCAACAGTCAGTGTGTATTCAAAAGTCATTTTGTAAAATTACGCAGTACTCAGTCTAAGTTGTTTATTGAAAAAAGTACAACAATACACTTTGAGTAGCAGGGGAAAATTTTTCCTGGGTGCGACCCTAATGGATTTATTGACTGTCCAAGCGATTCATTGTCTATAAATTCACAAGGAGGAAGCAGATCAATTCTATGAGAACCTCCAATGTGAATAGATGAAGAGTATTTTCCCATTTCCTATCAGAGAAAAGAGTTTTTGAAAATGGAGAACCTTTGAGATCTTACCATATGTTCCCATATCCACATTCACCAAAGCAATAATTAACATCAGCTATTGCTAATAACTTTGCGAAAAGCAATGCTTAAATTCATGGTTAATGATGCACTTCCACCAGGTTTCAAATGGCATGCATTGTTTTTATCAGGGAGGAAAATTAGCTTAGCCATCCATTTCCCTTCATTAGTTGTAGAAATGCATTCATATTCTCTGTTTCACAAATTGCTCGCAGACAGTACTTTTTTGCACTAGACCTACCAATTATATACGTTAAATCTTTCAAGCTGTATCTACTCCCAAATGTCTATAATAAAATTGAACATTTGAAATACAAAGAGCATAGGTCTGTTTAATATTAAACACAATTGAATTTGTTTTTCATTACCTGGAGTGGTACCTAATGCTGTTCATAACCACAAAAACAACCAGAGAATTTTTCTGGAGCAAAGACAACATGGATAAAGCTAAGAAACCAACACACTGCGCATCTTATCGCAAGGAAATATCAAGAGACTAACTTTTCCTCAGCTTTACTCATCGAAACGAAAAAGTTTCAGCGTTGAGGAAAAACTTACTTAATTTATGAAACAAAAGAGAAAGCTTCTGAAGATTATTTGCACTTTTTTCATTTCACTGTGTATTGTAAGTTATATATTTGACTGAAAAAATGCATTTTAGAATTCAATTCCTGCAATTATTAATGAAAAAATGCTGTAGGTATTCCAAATACAGATGAAAAAATTTTTTTTAGAGATCTTAGGACTCTGTACGGATTGTCTACGGATTGTAGGCATAGATATATTGGTGCAATGAACAGTGTCGTGCAAGGAAACTATTTTTCATAAATACTCTAGTACAAACTTTTTATTTAGTTAAATTATTTAAATAAAGATACTATGATGTGTTATGAACTATATCTTCTTAATTTATATGCGATTTGTACACTGCATCTTTTATTTAAAAATGAATAGTGCAAAAACACATTTTTTTAATTGGGTAAATAACTTCACAAAGAAAATTAAGCTCAATATTTCATCTGGTATGTTTGTGTGATTTATAGAATTCCTTATGTAAAACAGAAATTCAAACGTGTAGAAACTGCAACGTACATATCATTCGTTGATCGGACACATCTGCAATCTTCTCGTGTTTTTTTCTTTTCTGTTTACTACTTTCAGAATGAGTTAAGTGACAGGGGCAGTTAAGGGACAGTTCTACACCGCCTATCTTGTAACTCCTGATGCGTTATGGAAAGGAAATGCTTGGTAAGGTACATTAATTTTTGAGTCGCGTGCAAAGCGATTTACCAATTTTGTCCTCCTAATATTTTGGCCGATTCAGTATTTTAAAGTAGAAATAATTTAAAACGAATCTATTATCCATATGTATTTAGTAATCTTTCCAATTTTATTTTGAAAATTATTAAAACTACTAAAATTAGCTAGATTTCACCATAAATGATTCTGGTGCAAAGAAGAAAGTGCTAATATAAAATAATTAGAATAGTTCACATATATCGTAAATTAAGAAAAATGCAATTGAATTGCTATATTGTTCAAACATGAAACGACGTATTATTTCCTTTTTGTAAAATGTATATCGCCTTGAGTAAACTGGTGTTACGGCCTTAGGTGAACATTAGAGTGTTATAGATGGAAGTAAATGGGTTTTAAATTAAGACTAGATTAAGGATAGTCATGTAAAAATACGGTCTATCTGATATAAATGCTGAAGAAAATCGTTAAACCCATTTTACTTTCATCCAGAACTGAGTTGTATGTAAATATTTAAGACTCAACTGCCGCTACCTAAACAAATGGTGTTGTTTTTTCACAGAAAATAATAATGTCGCTATGCACGAGTTTCTATCAAAATATTTCTTTAGTGAGAAGCACCTTGAGGTAAATTATTCCCATTATTTCTTACAATATTATTTTCTTCGTTGAAAAGCATTAACCTTTTTTATATATATATTTTCGGTATTAAAATATCTTCAGTCAAACTTTGTGTTATTTTGTAAGATTGATCTACTGTGTTGAAACATAATTAAATTTACAAACCCTTAAGGCTCAGGCTCCATACAGAAAATACATCCTTGCATACGAAAACGTTCACTCTTTATGGTTAAAGTTATCCTGCAGGCACACATTTGTAATGTGTGGAATAGTTAAGTAATTCTTTGCCGTTATATACGTTAGCATTATTCATACATTTCACGTTTTAAAGTGTAAACTTTCATAGACAACACGTTATAATTTAATGGTCCTGACTACGAGAAAGTTTTATTAACATTTCCAACAATTATTTTTATTAGCGGCTTAACAATGGATTGTTTTACACAAAGCTAAATCTATGAAAAGGCACCTGAAGAACTCTTTAGAACTAATGACAAGCCTTGGCCGTAAAACCGTTTTGTAATTCGGAGACCAGTTTGTCTAATATCATAGAAGGTGAATATAATGGGAGAAAAATAATCTTAAATTTATGTTGTAAGCGTGCTGAGTATTTAATTTAATTTTATTAAAATTTTTAGATATTTCAATTACTGTAACATTTTTTTATTTATTTTGAAGTGTTTAACGCCCGTTTTCAATACTGAGGCACCACAGTGATCATTGGATTAATATTAATGTTAATCATTGGGTTATATCACGAATGAAATCAAGGTTCGCTTGAGTGGTCTCTTTAATTATAAGGAATATAGTTAACCATAACATTTGATTTTCATTAAAAAGTATTGATATATCAATTATTCTTGTGGTGAACACTGATGATACATGAAATGAAATGGTAAACTGGGAAAGTATTATTTTTAAAGGAAGGAAGCGTTGCAGACCCAAGTTTAGGGTATCTACCTTCCCGGAATGGAAAAAACCTGGAAAAACCTTAGTCAGGGAGGACGGTCATGCTGGGTTTCGAACTCCAGACCACCCACACACGAGTCTCGGCCACCCGTGGCGGTCTAAGTGTAGGTGCAACTTTTCCATATATCAGGTGTCTCCTGCAGAAGAAAAAAACGCTCCAGTTTAGAGATTTATAACCCCTTGAACCATGACTATTATAAGCATTCTAAATAAAAAATTAAGATTAAAGTGTGTATTTTAAAATATGTAGATAAATTTATATTTTATTTAGAGGCTTTGTTAATAAATCAAGTGTGACTTGCAGAATTTTGACCGATATCATTTTAGAGCATTTGTTGTTAATCAAGATAGTCAAGATTACTGGTGAATTCAAATAACTTTATATGTGAATTTTGTGTATATCATTATCTACTGGTAAAATATATGTATTAATTAAAGATGTTAACAATAATCTCAAAAAGAAATAAAAGTATATGTACTATAAATCATACATTTGATCTTTTCTTGCTTGCGGAAAAAAAGGAATCGACAGTACACATGCAGCCTATCGCACAACTGGAAAAGTATTATAAAATATTCGCTAAAATAAATGTCACTTTAAAATACATTAAAGGATCTAATTTATTTCTAGTAAACTCCCGCTATTGGCATAGACAGGTTCTTATTTGCCATATCTCATATTTTTGTATGTGTCTAAATTTCCAAGCCTACAAGCAGGCCCGAAAAGCAATTTCATTTCATTGAAGCTGTTATTGCATTGACAATTTGAGATAATGCTTTGGACAGGTAATTCCGATTAACCCAGAATATCTTCTTGCGGAATAGCCGAGTAATAATAAGTACATTTGATCGTATCTTATACTTACCTTCAGTACATACAAATGCGTAATATGACTAATCTAAAGTGTTAACTGTATTCTGTTATCTAGGGAGAAGATTTGCATTTTAATAAATAATAAATTATTAAAATTCCTTATAATAAATATAAGTTCGAGTACTTGCTGTACATATACTTTCAATTTAAAGCACCTCCAGAAAATTTTTCAATTAGTTTATAAGCTAATGCAGATATTCGGTGTCTAGATAGAAATATTTCATAAATTTAAAAGGCTCTAAGATCTCTAGCTCCCAAGATTCGAGTGCAAAAATCCTAAGTAGGACTTTCTTTCGGAATGGAAGTAAAGCTGTGAGTCTCGTGCCCCGACATTTCAAACATCTATCATTGTAATTATATTGCATTGCTATTCCTCTGCTTGTTCTTTTGATGACCAGAGCCTTGAAAGGTCATGTCTGAGGATGAAGTTTTTCATAACACTCGAAATTTTGCGTCTTGACATGCGTCAGTACGTTTGAGATTTGAATGGGAAAGAAGTGAACACACTGCACTACAGAATTCTGATGGATATTGTTACAAGAAATCGGTTTTTTAAAGGCAAATTTTGCAATGCTCGTAATTTCCTATTTGAGGAATTCACATTTGACACAAATATGTAATAAACTACTTTGCAGGGTATTTGTCCTTTCTTCTAATTGCTTCTAACAATTGTGTATAAAAACTACATAGAAAATGTTAGTGATTCTTTTGTTTTTTTTTTTAATGCCATTTAACCCGTTTTTACTACTGAGGCACCACAGGCGGTGGACACTGTTGATATACATGAAATGAAATGGTAAATTGGGAAAGAATTTTTTTAAACGTTTCAGGTCTAAATTTAGGGTACCTTCCCTGCATTTGCCATTTATGAGGACTGAGGAAAACCTGGAAAAAACTTTAGTCAGGGAGCACGGTCTTGGCGGTATTACACCCCCAGACCTCCCGCTAACTGGTCCGCGCCTCAACGACCTCGACCACCCCTGGCGGTATTTGTTAGTGATTCGATAGGTCGTACAGTGTTTAATTCTTCCCATTAAAATGAAAAAAAAAAAAAAAAATAGTGTTTAGAAAATCTTCTCGATCTTTTACGAAAGCATTCATCGCTATGAGAATGATCAACATTCACTATTTTTCGTAAGTTAATTGCTAGCCCTAATGTACAGTGGATCCAAGGTTTGGGCGTTTAATGAATTTGACTGTATATGGTTGGGGCATTAGAAATATTTAAAGTTACGCTGTATGTATTTGTGGGTTGAGAAACTCGCGAATTGTTTGATAAAACATGCCTAATGATACGAGTAGAACAAGATTGAAGAGTCAAAGCTCATACCTCACCGTTTGCCATCACAAGGAAGTTGCTGTGATCAGCGCAACGATACCTCGTGCAGTCTCAACCTCGGTTTGCCTTATGGGAACATGTAGCGCCCCAAACCTGCTTACGAGATGGACAGATCTCTCCCTTTGTGAATAACATAAGACATAAGCCAAAGAAAACTTGTGGAAGTGCGACAAGTATGGAAAATCCTGCTGCACCACGGTCCAAACCAGGTAGACATACAAATCGCTAATTTATATGAGGAGGGTTTCCTGCAGTGTGGCAGACCATACGTAACAAACATGCTCATACAGTTCAGCCAAGCTCTTATCTTGTATTAATAAAAAATACGACAGTAAATCTGTGGAGATCTTAAATCATTAAGTCGGTCCTGGTGGCGTAGTGGTAACCATACTTGCCTTCTAAAACCAAGATCGCGGGTTCAATCCCTGCCAGGATCGATGATTTTTTCGGGCGTAAAAATCGTAAGTATGGCTTCCTTCGGAAGGGAAGTAAAGCCGTGGGTCCCGTGTCGTACATTTACGGCTCGCAAAAGAACCTCAAGCCTGAAAGAAAGGCCCTCTGAGCAAAATTTGTCCGCCGTTTCACGCCCTGAATAGAATGGGACGCTGATGACCTGAGATGTTAAAGAGCGTCCGTAAATAAACAAATAAAAAAATTGAAGTAATAAAATTACTTCTAGAGGGATCCATAAATTTTGTTGCTATTTGTAAGAGTGGGACAGTCGAACTATGGAGAAACATTCAGAAGTTACAGTAAAGTAAAGTAAATTAAGGCACATTTGGTCCCGGATAAAATGAGTGGCAGAAATAAACAATTAAGTAAAAGAAACAAAAAGTTAATTTTATTTTAAGTTAACATAAAATTAAAATTAATGAAGAATTTCCTGAAGGTCTGGGGTTTCCATTGTTTGAAAGAAAAGAAGGAATTTTTATTGTCTCACAAATACTTGAGCTAATATAAGAATATAATAAGACTTGTTAATAGACCATGAGAAACAAGTATGGATAGGTTTAAGACTGTGGCCGTAGTTTTCTGAGGAATGTGGAGGTTGAAAACTACAAAGTTGAAGACATATTATTGGCATACAGCTTTGAGGTTAATTATGTCATTTCCTACATCCCACTAATATGAGCAATGAGCAAAGAGAACGTTTTCATCAGGACATTGCTGTTATATAAAAATGATACAAAGGAAAATGGTCACCCAGCGTGTTAGCTAACTATTGTTGGCAACTAATTAAGATGTTCCTGATGTGTTTTACAAAAGGAAATTTTCCAGAAATTCTTTTTGAAAATATGAATAAAATCAGATATTTTAACCGAAAAAAGTTATAACTGTGGGTGATTCTATTTTTTAATTATTCATAAACACATAATATACGTTAATTTATGTATTTTGAGAGGTTGGGTCTTATATACAGTTAAAGAAATAAAGAAATAATGCTAATTTATAATGCTGTTATGAGAAATTTACCCAAAATACGGTACATAATAGCTAATTTTGGATTTCGTGTTTGATTCAGCACTTACTAATTACACATCACCCATTTTCATTCTAGTGCAGATAAAAAGTTAAATTTGATGTTCAGTTTTATTTTTTGGGCTATTTTTATATTATGACTTCGTGATTTCTATCTTTTCTTTCAACTTTTCAATTATTTGTTATTTAAGCAGCTTAAAATACCATTAGTACCCGCAAATACCAACATTATTATACAGGAACTATTTGTAACGCAAGTATAAGTTTACATAGAGGCACCAGAAATGTTCGGATTCTCACTCTCCGACGAAAGGGAAAATCAGTTAAATGTAAATGACTATTTTTTATAATTTTTTTACCAATAAGTTTTACTCGAGTCAATTTTGATATGCTGTACCAGAAATAACGTTTGCTAAATTTTAGTAATATGCTGGATCTCGTACGGTGGTAAATTTTCCGATAACTGCTTTTATATAGCTTAATTAATATACAAGGATTTGTTACTGTAGAGCGAATGCTCTGCCAGTCTTTCCGTTATACTTAATTATAATATATAACGTCTGAATATTTATTTAGGTTTAGTTTTTATTTTATTAACACAAAGGAATGCTATAAATACCTGATCCTAACTCAAAAAGTGAAATTGAAGTACTTTTGATTTAAAATAACATGTTTTCTAAACAAAAAAATACAGTTCAGTCACTTGTTTACAGCCTCCATCACATAATCCCTTTAAAAAACTTGCTAAGCCCCAGTGCTTTTCAATCTTACTGAGAGCTAAGTTTGCTGAATATGAGAAGTGATCCAACATCATAAATGGCAACCATGACAACACAGGGTTTGAGCACATGGGCGTTGACTATTGATTTGTAATTTATCAAATAAATGAAGCATTATCATTTTCTTTTATAGTCTCTTCATGGCAAACCAGTAACCAATCAATAATTCCTTCTGCACCCAAAACACATGTACATTACTCTGCCAGCCCGTCCAGATTTTTAAGGCAGAGTGCTTCCTGATTGAATCTAGAACTGAAATGATCCACCTGTGATCTTCCATAGTGGCAAATCACTTGGAGAAATCACCAGAATTCTGGGCTAAGGTAAGAAATTCGTGTTATCAGCAGTTTGGGGAATCTATCATGTTGAAACTTTTCATATTCCTGAACATGGACGAAAATGATTTGGGCTCTTTCATCTGACACCCTCATGAACTATTGTTAAGTCTTTCGTACCTGTACATTGCAAAAATCTGTATCTGTAGATTTAAAACAGCAAAATATTTCATTGATCTATCGAATCTACGCCGGAAGTGTATTTTTTACACTAGTGCAGCTTTAACTTACGTAGGCAAATGATCGAATCCATTTTGATTAAGCTGCCTAGTTAAAGTTTTTATTCGGATTTTCCCTTCACCTGTAACAGCAATGATCTCTGATGAGTCACCAATCACATCAATTTCATGGTCATTAAAAGTAATCCCTTGAAATAAACAAATAAAAGTAATATTTTTCATATAACGCCAGTTACAAAAAGCAAAAATTGCAAACACATTCCGACCAACAACTGACTCAGTCTTAGTTCATCTTCAAGGTTTGTTATTAAAACTGCGTATGGTTTTCACTATCCCGAAAGTTTTTATTCGGATTTTCCCTTCACCTGTAACAGCAATGATCTCTGATGAGTCACCAATCACATCAATTTCATGGTCATTAAAAGTAATACCTTGAAATAAACAAATAAAAGAAATATTTTTCATATAACGCTAGTTACAAAAAGCAAAAATTGCAAACACATCCCGACCAACAACTGACTCAGTCTTAGTTCATCTTCAAGGTTTGTTATTAAAACTGCGTATGGTTTTCACTATCCCGAAAGTGTTCTTTCTTTTTTACTAATTTATATGGGCTTTCGCACTACAGTACTTGTATTTAAACAATGTAAATACAAATAAATAGAGATGGAGGAAATCAGAAGGGAAAATGCTTTGCTTTCCAAAAGAACGCAGAGTTTGTATGAAGCTATAAGAGTGAAAATGAAATAGGTAATATATACTCTCTATAATAGACCCTTTGACGCATGATCTTGCAGACACCGTTGGCAAAAAAGAATATCCAATGGAAAGGAACACCCAATCTCTTCAAGTAAGAGAGGAAGATACAGCACAAAACACTTAACTGTTAATTTCCATACACTACCGTACCTAATTATTAAATGAATGCCGCTGCAATTCTTCAAAGTGGAGTTCGAATTCTCTGTTTCCAAAAATTGCAGACGGAACTTGCTCTACTTTCCCTTCGCGAAAAGATAGAGTAGGAGTCTTAAGGGAAAAAAATCCTTCGATTGCTTAGTTAAGAATGAAGCATGCAGCACAGTCACACTAAAACATAGAAAACTTACTTGCCCTGGACGGGGTTTAATCACATGCTCCCTGGATTTAACACCGCACCGTGCCACCCCCAGGTCTTTCCGAGATTCTTCACAGATAGCCATAGGTGGAAACAAAAGGTAACAGACTCGTCCGTTTTCCCTCAATGGTTTTAGTTCTCTTTCATTTTTACCCCTGCCGGGGTTAATCGGCCGGAAGATCGGGTGGTCACAGATATTCCGACATTAAAACAACAGTTCTCAAAGAACGTAATGACCAATTGCACTAATTAGAATACGTTAAGGCAAGCATTACGGTGTACTGGTGCATGCATGCACTCCCTAACCCATCTGGGGAGGGTTGTGAAACATTTGTATGGCACAAGAGGGTTGTTGTAGTTTTGTTGTTTACCGTCGGGGCAAGAGGAAAGGGGATGGTAGTGGTGAATGCACGAAAAGAGGAGGGGTGTGAAACAATTTCGGACCAATAGGAACCTCGTTCGCTTATGAGCCGTGCTCTAATGACGTCACAACCCATAACAAGCCAAACCCTCACACAACTCCCTCCTCCATTTTTAGTCTGGATGATGGAGAAGTGGTAGCAGCTTGAATAGCTAAATGCTCGTCTTTTGAGCGATGTATACTTGTGTGTTTGGCGAGCGCATGCAAAGACCTTACTAACCCGGTTCGGAAATGCAGAACAATCCTGCTTTGTTGCTCTTTTTCTTGTTATTTTTGTGCAAAATATGTCTGTTGTTTGTTGGGATAAGTGCGACGCGGGAGGAATCTTGCTTTTCCCTACCCTTACTGTCACAAAGAAAGGCTACGGAAGGAGAAGAGAAAAACCAAAACAAAACGAGATATGGAGGGCGTGGCTTAAGGTAGGCACATGTTCTGAAAAAAAATATTTCAACGGCATTAAACAGAAAAGTGGGGCTAAACGCTAAGATCCGTTGCTGATGTCATCAGCATTGGTCAAACAAGCGGACTTCTCGAACAAAGCGGACACCACTTGCATTCATATGTTCTCATATATTGTTAAGTAAACATGAAATATGTAACGACATAAAAATATATTCAGGACTCATAGCAAAAGCTTTCCTTTTGAGTTTTCCCGCTGCTTATGTGTGCAAGACCATTAGGAGAATTATGCACCCTCATTTCTTTTGATTGATGGTTATTCCAGGATGTTAATTTCGAATATTTAATAATGATTTTCTACAGTACAGAATGTTATGCTAAAGCATATAAGTGGAAGTGTATAACTTACAACCGTTCAATACATTTACTGGTTTTAGGAATTCAGTTACTCATTATTTATTTTGTGTGGTAAAAATAGTTTTGATATCTTCTGATATGTTCTAATGTCATTATGGAATCCATGCTCATGTATTATATACATGTTTAAAATGTTATAAAATAACCAAAACATTTTATGTGAAATTGGGGTTCCAAATTGAAATTTTTCTGTGCAGAAGATAACATATAACAGATTGTAATAAAAGAGACAAGAACTACAATTATTGATACTGAACAAGTAAGAGCTTTTATTTTCTCACAGTATTCCTATAACTACAAGTAAACTTGCAACAACAACGCTCTGAATTGCATTATAAAGATGAAATCTCCATACGCAACTTAGTTGCCAGCTCTCCCTTTGTAGCACATCTATGTTTATGTTTAATGTTCATTATAGCTCAATGTTACAAGTGCTCTGTTTGTTACTCATAAGTCGTCGGAGAGATTTGTGTTAAAAAATCATTGTTTTAAACCGTTCATCAAAAGTGATTTAAAAACTTTCGCATGACTTTAAAATTACGCTGATTATTTTGGCGACTTATTTAGAAATATTATGTATAATTCATAATAGTAGAAACTTTTGCTATATAAAAATGCATACTAATAAAATTCAATGCATTCTTGATTGACTTTCAAGATGATTCTGGTCTCTGAAGAGAGAGGCACACAATTAAAGAGGAAGATCTTGGTGTTGTTTTATGATATAAAATACACAAACTTATTACAAATAGCAGAATGCTTTTATAAACGTCACAATATTTCCGATTATCGTTCAGAATCAAGTAATGGGAAGGATGAACCTAAGGTACCAAATCAAGCACTTTTAGTATATGAAAAAAATTGCTGAAAATGCCTTTGTAATTTTTACTCTTGGATAATCTCTTACACTTTAAATTGTTTACAGCCTTATCTTGGAAATACCTCTTTTGAGATGGATGACTAACCACTAAGCGATGTTATAAATTTTCTTTTTACCTTGGCAGTCTTTCATTGTACATGTAAATAATTCTTAAACTGTAACATCCAAATACACAACGTAATAATTTTTCAGGTTTACAGTAATTTTACTGCCACTATAAGGAAAATCAGCGGCATAACAAAATTGATTTTCTTCTTATTTCAACGAAACAATATGCATACTTTAATTTTAGTCCTTTTGATCAATCTTGTCATTAAATACTGTCCCCACTGGGTGGCATATCAAAACAAAATTGAACTTGGGGGTAAGCGATTAAAAATAAATGGTTCCCAGTAACTTACTGTTTATTTATAAATTGTGTTATTACTTGCTATTACTGTTACCGCATTTGCACACTTTTCCGTTCTTTTTTTTAAGAATGTCCAGGTCTGTTCCATATTTTTTTAATTAAACTGCTGATCCCGGCTCCAATTTGTAAGTTGAAATTGCTTCGTAACATTTTACTTTCCCACGAGTATATAACAGTCTTATATCCGGTGACAAAGAAAAACGAATATCTTAAGTGAATGTTAAATTGCTTACTCAATGGCGATTAAGTAAAATAAGAACTATGAAGTCACATATTTTGTTTGTAAAACGTTGAACTAATTTTTTTGGTCGTATGCAGTCAGGAACATTTTTCATATTTTGCTGAAGTATTTAACCAATTTACCCAATTCAACAGAGAATAAAGGTATAGTGTCATTTCAACATTCTTTTCTTTGTTAAATAATTTTATCAGTTATATCCGGGCTTCTTCACATGATATGTAGGTGTTTTCATTTCCATTCACAATCCTTTATTGAAAGTATTTTATTTTGACATTACAACACGTTTTACGTATTTGTATCTAAAAAAGGTTGCTTTTCCAAAATATATATAGAATTTTTCAAATTTAGTAGAAGAAAAAGTTTTTTCTAAGAGTTGTTCAGTATATAGTATATAACTTGCAGAAAACAATACATTCTGTTAGAACAAATTCTGTGTACTGTTTTGCAGCAGAAATCAACCTCCGTATAGTTGGCACAACTGCTTTGAACCGTATTATTGAACAAACATAAATGTAGATATTTTTTCTATAATGTGCGCGTATTACAAAGCTCGCTATGAGCAACTACCTTCATATTTGTATGCAGCGCAAACGGTCCCCTTGTTTGTTCCGCTTAGCTCTCGCCCCTTACCGGTTTCCAGAGCCGCTAAAGAGCGGCGTTCGGTGTCAGAATAAGGCCCGGTGCGTTTAAGTTGATAACTCTAAAATGTAAATGTATGACATTCGAAAGGATAGTATGATAAAGGCATAGTTACAATAACGCTACTTATGGACTCCAGAAATGCGTATATGTTCGTGGTTTTCTTATATCTTTCATTTCTTGCTTTCTTCTTTACTAACCTCTGCGCAACGCACTTAGTTACATGAACGATATAAACCTGAGAGAAAATTGATATTGGCAAAGTTTACCCTTCAATTTACAATTTTGAAATGAATACTTCGCACATTTCGGTTTAACAATTAACGTTTTATACAACTAAGCCTGGAGATTTGTGTAATATGATATTTATGTTCACTGGTGCATCTGAAAATAGAGGCAGGAACCGAATCTTGAAATACATTATAATCATCAATTATAGAGACCTGTCAAATATAGGCTTGAAGGGGAAAAAAATGTCGAACTTTAGTATGTAACGCCACGATATAAGAGCGCTATTACACTGTTAATGAAATGAACGAAAGAGCACATTATGTTCCTTAAAGGGCTAGGGCCCCCTGCAAGAGGGAAAAGCTCAATTTGTTATTCACGTGGTGAGCTATTCCACATGAGTTAGGGATTCTACTAAAAAAATATTCTGCTTTATAGTTTCTTGTCCTTTTTAAGTCCTTGCCCCTTCTGACTCCACTCACTTCTATTGCGGGCGATACTTGACCAATGAACTCCGAGATGTTTCCTGAATGTATCTGACCATCTTCTTTTAGGTCGTCCTGGAGTCCTCTGTCCTGCGTAGGGGTCCTATATAGTGTTTATTTGCGCCCACCTGTCCTGCTGTAGCCTCGCCACGTGTTCACCCGTTTTCCATTTTATCACTATACTTCTGTCCATGATGTTTTCTGATGCTGTGATTTCCTGCACTTTAGTGTTGGATATCTTGTCTCTCAGTGTTATATGTTCCTCTCCTTTTCCTTTGACATATTGCTATGCCTTGCCACTGTCTGTCGGTAAGAGACCAGGTACACTGTTAATAGAACTGACAAAATTGTAAAAAAATGACATTAACTAGGTTGACATTTTTTTAAAGTATCCCCTAATAGAAGACAGCATATAGTTTAGGCAACTTAATAAAAAGATAATAAATATGAATAAAATATGGAAACAAATGACTGCATAGAAGTCAATAAATGCAATTTCTATATAAAAAAGTATATAGGATGATTTGTATAAACTCTAACAAAATAAATGCCTGCAAAATCAAATGTTTAATGAGCTACAGTATGTACAGGCCCCACATAAATCAATAATATACATGCAATGCACAAATAAACTTCAGTAGATAATTGAAATTGCAAAATATATTGGCATATGCGAAATGCACAGTGTCAAAATTAATCATTAGTACAGTGTAAACAATAAAAAGCACTTCCCTTTACTTCTGCACAATTTCCACGAGGCTACTTAAGGGCATCTGATATTTACCCAGTTTTCTCCTTCGGTGTCTTCAACCTATGGACCAATATACAGCATGTGTTTTCGTACTCATCAACATTAGAGGTCTCTAAAGAAATCTTTTTATCGGAATGTGTATAGCTTTCTTTCTGCTTTCTTTAGGATCGAGGTTTTTTTGATCGCTGAAAAAATATTTCATATCCCTCTGTTAGCATGACAATTATAATTCATATCTGAATGTGAACTACTGTTGAAATGCTATTATATTATATGTCATACTAGAGTGTCACTACTGTCTCGTATTAGGCCCAAGAACAACACAAAAATAAAGTATCATTGTCGTATTGCTGAACACGTTACACTGAGCAGGAATATATATTAACCCTTTAGCGCCGTGTTCATATAATAACGGGTTACCGCTTTCCATATGCCTTGCTTTCAATACTTTGTATAATTCTTAAGATCATCGTCGATTCTTTAGATCCGCGAAAGAACGGTGTGGTTATACAGTACACACGTACTATTATGCTTCTGCTCTCGACCATTATTGTGACTGGTTTTGTGGAAACTGAAAGATGGCACTTCAAGTAAGTTCCCTCTTTCCTTAATCTTTATGTTTGATTACGCAATCCTTTCGTTTTATGCACCTATTCGAAAATGATTAATATTAATTGTAGTACGAAATTAAACTATAATTATTTGGGTCTGAAACATTATTCATATGGACTCGTTAGGCTCAAAAATTATGTTTTTCACGCTTTTCTCGCCCGTTTCACTGCAGCTGACTGGTAGACAGTCACAGCAGTAACTACCGCTGAAGCGAATGTAATATCTGCACAATTGATTCAAGTTCTCGCAATTCCAATTAAAATTTCAATGAAAATAAACACTTCCCTTATGACAGGAGAAAATGGAAATGTTTTTCTGCTACATCCTCACATTACATGTATCTTTTTAGAAAATTGCCATTCAAACGCATTAATTCGTCTAAAAGACAGGGCCTATTACTGTGTATGCATTTATTGCTCACCATACGCCCATTTTTTGTCATGCAAATTGGAACTATTCTGTACTCCATATTTTTTATTTTGCGTCGAAATATGACCATGTAAATGGGATCATGCTTCATCAGTAAAACATACCGCCACGGGTGGCCGAGGTCGATAAGGCACGGACTCGTGAGCGGGAGGCCTGGGGTTCGAATCCCGCCAGAACCATGCGACTTAAGTTTTTTCCTGGTTTTCCTCAGTCCCTATAAATGGCAAATGCCAGGTAGGTACCCTAAACCTAGGCCTGGAACGTTTCCTTTCATAAAAATAACCCTTTCCCAATTTATCGTTTCATCTCATGTGTCATCAGCGTCCACCACATATGGTGCTTCAATAGTAAAAACGGGCGTTGAACACCATTAAAAAAAATCAGTAAATAATATTAAGTGTATTAATTACTTCATTAATCTTTAACGTTCCGTTACCTCCACTTGCAAAAAAAATTATCCGAACATTAAGACCACCTGCCTGCAATTCAGAACAACAGTATCCTTATATGCTTTAAAGTTTGGAAGATGAATTAATGCGTGTGAATGACAATTTTCTAAAAAGATGGCAGAAATGTGACATTTTCAACTTCTCGTGTCATTAGGTACGTGCATTTTTCATAACATTTGTATTTACTATTGAACTTGAGACACTTGCGGGGATATTACATTTGCCTCAGCCGGTATTACCGGCCTGACTGCCGATCCGCCAGCTGCCATGAAACGGGCGAAAAAATCATCAACAACTCAATATATGCAGTATACGTTATATTGCATGTTCGATCATGTTTTCTTAGATGCTGTTCTACCGGTGTGATTATTGTTATACTACAATTAAATACATAATTTAGAAGATTATGGCTTAAAGTATCATATTATCCTAACAGCGACATGCCCTACAGAAAGCCTTAAACATTCTTGAATCTCTACGAGTCAGTTTTTATAGAACCTGCCTAAGTTCATTGCTCTTCCAACGAATACTCAGATGAAGAGTTTGGTGATGATGTGGTGATGATCTTACAGCTTTCCAGTAAGACAGAAGATGTCCTCACTAATAGCGTGTAGGAGGTGTGGGTAATATTTTAACAATCTTTTTACCACAGTGAAGTTGCTGGTGCACAGGAAAGTGTGTGGATATGGCACTGCAGAGACAATTAGAGACAATAGGATACACTAAGTTTGTACTACCATGCTTTAAGAAGGAATGAGACACCTATTACATGACAAATACCTCTGATGGCATAAGTATTGTTCTTTGCACAGGCAACACGTTGGCTACCAGTCATTCAGGTGAGCCATTTCTTCAGTACAAGCAGAAAAACGGAAACATCTAGCTGTGTTTGGGGTTTAAAATGCAGAAATAAACGTAACCGGCAGAATGCGGAATCTGTGGAAGGAAATGTTGATGGTTTCTGTTTACATGTTTGCTAGATGTATATGTTATTTCTAAAGAGGTCTGGGTATAACATATATTGTGCAGACATACAAATTTTTGAGTCGTTATTCCCTCTCAGGCCTCACCCACTGATCAAGGCAGCAGCAACTGTAACGTTTATTGTACATTGTAATTCAATCTTTGGCTCTCGTGTTTGAATGTATATAATGTTGCGCTTTGAAAAGTTACTTCAATTTTAATTTCGTTAATGTGCTTTGCCCTTAAACTTTTGCATGTTAAATTGTAGACAGCACTAATATTCAAAGTTAAATTGAGGAAGTGTATATGTAAATTGAAGGCAAGGACATTTGTAGTGTACACTCTTCTTAATGGATTTAGTAAACTGCTTGGCAGTATTGCATTTTTAAATGAATGCTAAAGAAATTTGCACAGATTACAACTGTTATTTTTCTGTCGTTAAACGCACTAATCTGTGTTATAAGAGATGTTGAAAATGATGTCCCTTAGTGGCAATATATTGCTGGCATCTGCACAGGAAATTTCTATATTTCATCACAAACTATTCACAATTCCCCCACCAACTGTGTATTTAACGACAGAAAAAAATCAATTTCGTTGGTTGGGAACTGTGAATAGTTTGTGATAAATATAAACGCCAGGAAATTATGCTCTCCCGTACTGTATTTAAAACTGATCATTGAAAACAGATTCTCTACCTGGAAAAGGATTATTAGGATGTTTTCTTTCCAATTTGCAGCAATCCGTTTCCTCATATGTATCTTGTGTAAAACCTGTTCTTTAAGACTACATTGATGTAGTGATATAACGAACGAAGAACAATTAGGGCGCAATTTAAGCACGTTGAAAGCGCTGAGTAACACACGAACATACAACCCCGCGCCCACAAAGTCTCCATTAAACTAACTACAATCTGCTACCAGCACATGCATTACGCGCCCTTGTCGGCTAGCTTCTTTCAGTACGCAGCCGCCCTTGCTGGCCCGTGGCTCAAATAACTGTACAATCTAGAGACAAGACAAGAAATTGGATGGCCCAAGATTGGCTGAAAAGGTCTAATGCTTTATGAAGATGACGAAGAGAATAGTTCTTCACATATACAATATGTGCTGAATTCAAACAAGTTTAATGACTGTTTGACTGAACTTTGAATACTTCTCTGGAGTTGCTGGAATGATCTTTAAAAAAAAATATCTGAATTCTGTTGAATGCTCTTTGACGTGCACCTGCAGAAACAAGAACACCTAAATATAAAATGCATTTCATCCTACGTAATGTCGTTGTATTCTGCCTAGCAGAACTTTAGGAATTACATTCATTGGTACTTTGAAAAGAGTGAGTTTTTCCGATAGATTTTGGAAGGAACATTTCAAATAAAAGAAGCCCTTTTTAAAATCTGTATATCAATAAAAAGCTTAACAGACTTATAAAAATTACTCATCAATACTCTTTAGGTTAAAAAAGAGAACATATATTATATTTACTAACGTATATTTCATTTCGTCTTAGGCACAGGCATATTACTTAAAAGCATGGTTTTTGTTCCAGTCTTGCTTTCGCATTTTAGCTCGAATTTAAAAATACGAATATCCGAAAATAGAAGCAAATAATCATACTAAAAACGTTTTATGGTGTTAACGCTCCGACACAATGTCCTTAAATTTTACGAGTTCTGATTTTTTCGGAATTTACCAAAGTTCGTCCTTTCTATGAGACTGACGATCATTCATGTAAATATCACTGCCCACAAAACTTATATGCTTGCTTATTGCATTGTAGCATTTCCATGCTCATAGGAACAGATGTAGTTAACAGAGGGTATTTTATACCATTTTAGTTATATTATTTACATTTCAAGAAAGTTACGATGAACCCAGAAAGAAGTAGAGCTGTCTCTATGCAAGTGTTTCGAGATGGCACAAAAAGGACTAACTGTGAAAGGAATAATCAAATTATTGAATGTAGACAATAATATTAGTGACTTTTATAGTGAAATGGGAAGATACTTGCTTGTATTACAACATATTTCAACTAAAACGTAATAATTTGAAGAGTTTTTGTCGTCAAAATGTTTTTGGAAGTTTCTGTTTTGTTCTCTATAGGACAATCTCTACTGATTCCAAAGAAAATTTTCAAGAGTGGTGTAGTGACAAATAATCTTTTATCAGTTTACAGTGTAAGAAAGACCTAGCAATGTTTTACACAATTTAAGATATTTAAGTGCAATAAATAGAATATGAACGAGAAAAATTAGCCTTTTACATAATGCATCCCAAATATTAAGTATGAAGAGGAACTTCTCAAACATCATTAACATGCCTGGTTTCTGGAGAAATACACAAAATATGGGCTCAGTACTGAAAGTGTTAAATCCACCACCTTTATCAGCGATGTGAATTTATCATACTTTAAATTAAAATAATTCATCATATTTCCTTAAAGCATTCAATGGCAAATTTTTTAACAGAAAGACTACGGAATCAACATCAAATGAGGTAAACTTTCCTTTAATTTAATTAATTTTTCATAACTTAAAAAAAAGTCCTTAAGCAGCAGCTTTTAATTTAATTTTTAATATTAAATAAGCGTTTGCAATGTTTCAACATTTAATTATATTTTGCAGGTAATTAAGAATATTGTTAGTAAATACTGAAAATAGAATCATAAAAAGCATTACAGTAATATATTTAAAAAAAATTGTTCAGGCATTAGTTCGCCGTGCCCAGAATACTTATCAATATTAACTGCTGTAATATTTATTTTGATATGATATTTGAATGATTAAAATAACTAAATTAAAAATTATATGCCATTCAGATTCATTGATTCTGTGCTTAAAAACTTCGCAATTATATTTTTCTTAAAATGAACTCACAAATAATATATTGGATACTATTTATTTCACATATTTAAATATTTCGCTCAGTTTTTCATTACATAATTCATTATAACCCTTACCATTAAACGGATAGACTAGTCGAACTGTATTGCCAATAAATCAGAAAATAACACTAATATTTAATGCAATTCTTTAGATTGCTTTTTAATGGAACTGGAAATTCATGAACGAAAACGAGCAAATACTAATTATTTAAGTACTGTCAGAAACTTTATGTACACGAATTCTGCATACAGTTTTAATATTCATAATATTATAATGTGATGTAAGCAAACAAAAAGGCAGGTGCCAGTTTACTGATGTCATGTGATGTGGTTGATAAGCGAGCGAATTGGAAAGGCCAAGCTGATGAACTTCAGCGGCACGCCCTATAAACTACATTACCTCGCACCTGTCCTCACCAAATTTAGGAACTTTAATTATTTGCCTAGTCTACTTTTGCACTCTGAAATTCCTTGCAACTGCCAGCCATGTGTTTTCATCTTTCCATGTGCTGAAACTTAATAATATTCTTTAACTACTTGTCATATTTATTGTTGCTTAAATCAACAGAAAACACCATATCTGTAAGAGGCATTTATATGGATTTGAAGTTGTAGATGTCAAGTCATTGCGACAAAAAGTAAAACGTATAAATCATCTGTACTTTATGACAGCTTTATTGAGTCTTCTAGACAAACTGAATGATATGAATCAACTTTTAAGAATAACTCAAGGATGTTTACTTTTTAAAATAGAATATATATATATATATCTTATAATTTCGCAACAATTGAAATGAATGTTTTCTTTAGATACTTCTACCACATCGTTCATATTTTTTATTTGTAAACAGTATCAATTCATTATTTCATTCATGACTTTTATCTAATTGATAGACAAAACTGTTGACAAATTAATTTTTAATTTTATTGACATTGTTATTAATAAAACCATTTTATAAGCGTATGTTTAACGAAATAAGAACATTTCTAAATGTTTCTGTATGCTAGTAACTAACATTTCACTTCTTCTGACAATAACGTTTTAATATTAATATTGCTATTACTTTAAACGTATATTTAACTATTTCTTGCCGCTCATTATTCACACATTAGTTTCTTCGTGTTTTCTTCCAGTTCTTTAAGTAATAATTCAAACAGTGGCTTAGTATTATTCTTATTTTTATTAAAACCGTAGTGATATCAAAGGACTGTTCAGAGATAAGTGTTAGTTTTGGAAATTAAAGATAAGGTTTAAAGTTATTTACTTTGAAATTTTTAAAATTTTATTCACACATATATTAACTGAAAAATTCTACAGAGATGTCCTGAAAATTCTGCAAGGTATATCACATGCAACCTGCTATATTTCTATACAATAAACTGAATGCTGCACCACGATAATACACGGCCGCACATCACAAATGTTATTGCTGGATAGCTCACAAAAATCAACATGATCTCGACCTCCCTACAGTCCAGATTTAGCCCCTTGTGGCCTTTTCCTTTTTCTCCAAAAGAAACACTTTCTTCGAGGCATTTTCCATCTACAGAAGTCGTTGTAAAAGCTACGGAGGCAATTCTGAAAGACGTTGTAAAAGAAAAACACATGAACAAATAAAAAAACCAAAAATAAAAAGAAAAGCATGCCTTTGAAGGGTGGCAGAAACGCAGAGACAAGTGCATTGCTTTCAAGGGGAAATTTAATTATGTAATCCTCTTTATTCCTATTGGAATTTCGGTACAGAAATATCGGCTTTATCAAATAAAAAAATTATACAACAGTAAATCAATAAATACAACTGTATGCATATTACTAAGTTATTACATACACAGTTACAATTTCATATAGTATTCCATACTTTTAATTTCTTTAACATTGAAGTAATTTTGAATATTAATGCTAAATTTGTGATAAACTTATTACTATTAAGAATTAGTTTAATAACTTCCGCAAATAACATTGCTTAACAACTAAAACAATTTAATTATTAAAAGCGATAAAAGCACACTTGTATATTAAAATTTATTAGAACGCATATTACAAGGTTATTTAATATTTAAAATATTATATATAAAATCTAACTATATTTTTGAAAGTGCTCATCCACGATAATAAGGTATATCCATTATGAATTTCTTTAACTCTTTTTTAATTATTTCAGTAGTTTTTAATTTTTAATAAAAGAAGGGCTTTTATTATATAAATGTAAACAACCGAAGTTAAAAAAATTTTGAATAGAGTAGTTTTGTGCCAAAACCATGTAGCTTTTATTCATTTCTAGTGTCATGTTGATGCATATTGTTAAAGTTTTGGTGTTATTTACAAATGTAGTGAGTTCGTACTTACCTTTTGCATTGATTACTTTGAGAATGATTATAAAAATTATGGGGTTGAGTGAAGGTAGGTTATCAATAAAACATTATATTCGTTCTTCATTAAATAGCCTTCATTTGTTCTGCAGGAAAGAGACCACTCGACTTCCAAATGTTACATACAGCATTCTCAACAAAATTCTGGCCCATATCTGATGCGAAGCCAGAGCGACTATATAATTCTACTGACCGCTCATGCGTAGTGTGCAGAACTATTGAAAAAAACTAGTATTTACAGATAACAGTTTTCTGGACTTAGAAGTAGTTGCGTTGCAAAACACTTATGTTCCTTTGTTGACCGGAAAACTACTCCCTTATAGGTAATCTCTATAGAAAATTATAATAAAAGACTTTAAATGAATATATTTATACCTGTCTCTGTAATAATAACAATTTAAGAGTATATAAAGTCTTTATTATGAAGACAAAATTTTCAGCAACAAACAATATTAAAAATTAACTTTTGCTGAAAATTACTGGCGCATGTAGAGCTTCATAAGTACAGGTTTGCCGAAGCATTCACTGTAAACTCAGCAGAAGGGGATAACATTCGCATTAGTTGCGACTATTGCTAAAAAACACATTACGACATTAATATTATACTGTCATTGAAAACCTTGAAAAACGCAGTGAGTTAATTTTATATTTTGAAATGGAAATAATAGCAATTTTCTCTTTTTGCAAATATATTGATGCGCTTTTCTACATATTAAACAGGATTAAAAGGAAATTAATCATTTAATGATAGCATGTAGACATTTATTGCGGATTGGTTTAAAAGATCATTTATGAACTTGAGAATATTATTAATAGAACTGTGCACAGTTATACTGGCAAATACTGCTATTTTAAAGAATATATCATATTTACAACATGTAAAAATAACTAAATGAATCGAAACTAAGTGCATTGAAAAAATAAACAAATATTAACATATTTCAACTAAAATCTTAATTTGTTATTTAAATTCATTGCATCTAAATTTATTTCATTGCTGTGCATAAAAGGCCTCTTTCTAAAAAGATATTTAATAAATTAATTTATTATCTGAAGCAGAAATAATGTTCAAAAGATTTACTTTTTTCTTGACTAGTAAAACATGGCTAGTAAACATAGACATTGTGCAAAATATTGGCATATATATATGTTAATCTATTTAATAAGCTATATATTCACCAATGTCACTGAAAGAGATGCCGAAACTGCCTGCATTCATGTTCCACGCGTTTCTGGTATATGCTTATGAATTTACTCATTGTCTTTCTTAATTCTCTTTCAGAAATTAAATGGATGTTATCCTTTAGTTCGTCTAAAGTGTGCGGATACTACATATTTATGAGTTCATGTTACGACTCGGAACTCCATTAGCTGGGAATTTCCTTTCAAATAATATCCTGACTGAACAAGAAAACTCACACGGACCTACGAATCATAAATAAACACTAGAATAGATTAAATGGTCCTGTATTTGCTATTGCTATACTTACAAGGAAAACCCTCGTGTTCGAACAAACAAAATCGCACGTAAATTCAGCTATAGACCATTTACTTCTGAACTGAATGTTTAGTACACGGTTGCTCGCTAGAGAGTTCCGTTTAGTCACCCTTCACTCGCCTTGCGCTACACCAGTTGAGCTTGCATAGGTGCTTGTTTTGCATGCTTCGAAGTGGCACTTATCTTTAGAGATCAACTCAACAGCGGCGTGTCACAGATAAAGAATACACCATTGAGTTCAGAGATAGGTAAATAACATGTAACTGAATTTTGGTGCAAAGTTGTTCATTGGAGCCCGAGTTTTTCCCTTGTTAGCAGATATAACACTAGAACTAGACATATGTTGTTTGTTTCTTTGTTCAAAGGGCACTAACTGAGTGGCGTAAGACTCAAGGCCAACGTAGCAGTTCGGTAAATATACACCGACCTGACTCATGTATTTCGTCTGGTCTTGAGCAACAACTTATCGACCGATCAGATAACTGGATTACCCTATATATATATATAGTTCAATATAGTTCAATTGACTGCTTTCATAATTAAACCATTACCTCGCAAATATTTAGAATTTACATTTTTCTTAATTGTTGACATTTCTAAGATTTTACGGTGCATATTAAAGGAATAAAATATTTTACATACCTAAGTGCTTTATTTAAAAAGACAGACCGTCCCATTTTTTGGGAGATTGGCACAATACACTATCAAAATGTCTTAAAATATCGTCAATCGGGGTGTCTTTGCCCGCTTTTCAAGTTTACACTTAATTTTCGAACACTTCCAGACTGAACTTTTTGGGGGGGAGGTAAAAATATGTCATTAGTGCAGCAGCAAGTAGTTGCACTTAATATAGCCACTTCAACTTAGCTTAAGCTATGTAACTTTGCACAATCAAAAGTTTCACGGCACTCACATTTACTAAATTGATAGTCTCATAACAATGTAACCTGTTTTGACTAATCAACAATACATAGCGCGTCCAACAATGTGTGATGTCAAGGTTACAGCTGAAAAGATTGAACCAAATGTATTGATCGCCTCAATTGACTCTTAAGTAAACTATTTTGGGAACAGACATTTTTGTAAAAAATGGGCCCAGTCACCCCGGGTGGCGAAGACACACCAGTTTACGGTACTAAACCTTTTCTTAAAATACTAAGACAGAAGTATCAAAAAACGCGAATAATTAAGGCATTAATTTACATATTTTTAAAATGGATTAGGTAACATGTTACTTGGAATAACCGGATATAACTTTACTTCTTCTCATTAATTAATCAACCTAGAAATTGTATACAACATATCACTTTATTTTTTCGTTGCCTTAGCGAGTGCGAAATGGAAGAAAACACTTCTCATGAAGTACGACGTCATATTTACTACAAGTTCTTGTAGATTTTTCTTGCACAGTGCACCGTCTTTGTGTATCATGATCAGGTGAATTACAAGATCAAAGTTTACATCAATAAGCAACCTTCCATCCTCAATTTGCTCCGCTGAAGTCCCTGATGTTTTGATGTGCATCCAGTTTTCCTACGTATGTAGAAAGTGACTACTCTTCTCCGAACATACGGAAGTGGCAATCTCTCATCTGGGTTAGCTGTTCTGTTAACAAGGAAACTACTTACAACACAAACATCTAACATTTGACTGAACAATAGGCACCATCATTTCTTCCACTCAGGCGTCTCCAGCTGTAGATTGCTGCATCTTTCTGCATTTAGGCGCTGAGGCGCATCATTACACATGTGTCACTTATGAGTTCTAATGTATTGGCAAAATCACGCAATACAACATCCCCAATGTATATATATATATATGTATATATTTTTTCAAAGTTAATTCATATGGGGGAGGTGGAGTAATTACCAAATTCACTTCAGTCATATGGTCCTCTCTTCGTAGTTATTGAATTGTTCCAACATCTCATTGATAGTATTCTACGAAACATGACTGCATCAAAATTTTACTAAAACAGAACAATGTAATAAGTTTGAGGTGGTTCAGTTGGCTCCGGCTAAGTGCCCCAGGTTGGGCACTAATTTTGAAGCAGTTTGATAGATTGAGTATTGATCGATTGGTGTTGTTATCCACGCTTCACTGACAACAATTTCTCAGGGTGAATTCTGCTATTTTGTTGATTCGCACTCGACAGGACTAAGGGAGAAGTTCAATAGTATAAATAAACACGCGATGCGACACACACACACACACACATTATATATATATTGGTACTTTATTATGTTAATTGGTTTTTTTTTTTTTTTTTTTTTTTTGCGTCCCTCTGGTGTTAGGCGTACTATAGATTTAGCTATGTGGAATACAAATTTAACTACCGCGAGTAGACCTGTAGAAGTGAAACTGGGTATTGTCGCGGCGGTGTATGTCTTACAACTGAGTGCCTGTGTCTCCATGGAATAACAACATGTACCTCTCGCCGCGTGTGAAACTTACAGGCGTGTAGAGCTTGTTATCTGTGTTTGGGAACTGCTTATGAGTAACTGAAACCTAAGTCTCACAACTGCGTGTGTGGTATCGGTACTAAGTAACTGAACTACATCTCACGCATCTGGAACTTAGATGTGCGTGCGGCGTGTAGATCTTGGAACTGCTTCTCGCCACGTGTAGACCTGACAAATGAGTACTGACTGCCCCAGCGCAGCAAATATATTAAATTCAAATGAAGTAATCGTTGGCTTAATGACGCCACGGGGACATATAGGCACGCGCAAGTGTCGCTCCTATCTTTAAAAGTTCAAACATACATCATCCATTGGCTGGTATAAGTTTACCTGCCACACGTACAATTCGCTGTTTTTGAAAGTTTAAAACATTTTATTGACATTGGCTAATTTAAAGACTAATAGTACAACAGCCTGTCAATTTCAAAGCCCCAACAGATTGAAAAGTCCTTGGGTTTATTAACCCTGCAACGACAGTCCTTTTAAACGTAGCATCACACTCAACCCTCTGGTTTATTGTTTTGTATTATTGTATTAAGTTTTACGGCCCTCTGTAACAGAAAACACCACACACTTTCTCTTTTGTTGAAGCACAATTCACATGTGAGCATTATGCGTATTATACGTATATACATACTTGATATTTATATTATTAATTACAATATATAAATATTATGATAATTAGGTTTGGAACATACATATTATATTATATTTATATTTCAGTAGGGGTGGGCCGTAATAAGTGTGTCAAGTTGTATTGTAGAACAAAATGAATAATAAATAATAGTATGAATGCTATCTTAGAAGCGGGTAAATTTACGTATTTAATGTATAATATGTGTATAATATTAAACCGCAATAAAATGTTTATTTACTTGGAAGCCCTTATGCAATGCTAGTCATTTCTGCCAATGTCGCTATTTTGAGACACTTAAAATTTTGCAAAATTCTGATCCTGAAGCCAAAAAAAAAAAAAAAAAAAAAAATGCACGTGGACGTTATGGCTAGCACAAACACATTTAAGCTAATAATGTAAACTATATTTTTCCGCAATCTTTGCAGATGTTTTCAAAAGCAGCTAATTGTAAGCAATAAAATGTTCAAACTTGGAAGCATGCCTGGCAGGAAGTAAACAAACTAATGCAATTTCTTTTAACTGAAACGTGATAACTGAAGCTATCTTTACAAATTTACTACAAATTATACTTTCACAGTCTCAAAGCGTGAATAAATATCCCCAAAAATGTATAATGGCGGATAATGTGTTAATGTAAAATTTTATGACTGCTATAAATTAAACGAATAAAAATATTTTAGACATTGAAAATACGAACAGAGAAAGTGATATATTTTAGCATGGGAAATGTAATTAATTCGTGCACAAGCTTTACGGAAGTTACAAGTGAAACATGAAATGCAGAGTTATCTACTGTGTGGGGACATATATGTTTGCAGAATCAACGTAGGATTGACTTTTATACTGCATATTGGATAAGTATTACTTCTTCATATTTAAATGGACTCACTGGAGTAAATGAAAATTATAAGAATAATCTTGAATACGACAGTATTAAAAACTCTTACTTCGTAACTAGATTACGAGGACATTTTGGTCACACTGGCTAACTTTCACATTGCATTTGACATATCTTAATAAAACATGCAACATGAAATTAATATAGGTGATGTAAGACCTTCACCAATAGCATTGCATTTTTATTACATCCAAAATATTTTACTGGGATCGTCATAACTGTTACGCCTGTTGAAATGGTATTCACATTATAACCAACCAATGTATGTGTTTCCAAATAAATATCATACGTATATATTCTATAAAATAATAAAATAAGTTATATTATTATCACAGACATTATTTTGCCAAAACGTATGCCTTTTCCTACTGTTTATGAAACTATAAACTCTAAACTTATATATACGGGAGTCTTACAAAAATGTTGCACACCGTAGGTTTCCCCAAAAATTATTTGTTACAAATGACATTTATAAGTCTTCTATGCATTCTCCATCAGTGCTTCAGTACTTGAATAAGTGTTGTATTCTTCTGAGAAAGTCTCTTCCTTATTCCATACTTTAGATTACTCGGGTGCCATATTAGCATCTTTTAAAATGTCAGCAAAATTTCTACTACGGAGTGGCTTTTTCAATTCTGGGACAATGTTAGTGACGTGGCTGTACCATCTATAGCATAATTCTCGCAAGTTTCACGTACACCATTATAAATGTAGGTCTAGTAATCATTTTGCAAATGAAGACATGGGGGATGTTGAATGTCAGTTTCTTCCGCTATAGCGAAAACTAATTTTAGTTTTGGGAACATTTGTTTATTAAGTTCAAATATATTTGTGGCTAACATAATGCACGTGTATTGGACATTGCGTTGGTCCCTTTTTAATGATTAGCATATTATAACAATAAAAACAATAAACGCACTTAGAAGCAGGAAATAAAAAACGACGAGGTTGCTGGAAAAACGAAGAATTGTCATTGTTGTTGAAACAGTTCACAATCGTTGCACAAATTAGTTTATATTAATAGAGTTAACTAAGTTAAGTTTTGCCACTTTTCCAGTGAGATAATAATGAAATAACACAGTTTAATTTTCTAAGAATCTAAAACAATGAAACTCGTTAGTTTTATTTCAGCATTTTTAGCACTCGCAATGAGGTAGATTCTTGTAAGAATTTTTTGATGTCTTGAAGACATCAGAGAGAAGTCTTGAAAGTTCCTAAATCACAATAACACAACCATAGAATGCAAGAACTAAAATCAGTGAAATATGTCAATAATAATTTGAGAATCATTATTTCCAGATCTTTCCATTTTAAGAATATAACAGTATGATGTCCGTGTAGGCTGTGCCAGGTAAGACGAATTCTCCGTCAGCTAGTGCGACCACCCTTGCCGGTCATTACTGTAGTTTCCCAGGATGCATTGTAGCTTCCTGATCTCAGAAAAAGAAAATGTGGCTGCTCCACTTCAATTCTAATTTCTTTCCATGTCTTGAAGGTGCAGATATTTGTAAAAATCTTGAAGAGAAAATATTTTTTTCCGTTCTTGGTAAAGAGTTTGTTCATATACAATTACTTTGAATGGGTTTGGTTGAACCCTGCATTCTCTAATAACAGCATACCAATCTTGAGAAACTTCAGTAATTATTTTCTGTGAAATGAGTGTCATATTTTTGTCGCACTGCAAATAAGAGTGCCCTATTTCAGGGAATGACATTGTGATTTTATCCATGTTGTCATCACGTAATGAATATATGGGAAAACTGGGTAATTTTTATTCAGTCCGTTACTAGAGTCACAGAAAATGTGCAGCTTGATGAGATGGAAGAATGTTGAAAATATAATAATGAAGCATGGATACTTCATCCGAACCTTTCTGTGCAATACATAACAGTGAAACATTGCATCTCAAAACATGGATATTAAACGAATGAACCGTCAACTGGCGTTTGTAATACACAATATTACTTAATTGGTACTGGCAAATTCTTTTGGTGGTTCATGGGAATAGCTTCTTTTGCTGCTTTATATGAACACCTTTGTCTGACTTTCCGTTTTCTATGGTAGAAAATTTGTGCTCTTCTTAATTAGAGCTCCTTTCTTAAGGCCGATTTCTTTAACTGTTGTTTTCTGGTTGACTAAACCGGAATCATCAGTTTCTGAAAAGGGGACAATTCTTCATGGAGTTGTTTCTCTTGTGCCTTTTGCTACAAGAATCTGACCTATAGTAACCAAAGGAAATGTACTCATGGTTGAAAATGCAAAGGTAAGTATCATACAAATAGTGCTGTTTGGATTAATTTCCATATACATATTTAGTAGTTTTTTTGCGCTGAGATACTCTGGTAAATATTCCTTAGAAGTTTTGTTCACGGAGTAATGAGAACGGCGATTTTTAAGAGACTGAATATGTTTTGATCGTGTTTTATTGCTGAAAGAGTGAGATCTGTTCTTGTGCTTACCTGATGCATCATGCCGTGCAGCCACATACGTTGGTAGCTGTTGTCATAGAGATGAAGTAATATGGATTTTTTGTAGTACTCACTTTCTCCTTGTTCTACGTCATATTATTTAATTCGTACTTTATAAGTGTGCGAATAGTTGTGAAGGTCAGGTTCATCTTGATCCTCCCGACTCCGTCTTCGTTTAATAAAATGAACATTTATTAATCCAGACAAGTGTACATTCTCAGCATCCTTTCAGATAAACCATTAAAACGCTTTTAGAAGTCTGTCTTTCACTTTCACTAATTTTCTTAAAAACATTTTAAGTTCTTCCCAGCCTCACACTTTCTGTTTCTCATCTTCTTAGCCGCATCTTAAGCTCGCCTTTTCTTGGATTCACTTTCCATTCTGGGGTATTATTATTATATGAATCCATAGGAGAAATTAAAATAACCATAACCAGCAAAATAATATGTTCTAACTCTATAAATCTTTAAAGCTACTAAATTTGTGTGGGTGAACTAACACACTGTCAATCTTTTTTTTTTGTTTTTTTTTTTGTTTTTTTTTTTGAGTAGTGTTTAACGCCCGTTTTTACTACTGAGGCACCGCAGGCGATGACACTGATGATACATGAGTTGAAATGATAAATTGGGAAGTATATTTTTTAAGGAAGGAAGCGTTCCAGGCCTAAGTTTAGGGTACCTCCCCGGCATTTGCCATTTATGAGGACTGAGGAAAACCTGAAAAAAAACCCGAATCAGGGAGGACGATCCTGGTGGAATTCGAACCCCAGACCTTCCGCTCATGAGTCCGTGCCTTAACGACTTCGGCCACTCGTGGCGGTCATTGTCAATCTAAATAATGTAATCAACAATGGAACTACCTATGGCGTAATGTTAATAATAAAATCCAGAATTACTAACATTGAAATACGAATATGAAAGTGAGTTTAAATTAAAAGGATGCAAAAGGCCCATTTTTTCCAGCAAAACGCCACGATAATCATACTTTTCACAGCTTCCTATGTTTCTAAAATGCTTATAAGTGCTGACACTTTTATACCTGAAAAAAGTATGGACTTCACTCTACCTAACAGAAGCGTAAGTAGAATTTTGATGAAAAGGAAGTGACATATATCGATCCCCCCTTAATGTCTTGAAATGTTAAACCCAGACGTGTGACGATAGTCATTTCGCTAGGACAAACTCCAGCCATTCTCTTCTTCCATTTCTAAGTCTTGTTTCGTAGAACAGGGGAAACTTGAACACACGCCGTTTTCAAAAGAAGTCTGGCTCTGAAAAATCAAACAATTGCATTATTCTTTTGATCGTCCATGGGGATTATGCATAATTCGAAATGACTCTCGTAGGTTTAAAAAATACAAAGCTTTCAATCATTTTCATTTAGGATAAAATAATATTATATAATTAACTTTCTGATAAGTAAAAACTCTGTAGGTGCACACCTGTTGATGGTGCCAGGAAAAATCTTATATTTAACATGTGAAAATTACTCTGTAAGTTGGACACTCTTCTATCCTGATGTTGGGCATATCTTACAATTATAACTTTCTTAGGGCCTTCAGTTTCTCTTTTCTTCTGTATGTCTACTACAGGTTTAAGTTGGGCACCCTTATATCCTGGTGCTGGACATACCTTGCTATTACAATTTTCATAGGGATTTCAGTGTCTCTTTTCTTCTGTATATCTACTACAGGTTTAAGTTGGACACCCTTCTATCCTGGTGTTGGACATAAATTAAGATTACAACTTTCACTTTCTCTTTCCTTCTGTATTTCTGCTACATGTTTAGGACTGAGGTTTTCAATAGGGCATTAGCAGAATGGTTAGTAACTGAAAAGAGTGAGAGAGTTTCTTTGCGTGCTTAACTGTAATTTGCACCTGCACTGATTTATGACATTTTAAAATATTTCATTTCTGGTTAGTCTACCACTTTACTTGCCGTTTATTTAGTCTTTGGTAATGCGGTTATGCTGCTAAATGTAAAAGAAAAGAATTATGTGGCCAATACGGCCACATGAATTGGTCGAAATAACTAATGAGACGAAGCAAGAAATTAATGAATATCTTACACAAACTGCAGAAATTTTCATTAACAGTTTAGGATTTTTATTTGACATTTTAGAACTTATAGAACATTTATTCTTTTAATTGCAGCGTGTAACATTTGCGCGAAGATTGTGACAAGGCTTTTAAATGGGATAAATGAAGTGTTTTGTAAGAACAGCTGGTTTCAGCAAGAGACATCATGAGCAGATTGTATATTTCTATTGAGGTAATAAAACATAAAAGCCATCTGAGCTCGATATTACATATGGAGAAGACGTTCAAAGCAATCTTGAAACTTTTCTATATATGTGTGCAACAATTAAACGTTCACTTACACTAGCTGGTAAAATTAGAAAACACATAATGAAGCCAAAGCAGTGCCAACATTAATGTGCGGATCAGAAAACTGGGCTGGGAAGATCAGATCGGAGCCAAATACAGTCAACTGAGATGAGATTCCTAAGAAGTGTAGCTGGATATACAAGAAGAGATGTAATACATAATGCTATAAATAGAAATTGATTAAATATTTAAACTTAAATAATAAAATTAGAGAAAGAAAAGAGCAATTTGAATTGGAAAATGAACTCTAACGAAGACTGCACTTATTATATACCATGTGTTCTTAAAGACGTGGCACACTCTAGAAGGAGATGACAAGACGACCTGATTGCGGAATACATCTTTGCTGTACCATTAAGATAATGACTTTCGGACACAAACATCAACAGAGTTTTAGCATGACTACTAAATTGTGTTGAAAAAAATGTGTAAATAACTATGATGTATAATAAACTGCTTTAAATTTTAGGTCTTGGGGCAAAATAAATATTATATTTTTACAACATAAAACAAAAGAGATTACTAAATAAATAAACTTGTCAATATTTTCAGTAAATGAAGTAGCAGAAAATGTAAAATATGAACTTCCTGATATTACTTTGGTTTTGCTGCAAAAATCATGTTTGATGCGAGAGAAAAAGGAATGAAATATATTTTGTAAATACACACTTAACCTTTTTAGACAAATAATTTTAATTGCATTCTAATGTCATAAATGAATATTTGAATAGTAATTCATTTAGGGGAAAATCCTAAGAAGGGGGTATTCCTCCTAAAGACATTACATACATAAACGGTATTAATTTTATGTCAGTCATGTGATTAATTTTCATCTCAAGCTATAAAGAATATCTAGTTCTGTCTTTCTTGGATACCTCGTTTTATTTGACTAGTTTAATGCACCAAGAAGGCATACTGTATTTGTGTATATATTTGGTGTACTGTGTTGACATTGTACAGGGTGAACAATGCATGACGCAATCTTGGGACCGGCCGGCAGCGCCATGTCGGCGCATATTTTCCCTCCGTGAGGCTTCAGTGTGAGTTGAAATCTTGCGCTAGTAGCCCAAGTTTGTTAAAGCGACGCAATACAGTATAATTAGTGAAAGTATATCAAGTGAACCTCGCCGGCCGGCCGCACGCCGCGAAGTCGTTTGCGCGAAGGATTGCTCACCCGTTATTATGATGAACATAAACCAATTGAGGATTAAATTAGACTACATTACAGAACAGCAACTTTTATAAACTTCGTAATCGAAATATAGATATTAAACAAATATAAAAATCAAGATGGAAGCCCAAATGAAACTTTGAGACTATTGCTACATCAGTCATGAATTGAGGTTATTAGATAGAAGTTGAAAGAAAGCCATATAGTTTAATAAATGTATGATTATAGACAAAAACTAAAATGAGACAATCCAAGTGCTCTTGACGCACAGCACCAGTACTGCCTTGGCCTCGCGATATCGTCAGCAGAGAGGCATGTGAGCAGCACACATATACGACCCGTCGTCTACACACGGCTTCCGAGATCGAAGCATGCCATCACTCCAGCAGCAGCTACCTAGTAGTATGTACTCATGAGATGATTAGACCCATTTCCAGACCTTCTTAACCTAGAAAATTTCTAAGCAGATACCGATCGTCGAATCCGGGACTTCCCGGACGGCAGTCAGTAGCACTGACCACTAGATACAGGCGGTCACCGAATGCAAATATTTTAATTTCCAATATATTTACAGGGATAAAAGCGACTATGGAAGATCAACTAAGATATCAACTATGACAGTCGCAATCGGCAGAAAATTTCAATCAAGATGTTAGAAAGAATAAAAGAAGATTGTTTTTTAAAAACTTATGAATATAACATAGGTAATATGGTAATAATAGGATATAATATTTAATTACGTTATATTTAATTACTTTACAAGGGTTCATGTACAGATGTCCTTACAATGTAATACTCAATTTTCCATTACATAGTTCGTGTAAATTGTTTAAAATGATGCACATTGAATAGTATAATATTATATATATTGTCACCCTCAATGGAGGATGACGGGAAGGGGAAGGTATGCAGTTGTTACAGAAAGAAACCTTGATGTTGCCATGAACTAGTTTATTCATGAGTAAGATAACAGGGGATGATACACATTACACTAGATTTACTATTGATGGGTGAAGCCCGTTACAATGTTCTTTAAATGGTGGGTGAAGCCCATTACAATATTCTGCAATACTGGCGGGCGAAGCCCATTATAAAGGTAGGTGCCGAAGTACACCACAGTACTAATGAAACCCCACCAGACGAGGCTTACCTTCGAGGCGATGCCACGGACGTTCGTCGAAATAGGTGGTAGCCTTCCAGTCGACCCTCTGGGCAACGGCCTACGTGCGGACTCTCTCAATGATTCTGACTCTGACTCTGACTCTGATCCTGACTCTCTTTCGAGTCTTGCGACTCGTTATATAGGCAATCTTGGCCTAGAGGGTCTTGGCAATTCTGCCATCGAATGTTCCGATGTGATCAGACTACGCCCCGACATTATCCAATCAGGGTAAAGTATTCAAATTGTTCTAGAACATTCTATGTGACGTATCATGCCCACATTCCCGCATGGAGGTGTGCAATTCTGCACGTCGCCCCGAGGAAGCTGATGTAACAGAAAAACCCTCGGGGTTTGTCACAGGAAGTGGCGACCCGCGATCTTCCCGTGGAACAGTTTCTGCTACACTCCCCGAGTCTCGAAGGACTATGAAGTAATAAATTGTATGCAAATTAGAATTGTATAAGTATTTAAGTATAATTTTGGAATGTCCAACCAGACGAAAGTCCAAGCTACGCATCCCTCAATTGTGTCGGTGACAATATATATGTTATACAGAACATGTTGCAGTACAAATAACATTTGTCAATGTTAGTGTGAGAAATGCATTATAAAATATTCATAGAAGTATTCCGGCTACATCCATTAAAATATTTATTATATGCAGTGCCCAAAAAATAATACAAATATAAAATTGGAGAAAACATTATAAATTTATAAATCATTTTACAGAGTAACAAGGCATTGTTACATAGATATTCTGTAAAATCAGATTTTCGTTTTTGTTCATCACCGAATAGTAATGATTTAAAATTGATTGTAAAAGCATTGCATCTTCTTACACGTTCATTATATATACTTCCTTTCGACAGCAAGATAAATTAGCAATGGGTCTGTGAGGTTCTTTGTTCAGTGTTGATATTATCTATTTGCAGAGAATATATTTTTATTTTTAACATATCAGCTCGAAGTAGAAAGTATACATTACCGGAGGAAATGTTGAAAAAACAAAACAAAGCAAACCAAAAACCAAAACAAACAAAGAAACAAAATTTAAAAAGATGTTTTACAGGAATTTCTCTTGTTAGCATTACAAATTATTTCAATTACCCCCCTTGTACCTTAAAAACCCGTTCGATTTCAACGGAATTACTCCAAAATATGAATTTCACATTTCATATATAAAGACATAAGCATAATAAGCGATTTAAATAATGATCTGCTGCCGAAATTAAACATTGAGTTGAAAGCATAGATAATAGATTTTAATTTTATTATAGTTATAAAAACATTTCCAGCTTGAAAAGAACTGCAAATTTGACATTTTACTTTTATGAGGATTCTTGCGAATTTGATTTATTTATTTTAAAATGGTTCTATGTAAATATCGAGTAGATGTAAAAGGAATATTAATCTCTAAGATTGATTTTCTTTTTTCTTCGAAATGCATTTTATTTATGCACTGTGCATATTCAAAAGCTAGATATTTAAAATATTGTTTTTATAATTAAAGACTTGCAAAAAATATGCAAAACGTAGAGGAGTTACGTAACGATGCTGCTCCACTTCCATGCAAATATTTCGCTCCAGTTGTGAACTTGAATTGCATACATTTATGAGTTTCCTAAAGGAAAATATTAACTATAATTTATTCATTAAAGCAGTATGTGAATGTTTATACATGCATTAATTGCCTACCGGCGCTTGCAATAAGTTTCCTCTACTGATTTATCAACTGGATCTCTATTCCTAACAGCTATGTTTAAAACATATTTGAACAAGTTAAAGAAAGGATAACAAAAATATCAAATTCTATATGCTTGTAGTGCAGAAATTTCAGTGCATTTTTTAGAATCTGGCCACACTCCCCAACATCATGAAATAGTAAAACCTGAAAGCCGTGAACATACCTACAATCATAGCGTAAATGCGGACGGTTGTCGTATTATAAACAAAGGAGCAAGCGTTTTTCCTACTTTGTGTATGAAACCGACACACAAATTGTATATAAAGTATTCATGCTGGCATCTACTAGGACTATCTTTGAGGCAGAATTATTTGCTAAATATTTAATCATGCATTGAGTATTCGTACAAAGTATACTGTGACTCGCAAGCTATAATGAAGTCAATCATTGGTAAATACTACCGTAACCTTGTTGTAATTACAAATAAGAAAACACACAGTAAGGTTATGAGTTACGGGCCGGCAGAGTGTAGCTGCGTATTGGGAGAAGGGGGTATTCAAGGTCATATAATTCATACTCGGGTAGCAGCTCGTAGTTAGTATGAGGGAGACCTTAACAACGACTGGTTGTGCGTTCCTTTGTTACTCGTTGTTTGCAATTGGTGTGCTAAATGTTTTTCATTAATTTTGCCTTTACATATAGTCTTGTCGGTACTGGTGATCTAGTGGTAACCATACTTGCGTCCTAAACCCAAGATCGCGGGTTCAATACCGGCCAGTGTCGATGGATTTTTCGGGGCGTAAAGCTCCTAAGTATGGTTTCCTTCGGAAGGGAAGTAAAGCCGTGGGTTTCATGTCGTAGATTTACGGCACGTAAAAGAACCTCCAGGCTGAAAATAGTGACCTCTGAGCAAAATTTACGCCCTGAATTGAATGGGACGATGATGACCTGATATGTTAAAGAACGTCCGTTAATAAGCCAAATCAAGAACATAAAGTCTTAAAGAATGGTTTTTATGTATGATACGTATATGAAGCCTGATTCCTGCAAAGAAGTGACAAGGCGGTTCGCAAGAAAACATGCTCCAGGTATAGAAACTGTTCGCCGACTTGTTGAGATGGTACAAGCGGCAAGCTCTCTCAAAGACAAGAAACATGTTCCGAACCGACCGTCGTGTTCTCGCGCAGGAAACGTTACATAAAATTCAGAAATCTCTTATGCAGATGCCTGCAAGGTTACACATAATTTTCCTCATCTCTTATAACACAGGTAAGTGTTTATCACTTTTAAATACAGTATCATTTTATGAATTCAGTAAAACTATAAATACCAACATTGAAATAGTAACCTTACGTGTGACTATGTATTGCCCTTTTTCCGGTTGCGGAGGCTGCATTTTCTCAATAAGCAGGCGGCGCCCTTAACCCAAATAACCTCACCTTATGTCTGAAAACACTAATCGTATAAGTTTATCTTGAATCAAAGAACATGTGCGAATCGTTGGAAATCATAATGCCGATTCTATTGGAAAACATTTCTCATGGTCAAATCTTGACAACAGTTTTTCAACTAGCTCAATCATAACCGCTCTTGAAAAGGACTTAATTAACAACCGGAATACAGCATTTTAAGCGGTGCAAAAAGGAAATTTCATCAAGGATTTGCTCTTCACCGCTGTTCAACTTCAAATGAACACAAAATTGCACATATTACAAACTCTTATCTGTTCTAGCACAGTTTGTTAGTGGTCATGGAAAATTTAAACCTGTTCTCACAGATCTAGTGTTCTACACCTCATTGAATGTATTTAAAGGTGAAAAATCAGAATAAACAGCGTCTTATCCTTCAATTGTAAACTTCACCATGTACCATTATGTAATATTATTGGAAATCTTCAATGTTGTTAAGTAAATCGTACTCAACCACTAACTGATGTATTTAATAAATATTGCTGCATTGTGTCATTTGGCACAATCATAAATATAAAACATCGTAAACTAAACTATATGTAAATAATCAATGCATTACAAAAAACACTCTTTGCAGCATACAGAGAACGCGACGTATACTATCTTAAATTAACAACACAATTGAGAAATTTTAGGCCCAAGAAAATTTCTCTGCAGTCTTGGTTTTGGTACGGCTAATTCCATATTACATCCGACTTGCCTGTAGGACTGACAAAAATTAAAAAATCAGCTCTTCATGGACTTAATAAGAGAAAGGTGGTGTTAGGTGAATCTACATCTTTGAACTTCGGTTTCGAATTTCTAGTTCTCATCAATTCGTTAATAATGATTTGATTATTGTCATAATTCTTAATCTTATAAAATTGATATCTTCTCTATGGGTATGGAATATGTAGCAGGATAAAATATTATTTCCTCTAAATGCTCGTTGAGTGTATATATTTCAGGACATAATGTTGATTTTTTTAAAACCAAAACACCAAGACTCAGTTATTTCAAATATTGTTATATATGTTTAAATTTAATTAATAGAAACAGTATTTTAACGGTTTATAGGGATAATTGTCTACCTTTAAGTTTTAGAGAGGCTCCATAGATAATTTCATTCCTACATTTCAAGTAGGACTGAATGATTTTGCGTATTAATGCGTTGTATATTTTACTGCCCTCATAAACAGAGGGATACTATCACTGAGGATGCAACCGAATACCCTTGCGGGGAATACAAAAAAAAAATCCCATAAGCCTCTCTCTCAAAGTTGAGAGAAACAGTTTCCGCTTTGATAGTATATATGCTTAAATTAATGCCAGTCTTTTGGCTGGTAAATCATCCTGTCATCCAGAAAGACACCCTGTTACATTATGAAGTTTGAATGGTTAATGTCGCAAGTTTGACGATTGTTATTTTAATTGGTATTAAGATTTTATAGGCCATAAAAGCACTTTTTTCCTCTCAGTTCTGGAGCCTGCGAAGGACGGTGAACGCCGTGTATGTTTTTTCTCACTTTGATAATATAAAACGACAATTAGCTACTGCGGGTAGCTGAAATACAATAATAGCCACATTAATATTAACATAACTGTAATAAAGGCTACCAAATTAGTATTGCAGTCAGATTCTATAGCTTGCATCTCCAGTTATATTAAAACAATTCCAGTTATTGCCGGAGTGTTCTACAGGAAAATAAATTATTAAGCATCAAAAACATGCTTAGATGTTCGTCATATGACTTACTGAATATATTCCTTGCTGCTGAGGGGGATGTAACTTATTCTCTGTGTACTTAATATCAGTGCTTAATAACTTTCGCTGTAATGGTAGTATTTGTAAAAATATTGTGATATTAACACAAAACATGTATACGATTTTTCATATCAACGCAAATAGATTTCTCTAATATACTGGCGCTTGAGACTGAAAACGAGTTCCTATTTAGCATGTTAAGATTTGTACAGGTGGTTATAGCTACGGATATACCTTAGGTACGAAAGTTGCACAATATATACCGGAGAGCAGAGGATTGATAACGAAGAATGTTAGCAACTAAACGGAGAAAAGAAGAAGATTTTAATCATTACCTCTTAACTGTTTTAACCACAGCCTCTATTATTTTTAGATCATCTTGTCTTGTCCCAGTGCTTGCGAAGTCGTCTGCTAGAGGCTTGCGGGTGGAATCCGAGCATAGCTTAAGGACCTTTAGATAGCTGAGCGATAAGCCGAAGGATGCAAGGATAGTCGGTGAAACACAACGCCGACTTCTTTCTATTAAGAGCTTATATACAGAAGAATAATGACAGAGATTACAAAACAATTAATACGGCAAATGAGAAACTTTGCTGAGAAATTTCTATGTCCCCAGGAGTGGACTCAGGATCTGATACTTAAAGTATCAAAGTAACAAGAAAATTTTATGTCAAGGATGCCTCGTATCGAGCAAAGTCATTTAGAGTGGTAATCTTTACATACTCTATGCCCTGTTTGCCCTCGAGAGTTAATGAGTTAATTTCTGAGGTGTTGTATAGTCGCTTCGAACAACTAGAGGACGGGGGCGGGGGGGGGGGCTAGAAGTGGACATGTAAAATATTGAAGAGTGTCTGGCTATACTTGACAGACGCTCATAAATTGGAAGGCAGTAGTTGGATATGGACAGTATTGCCTAACTGTGTGAGAGAGATCCAATTATTCTTCCAAAATAAACATGTCAACTCACTTAGTTATTTCTGTCTATTGTGAATTTGACAAAAAGGGTATGGAGGACAGATCTCGTCTTGTTTCCTACTAAAACAGTTGAAGTCGTAAATATTTCTTATGGAGTGATAAAAATGTACACTGGAATAATAAACATGCCAGAAAGAAGAAAGTGTACAAGATGTGGAGAGGTTAAGGGGTTAATTGAGAACGTGGTCTGGATTTGAGAGAAATTGGATTGAAGACATGTACAAAACATTGAGGTCAAAGTTGTCTTTAACCTGTTTATAATACTAGGGCAGAAAGTTTGGATTCCTGGGAAGCAGTGGTGTCAGTGGCGTATGGTGTATGCAACAATCTGTAGAAATGTAAACAATCCCAATAATGTGATACGAGGTACGGTTCATATATTTCCGTGTTAGGTAGACGAGAGAATAAAATTACAGTTGTAACTTACAACGCAAACTATATTTTATTTATTACATCTGTGGACTAACGTTTCAATCGCTCTAAAAATATTCCAAAACATTGTCTGAAAAATTCTTTAAAACATTGTCCTTCTAATCATAATTTTTAGTGAATTTACTCCTTCGAAGATCAGATTTAGATTTTGAAAATAGGTAATAGTCACTGGCAAGGTCTGGACAGTTCGATTGATGATCCAGCTACTGGAATTCATATGTGTTCTCAGCAGCTGTGTGGACTATTGCGTTTTCGTGCAGCAGACGCAATCCTCGACCCAACATTCAGACACCTTTCCTTGGTAGCACCGTGCAAATTGATGCAATAGTTCAGCACTTGTGAAGTTTATGATCAGAATTTCTCTGCAGTCCCAAAAAAATTTTGTCGCCACGATCTTCTTAATGATTGCGCAGCCTTGGCCATTCTGTGGGATACTTCACTTTTCTTCCACCTCTCCATTGATTCTTTTCCTGAAAGAGGATCGTAGAAGAGGACTGTGACGATGGATTTCAAAAAGCCTCTTGTTGCCATGGAAAAAAAATGAAAAACTTCAGACAACATTCCTGGCGCATTTGCATTTGAACTGCTAAAGGAATTAGGAGCACCCATTTTGCACTGACTTTACGCATATACGAATGTTAATGAAGGACGCAGAGTACATTTATTTTTGAGCGCCCTAACCTTGCAGCTATTTCTTTTGTCTTCATATTCCTGTCACCGAGAATTTTCCCGGAGATGTTTGCTTGTGTCGACATATCCACCTTCCTAATTCATGTGCGTCATCTTCAATTATTTCACCAATCGAAATAATTTTGACCTTTCCTTCGCAGTGGAATATGAAAGGATAGTTTCCCCATACATCTTGAAAGCGTTGTTTATTATCACTGGGTGAAAGTGATTCTCTAGTTAAAAATTTAATCACTGTTCTCTACTAAATTTTTAACTTCACGCGGTGTCATGCAACACACCTGACTTAAATGAATACTGAAATATGTAAATGTTAGATAGCATGAACATCGCAACAATGAATCATCGTCTTCTATATCAGGCCGGAAACTTATACCAGCATTACACCCTGCATCCTTTTCGTGTGTAGGGCTGCTATTTCTCTAGTTTAGTATCCTGTAATTATAAATTTAAAATTATTATTAATAGTATCAATTTTTTTGTCCTACATGATGAGGTGAGAGTTATTTCATAATGTTTGTGTGTGTGTGTGTGTGTGTGTGTGTGTGTGTGTGTGTGTGTGTATATATTTATATACATGTGTGTGTGTATATATATTTATATGTGTGTGTGTGTGTGTGTGTGTGTGTGTGTGTGTGTGTGTGTGTTTTTGGGTGTTAGGGTTTTTTCCCTTTTGTTAGCATTTCATATGTGCAAATAGGAGCATGAACCGTCTGACTAGACCCGTGCGCTGGTTAAGTATGTAATTTATGTATTCGCAAGCCATTATTGAAATAAATACACTTACTACTACTATTACGTTTAAATTGGCAGTTTTGAAGTATCCTTGTCTGACAGTGCGTATTTGCCTATTATTATTCATTTTGGCAGTCCCTGAAAATTATTTTGTGAAGGCTGTCCTCAACCTCCGTGCTGTGTTGTGCTGTGTAGTTAATTGTGTTTTCCTGCTTGGCCACAAATAGGGATGATGAGTATTTCTTCCTTCTTCCTCCTTCTCTTAGCGCGATAGCCCAATGCGTGTCTAAGCCTGTGTTCTCTACTTACGTCTCGCAACATCATGGGTAAAGGGTAGTTTTGCAAGGGGAATGCGATTAGGATTGTGACACCCCGCCTATAGTCTATCGCGCGGCTTTCGAGATCGGAGTACCACATGTATATTTTGCAGTTCCCTAATTATCCTCACAAGGTGAGTATTCCTCTCTCTGTCTAAAAAGAACGTGACGATTAAAACCTCATGGACTTTAGACCGAGTATAGGAAAACAACAAACAAATAATACATTTGTCATACCCTATTTTAGACAGCTGTTTATTACTTACAAATATACGTACTATAGTACTGTAGTATTTTACTTTATCTTCTGTTTTTGTAACTACAGTCAGCATCGCTTGCCATCCGTTTGAACAGTTGAACGTTATTTATTTTTAAAACTTTTTCTATGATATTCCATTTTGATACGGTTTTCTACTTTTGAAAGAGGCACTTTAAGCATCTAATGTATAAAGATGAAAAATTAGCGAGCACCGTTTTATCATATCTAAGACTAATAAGTTATTTCTGGTTTTCTCTTTGTATTTGAATATTGCAAAGTTATAAAGTGTAATTTCTGTTAAACAAATTTTTAGGGGAAAGATTAACAGAAGCTTTAAAAATAAAAATGCAAATAATCTGTATTGCCAAAGGATTTCGTAAAAGACAAAAAAAAAAAAAAAAAAAAAAAAACCCACAAGAAAAGTTTTCCCCGGTTTTATTCCAGTTGTGCACAGACAGTTGTAATATTTCAAATTAAAATCAATACCTTTTATTTTTGTAAAATAATGAACTGCATTAACAAGGAATGTTATTATATTTACGGTTAATCTCAACGACATTTTTCATCCAGCATCTATTTGTGAACCCCTTTAAAAGCTGCATACAAATGGTGGGGGTCTGCTGCTGAACCGAAAGATTTTTCATATCTCTTTTATTATTGAAAATTTTGTTTTGTATTGTTATGACTTTTGTTGTTGCCATTTTATGCACATTGTCACGAGACATCAACTTTTGGCAGCAATTAATTGTTGGTACAAGTGCACACTGGATTTGTTCGCTTGACATTTATCATATTCGAATCAGTGATAATTCCAGTTAGAAGACTGTATTTCAATATTTGATTATAAATAATAATAATTAATAATATAATAATTATAATTAATAATAATAATATAACACTGTCGCTTGCATAAGCATGGATTTTAGTATTCTACAACTGTA
>CM060846.1:279738011-280035511 GCA_030762175.1 Metallyticus violacea | reverse complement strand
ATTACCGGCGAGAGAATAATAGACGATATATATTTTTAAGAAACAAATAGTGATAGATATTTGCAAAATATTATACAACTCTTTTTCCGTGAATTTGCTGTGAGGGAACTTGGGTTTGCGACTTTCCAACAGGACTCTGAAGGAGTTATTGGTGTCGGAAATAATGGTGATGGAAGTTTGATTATATGCAGATACAACTCACCCCTCAATAACTTTTCTTGTCGATCTACAGGAATGTTGCTGGATTTTAGGAACTCATAGTGCCGAGTTGAGTGAGGGGAATTAAAGGTGATGCGTTGACGAGAAAGAACATCCTGTTATCTGCCAGTTGACGTCGTTTATTCAACAAAAAGTGTGTACCAGGGCATCTCCCCGGATCGCAGTAATGACATTTGGCAGACACGCTAAGCTATAATACTTAACATAGTTTTCTGACTGCTAATTAGAAGCGCTGAGCAGAAGAGAAGCTCGAACATTGATGTTCCAGTGCGAGTTCCAAGACTAAAGTCTGACTTCCGAATACCTCAAAAAGGGCGTTTTCATGTCCTTAAATACTCAATAAAACTCGCTTGACCACGTGATACAGGGACTCTTTATTTTCCCGCCACTATGGATTTAGACATCCTTATAGGCTATCGGTGACTTCATGCAACTATCATATTATTGGCTAGTTAGATTATCTGAAGGTAATAATTTGGCGATTCGTCCAGCGTTCAATTTCAACTTCTGCCGTACGTTAGAGTTCAGCGTACCTTAACGGTAGCACAGGTGTTAACAGCTTTCTTCTTTGCCAACATACCTGCCCGGGGGCAAGCAACCCCCTTCTAATGAACAAAAGAAAACGTTTACTCTATTGTCTGCCAGAACGGTCGCTCTGCTGTCCGAGCAAGAATTCCTGCTATTCGTGACACTTGCGGAACCCTCCACTTACAGCTAGCTGAAATAAAATGTTACATATATTCTAATTAATTCCTCACAATTGATGGAGTATCAAGGACGGTATCAACTCTGCAACGGCACATATAGTCCATGTCTCCTTGCATGTAGTTCATGAAATATTCAACGTTAGTCATCATTAACAGCATATGACCCGCTCGGTCCTCCGATTTAATTCCTTGCGAATTTTATCTTTGGGGTCATTAAAGGAAAATGTGTACAGGACAAATCCACACACGTTAGATAAAACTGAGAAATAATATTCCTGAAGAAATTTTTTCCATTTCCCAGAGGAAACTGCAGAGCGTAATGATTAATTTCATAAGCCGATGCCAGAAATGTATGGAAAATGAAGAGAGATTGTTCCAGCATCTTCATGCTTGATAATGATGGTTAAATGTATCTGTTAAGGTGCCGATTTTCTGACTCCAGTTCACCGCGGTGCCAGCTTGAACACATCGATAGGTTATTACGCGTGAAGCGATCCCGGCAAGGAAAAATTAGCATTATATTATATACATATAGTAAATAAATTATATTTTGTAAAATGAACTGATAGTACCTTCTGAGTAACGGTACCTAATTGTAAATACTTTCTTTTCTCTTTGTAGCACTTGGATGCTTATTGATTTATGTATAAAAACCTAAACGATTAGCAAAATGTGTGCCCTTACTGTAAAAACGCTATGAGCTCTGTGGGATCAGTCATTGTTTGTATTGTTTGTCTTTTCGTTGAATAGGGCACAGGTAATGCTGTTTTTAATGCTGAGGCATCACAGGCTGGTATTAATTGGTGTTACAATGTCCATTAGTCTGCAACAGGTAAATAAATACTATTTTAATTCCGTTGATTTTGTGTGGAAATAAAATATTTATGCTTTTATAACCCACTACATTCAAGAATTAAATTATATCAATTAAAGCTAAAGTATTTTTCGTCTTCTGTTCACTACATTTGCACTTTATGTCTGATATAATTTCTGTTACAAATTCTTGCAGTGATTTTATTGTTATCCGTATTATTAAGCACGCATAAAGTACACCCAAAAATCTTTATGAACAGTTAGTCCTAAAAGTAATAAACCTATAAATTAATAAAGCCTTGCTTGAGTATAAAGAGTATCAACTGCATATTTCCTTTGTGCAAGTTTACACCGTGATACAGAAATGCATATTGAGCACTTCCTGAAGAAAAAAAAAACAGTGCACATTTCTTATTTTGCGTTAAGTATCGAAGCACTGATGAACTTCACCCAGTGTTCCGAAAATGTTGGAACAAGTGATATTTAAGGTGGCATGAAAACGTTGGTGGTTTCTGTTTGAGCATTTCTATATCGGAATAATGAAATGTAGAACCTTATCCCACCAGGCCTCATAAATAGTGAAAGTAAGTTAATGAGCTTGAAAGAAAATTAATAATGATTTATTTTTCGAGCTCAGAAACAAATTAATGCTGCAGAGTTACATACTTCCTAATTATATCAGCAAATTTATGAAATGTCAATATGACTACCTCTGCACCTTGTTCACATTTTAAAAATATATTGTTGTATTTTTCTTTAATTATTTAAAATTTGTAATCAGTCTCCCGTTTATGCTTGTGCATCTAGTCTGAGTTATGAACCATGCTCGGAAAGGCACTGGGTATGATCGGGAAGGTAGTTTCATTTACGGGAGAATAGTTATAACAAATATAATAAAAAATATTGATGCATATAATACTCAACAAGGGTGCATTGAATATTACTGTACGTATTAGCAATGTAAAAGTTTAATGGAAATCACAACTTACTAAAAAAAAATCTCTTACCCCCTGCTTGCCTACAATTTTACTGGTATAGCATAATGGAAAGGCGAGTTAAACATTAGTAGTACTACATGCTTTTTCTTCCAATTGAATATCACAGAATTTACTAGCAAAGCACAATAGAAAATTGAATTGCACATTGGTAACACTAAGTGTTTGCCTTCATATTGAATATAAGAAAATGTACTGGCATAGCACAGTAAAAGGTAGTATTAAAAATTAATATTTGCCTTCCAATACAAAATTATAACGTTTAAAATGCAAGATAGTAAAACAAAAAACAAAACAAAAAGAAACAAAAAAAAAAAAACAACTTAAAATTTTAAGACAATTAGAATGAAGGAGTAACGATCCTAACAATTTCGAAATGTTGGCTAAAAACTTTTTCACCTCTCGAAGCTGTTATTCCTCTCTGTGTCATTTGAGACAGCTGTCAATAATCCCAGGGCATGGTTATGACATCATCATACTCAATGGTTCCACATCAGTCTAGACCAATGAAAGAAAGAGGTCACGGGAAGTCGGTTACCATACGCATGAAAGGATGTAGGAAGAGAAAAAGGGGTTTAGAACATACAGCTGATGAGTTCATACAAAGATGCTTCAATTCTGAGAGTTGATTAATAAACTATTAAAGCTTGCATTAAATTCATTAAAATCTGTTCACGAATATTGAACTCTTTTTAGGGACCCTAAACACCCTTTGTATATTGCTTGTTAGTAATCAATTACTAATATTTTACCCCAGTATTATCTTAAATTATTGTATTTTTTTATTTCTAATGGATCTAAATTTCCTTGCTATGTAAACATTTAACTTCCTCCATAATAATCAGCACACATTAAAAAGTAGTTGCAAAAGCGTATTTGCAAATATGTAAGTTTATCTTACATATTGTTGCATAATGCCCATAGATAAAATACAAGAATATTTATTATACAAAAAATATACTTAAACTTCGGCTGATGTACTACTTTCTTTTTGACATGTATTAAACATCAAAGCAACCATCACAACCTCCGAACTTTCCGTCCATACAAAATGAACTGAAAACTGTTGTGTCAACCAAAATTGTGGCATGCTTAACCTGTTCTCTTCAGGTCAGTATTACCCGTAATAAATTCTGGTTTGTAATATCTCTCAAATAAAATAAGACATTCTGATGAAACTTAGTGAATTTGTTTATCTTTGCAAAATATATTGTTTTAATTTTAAAATGCTGTCATTATTTGCATAGTTAGTCTCAAGCTGTAATAGTTATGTATGTGAATATTGGGTCAGTATGACCCAAAAGAAAGCTTGATTATCCCTACATGCGATTATGCCATGTATTGTATTATTTTTCATTTTATATTTTAATACACTGATAGCGGTCAACAATTAGTTGCATATTATTGCAACAACGAGCCTGTGTCACATTATCCAGGCATGGTGTGCTGCTAGGTGCTTAATTCTTTTTATCCTCCATGAATTCCATTATTGTTGCTCAGTTTGAGTGCAGGCACCATGGCAAATCGATGATTGAGTGGAGCTGAGATAGAAGCACTTGCCAATACATCGGAAAGTGAAGAGTCTGCTTCCGAATATGAAGATCATTTAAGTACAGCATATGAAAGTGATGATTTATACAGTCAACATCCCGTCAGCGATGAACACGAAGTTCTTTCAAGAGATTAAAATATAACATGGTGTTGCCGCCACGGGTGGCCGAGGTCGTTAAGGCACGGACTCGCGAGCGGGAGGTCTGGGTTCGAATACCGCCAGGACTGTACTCTTACTCCTGAGTGAGGTTTTTTCCAGGTTTTCCTCAGGCCTCATAAATGGCAAATGCCGGGGAGGTAGCCTAAACTTAGGCCTGGAACGATTCCTTCCATAAAAATACATCCTTTCCCAATATATCATTTCATCTGGTGTATCATCAGTGCCCATCGCCTTTGGTGCCTCTGTAGCAAAAACGGGCGTTAAACACTATTTATTCATTCATTCATTCATAACATGATGCTAAATATCCACCGCTACAACGCGGCCGTCTTTCTACATCGAATGTTATCAAAAATACATCAGGTGTTACAATTTTTGCATTCACCAGAATAAGTGACATGTTCATTTGAAACAGTATTTGGTGCCATGCTTGAAAATGAAACAATAGAAACTACAACTTTGGAGAGAAAGGGAGTTTATGACCAACAGTGGGGAAATATTTATAATATTGAACTTCAAGCTTATTTAGAACTCTTGTTTCTTGCCGGTGTTTATCGATCCCATGGAGAGTCAGCCCGAAGCTTATGAATAAAGAAAATCTCCGCAATATATTTCGGGCAACAATGTCACTTGAAAACTTTTTCTAGGATATCACGCATCGTACGGTTCGATAAAAATATCTACTAGAGGAGAGAGACGTGCACTGATAGGCTAAACTGCTATCCGCAACATTTGCGAGAAATGGGTGGAAGCCCTTACTTAATTATACAACTCTGTAGAAAGTGTGAATATCGACGAAAAGTAAATATGATTTCGAGGTCGGTGTTCCTTCAAGGAATACATTCCGATGAAACCAGCCATATATGAGATAAGAATATGAACGCTTTGTGGCAATAAAATTTCCTATGTGCTGAAAGCACAAGTTTATACAGAAAAGAGTCTGGAACAATGCCGGAAAGAAATCACGGCTTAAGGGTAGTTTTTGATCTTACAAGTAAATAAGAAGTCAGAATGTAACTTGCAGTGTATTTTTTACATATTATAATTTGGGACACCTACGTGCATGTTTACAAGAAAATTGACGCTACCTATAGCAATCTATGGTGTACCTGTGCATTGCTGGAAGTTTAGATTTCTTGGATTTGAAAGACAGGTAATCGTACTGGTTGATCTGTTTGCTATTTCCTGTGGAAGCTCTAACTTATTTTCCGTTTGGTTCATTTTTAAAGATAGCAGGCCAAGAGCACACGCCACATACTCTGATACGTTATTATAGAGAAGGCAAGGAATGCCAGAAGATTTCTTGTTTATGAAAGCCACTGCTACAGGAGAAGACGTTCGAAGACTAAAGCTGAAAATGTGCTTATTCATCAAACACACAACTTGTGTTATGTGCGATAATATCGTTTGATGCTTATCTTAGCGAAGGGCGTTATTGTAAATTTGTGTCAGAGTGTTGAGAAACCGTACCGTATGCATAACTCTGAGATAAACTGAACTTAACAAATACTCGAGTGATATCTACAACAAATTTGAACATCCCAGATTTCTGGAGTACACACTCATTTTTCCAATATATTTTTTGTATTATATATCTACATGTGTGCGAAATGTTATGGCTTTAAAACGTAATATATACGGAGTAGGATTTCTCATCCTGCGGTTCGGGAAGTTAAACAATTCCGGATTTTACAAACTATCCCGTAAACACTGTCCCATTCTCAGTATCGACTTCGGTTGAATTGGCTTGTTGAATTGAATGTGTCTTTCGGCGTGTTCTGTCTCGTGTTGCATGTGCACGCGCTGGGCTTTAGCGTTGAAGGTGCAGGGTTCAAATACTGTCTCATGAGATTATATATACATTTTTGTTTTGTTTTATGGCATGAAAGAGAGAAATGCTGTTTATTTTGTAGTATTTATTAATGTAAAGTTCCTAATTATGTACATTTAAATTAAATCACAAATTACCATAAGAATCTGTATCGAATATAATAAATACATGCGAATAACTTTACATTAATTGGAAATAACAAACATGAGGACTGAATGATATTTTAATCTTTGTATACATTCTTACATACAAAAGAAATATAAAAAATAGGAGTAGTTCTGGAGCAATGTGTACACAGTAGATAAAGGTAAACTCCTTTATAGGACGGTTTGGTGAATGCGGCGGGTCACTTCAGAGCACCTGTATTTCCCATCGACTGTTTAATGCAGGTTTGCCTAGTTACCGCAGGATGAGAAGATTCACAAGGTATTATATAGAATGAATATCGCCTAGGGTTTATATCTGTGTTATGGAAAAAGTTAAAAATGTGAGGGTATTTTTCTGCAATATAATGGATAGTAGACTTACTAATAAACAAACATATTTTTTGTTTGATGAAATTGAAGTTCGAAAATGTAATAGTATCTCTATTATAAGGGATATTTAATATAATAATATAACTTAATCGTTAAATAAATTGTGTAACATTTTAATTAATACATCGAAATATAATTAATTAAAGTTTGTATTTAAAGGGGAAAGCATATTTCAATAACGATAAAAATTAAAACTGTAGTGCACTTATCACTTCCTTTTGGCGGTTGTTTAGTGAGCTCCAGTGTAAGTTTACAAGATCCTACAGAATAACTTTCTCTCCTCAATTGGTTTAGCATATTATGATAAATTTAACGGAGTAGGGTCAGGCTTTATGCCTACCGCCAGGTTGAAATATATAAATAATAATCCACCAAATTTGCAGAAATATGCAAGATAAGGTAATACTCCACTTAAGATCTAGGCCCTGGTGGTCCGGTGGTAACCATACTTGCCTCGTAGGCCCAAGGTCGTGGGTTCATACCCGGCCAGGGTTGATGGATTTTATGAGGCGTACAAATTCTAAGTACGGCTTCCTTAGGAAGGGAAGGGTAGCAGTTTGTTCCGTGTATAAGATTTACGGCATGTAAAAGAACCTAAAGCTTGAAGAAAGAGGCCGCTGAGCAAAATTTACATGCCGTTTCACGCCCCGAATTAAACGGGGTGCTAATGACCAAAGATGTTAAAGAGCGTCCATAAATAAAACAAATCTTGAGACATTAGAACCTATTTATTTATAATTTAGTATACTTTAGTTTTGCCCAAAAAGCGAAGGAAATAAACAGAGCATAATATATTATGACATTACTTCTGATGTGAACCAAGAAATGAATTTAATAGCACGGAGGCCTAAAATATAAATGTTCCATGAGATGATAGAAAAATGTTATCACTCTGTAAAACTTTTTGCTTGATTTATTCACTTCATTCCTCATGCCGGGAGTACCATCTGATTGTTTTCCATAATACTCTAAGATGCATAAAATGTGTAATAAAATATGATTATACTTCAAAACATTTGGCTATCATAAGAATAACACAGTTAGATAGTTCTGGGCTAGGCAAACGGGCTTTCGAAACGAGCTAGTAAAAGACCAAGTAAACAAATATATACTAAATTTTAGGCAACAACACGCAGGAATGAAGTATTGCTGCTGTATTGTATCGAATTGAATTAGTAGAAACGTATGGTACTACATCGTTGCTTGAGGGTTGGATGTTTGTGCCTACGACCCCAGTGGGAGGAAGGAATGATGTGAGGGAAATACTAGCTAAGATCCAGGAGCGATGAGGCACGAACATGTAGGGGATCCCTAGCAATATTTCCAGAAATAACACTGTGACGCCGGCAGTACACTTTCTCCAAGGAAATCCAGTCTGTCAAATGGGTAGTTTTCATACCAGATTCCGGCGTAAGGTATCATCACATCTCGCCTAACACCTTCGGCCCTGTAAAAGAACCAACGGAATAAAATGAGAGGGAAAATTTTTGTGTAAATGAAGGATCCATCCTAAGTGACCAGGAAAATCCACAAAAAACTCAAGGTCAAATGGCTGATCCAAGGAATTTGACCCCGAAACCTCCCAAGTGCAAGTCCAAAGCCTTAGCACCTAAACCACCCCGCTCGGTTAGTACTGTTATTGATGAAACATACAAAGGTTCGAAGAAGTTTGGTTTCTAAAATAAACTGGACTAATAATTCACAGACTTAGGACAAGGTAGTTTAATCTAAATCACAAAGCTAAATGTACACTGCAGAGGGGCTATTACAAGCATTCCAAAACATATTACCTTCCAACGAAGAAGATAAACAACAAAAACTGCATAGATAGTTATTGTAGATTGTTGTAAAGAGGTATGGTTTAAAGCATTCGTATTGACGATACATGCCCTCCCTTGTGCTTCAGTATAAATACGCAGTGTTGAACAATCCAGTTTATCCTTCTAAATCACCTGCTGAACATTTCAAAATAGGTACAGTTGGGCGATGAAGAAAGCATTGCTTTTCTTGCTACAGACTGTATAAGTTCTGTCATTGTTATTATCGTAGTATGCAGAAATCTTCGAGCAGAACAATTATATAGTTCTCCAAGACATTGCGATAAGTCACAACGATGGTAGACATCGCCAAGAAATTAATACACAATAATTGCGCTTTTATATAATTTGAAGTTGTATATATACTTTCCTGTCGAAGATGCCGCACTGAGCTTTTGGGCTTGCGGCAAGCCTATTATTTTCCTCGGTTGCGTGCCGTATTTTGAAATACCCTCCAGTTTCTAAGGTTACATCTTAATCCATTTGTCAGCACCTAGAACATCGACAGGCACAGCTTTCACCATGTATATGTGGGGCGTCTCATTTTGTTGCTCTAACCCTTTTGTGCCTATTCACAGCCCACGTTTAAGATAACAGCAATGCCTCGGCTTTGCTATATATGTCATCGAAATTGTATCATGTTTAGACAGCTATTTTCTATAATGCGCTCAAACTTAATTAAATATAATTTTTAGGCTTATAAAAATGCCAGGAGATAAAGGGACGGTATTATAATTTTATTATACAGTGTGATTCAAAAGTCCGGTCTGAAGGAAAACCCCGTTCTTTATACAGACAGTGAACAAATTTAAGCGGTAAAATCTCAGAAATAACAAGCGGAATATATTACATGGCATACACAGTTGGCACTACTGGCGATGTGCGGTTAGCCTGTTGAGCACCTGGTTCAGTACCACATAACGATTGCAATGGTGAATATTTTAGTTGGTTATAGTGCGAAAGTCTGCATCACTTGTTATACGTGAGTTATTTCAAGTCGCTAGTTTTGTGCCCTCCATTCATGTTTCGCTCTCTGTACTAATAAAGAAGATTAAAAACAAATGTCTTCCATTTTCACTTTTCGCTATGTATGCTAACAAGAGTGGTACTGTACGTGGTGTGCAAAAATAGGTACAGAGGATTTACGAATAGAAAGGAGGCTTGGGCTCAGTATTTTGATAGTGGGATCGAATGGACTCAGGCGCTTCAATAGGCAGATATGAACCAACGTCATAACAACTTTGCGAAATTTACATAGCCAATCAAATGTAATTAATTGTCATTATTGGAGGCGTAGTCATAAGCAGGCTGCACCTCAATCTCACAACAATCACCTCTGTACAGATTTTCTTGGAATTGGTAAGAATTTTGACAACTAGAGCACGTAAGTTTTATGAACGAATACCACACTTGAACTGCAATTAATTAATTACAGCATGTGATCCATCGTTTCTGCATTTAAAAGAATAAATTATTTGAATGTGAGGTTGTTCATAAACACATTTGTAACTTTGGAGCTAACTCCTGCAAAAACACAACGAAATGTCCGAGGCCATTTGTTTATGTTCTTGAGGTTCTCATTTTTTCGACCCTTTTTATACTGATACATTCTTTGTACATATTTCTTCCGCACTCTATAATTTAATGTATCTTCTACGTCTATAATGCCGTAATTAAAAATTACTGGACAAACTTTAATGTAGCTTACAAACTGCGAAGAATACATTTTTCCAGCCGATAAGATAAACAGTAATAGTAATCAGAGGTGAGATTATATTTTGATGTCTTTATAGTAACAGCACAGTATTTTACCTTGAAATTGAGGAAAGTGTGTTGACAATGTCATTCATGTTGTGCAACCCCGAGTTAAATGCTTTACATATTCGTTTTACAATGCAAGTCATACATTCAGAATTGCAGGAATTTAAATTTTATTCCTCACTTTGATAAGATTATCAGTTCTAGGACCTTTGGAATGCTTTTACGAATCAAAAGAAGTAGCATGATAATAGTGAAATTGAAACTGAACATTGGCATACTTGGTAATTCATTTTGATACCACAAGACGTTAACGCGAGTTAAGAAACAGTAATTAAATATTAACTAATGCACAATTGAGGGTAGTCATACACAAGAGCTCACATAATCATATGCTTCACCTCAGAAATTGTCCTAAATATTATTTTCAGGCTGGGTCATAATGCGTCTAATGTGCTACAAACTTTTGCGAAAGAAAATGCTGCAAATAAGTTCGGTAAGCATAATTAATTACCTGCACTCCTATAAAGTAAACCACAGATGCATTCAAGCTCGGATACGCTAAAAATGTTTCATAAAATATATTCCTTATGTAGTGGCATGCATTGCTGTCTACAACTGTAGCCATATTTCGTAAAACACCTTCTAATACTTCCGCGGTTTTCATATACATTTCCAAAATATTATGTACCCATTATATATATATAATTTAATGTTTTATAATTTTTATTATATAAATAAAATTTAAAAGGTAACTCCAGGAACAATTTAACTAAATTAACAAGAACTAGAGAAGCAGAAATTTAACAAAACACTCAAAAGATACATAAATGTCGCAATATTTCGAGCAATTTGCTTTCTCCAGTCCAAGGCCACCGTATTTGTAACTTTTCACTTCTTGACTACTAACTTTTGGAACCCTAGTTCCAAAAGTTCCAATATCAAAAATATCCTTCTTATCTTTCAAAATCCCGTATCATCCCAGCGCACAAAATTTCTAATATATGCGAACCCAAAACTTCCAATAAGAAATTAATTAACCTTGTTACTACTTACGTGCCTGGAAATGAGAGTATCAAACCTATTTTGAAATAATGTCACGATACTTCCTTCATTAGCAAATTCACCTTCAAGTGAATTTGCTTCTAAATCTGTATCCCGCCTTACTTTTAGTCTTAAAAGTATACGCATATTTCGCCACAGCCTCTCTCCATCCACATTATCCCGTCCTGTTGCAGGCTCCTATCCCTCCTTGCCAACGCCCTAAACGCAAAGCATGTACACAAATTATAGCATATTATTTGTTCCACAGCCCCAATTTATCCAGAAAATTTAGCATTACTTCTTTTACTAACCAAGCTCCTAAGAATGATGTATATATGTTTGCTTGTAAGCTTTGCAAAGCATTTTATATTGGTTTAACTTCTTCTCTTGTTTCGCTCCGTATGAACAATCATAGCAGTTCTGTTAAAACCGAGTCTCCCTTGCCGGTTGCCCAACATACTCTGTCACACTGTAAGGTTTTCCATGATATATTTAATAGCACTTATTGATGGGGTATCGACTCGTGTCCCTGAAGCTACCTCACAAATTATTAAAGCGCGTACATCACTGGTCCCTTTTCTACATTATTATTATTATTATTATTATTATTATTATTATTATTATTCTACAAAGGCAGAATATACTTACTTTTCCTCTCTCGTTTTTTTCGCTTTGATGTTTGTTTTATCTGTTTCCACTCATTACGTTACCTTCGAGATTCAATATTTACTTATTTACCACTTTAATTTGTGTTCTGCCTTTGAAGAAGAACACAAGCTGCTCGAAATATTTGCAACGTTTATGTTACTACTTAAGTATTTTATAAACTTCTGCTTCTACATTTCTTGTTGTGTGTGTGTGTGTGTGTGTGTGTTTATTTAACATAAAGTACAGAAAAAGCCACAAACAAAGCACGTATTGCATAATAAATACCGTTCCGAAGACTCAGTTGCATTCCCTGCTCGAGTAAATAAAAATGAATCAGTAATCAACAACACGGTATAACAATTTAATAACGAGCTTATGTTTTAGAACAAGAATGGTTAAATGAAGAGAGAGATTAAAAATACTATAAGAGGTGCAAGATGAAATTTTTATATTTTTTTATTTCACTTGAAAAATCCTACTTTGAAATCAGATTTAGATAATACTTACACATATAGTAAACCAATATTTTATATCAGTTTGTTAACTTTTTGATAAATCTAGTAGAACAAATATAAGAAAGAGAAATACTACAATAAATAAATATTTGCAACATATAAAATAATCAGCTGTAACGTGCAGTAATAACATAATATTTGCTTTGAAGCGGTTTTAGTGTGCGATGTTAATGTTGTTGTTCTCGGATATTTACCCGAGAGTCCCGCTTCGTACCCGGATCGCTCAGGGGCTTGAAGTCACCTTTTGTGGCTTAGTGGTCATGGGAGGAGGTAAATGGAAGGGAAGGGTTCAAATCACACGACAATTTGTTTCATTAAACGCCTAGAAGTGTTTATTCACACGACACTTTTTTGTCGGCCACCTGGTTCTTTACCTCTATGACTTTAATGCCACGAGATACATACGCTGCTTGGTATTGCAGCTTATGTGCCTCTTGTCTACACTTTCCTACTGTATCTGGGACTGCTTCCTGTTACCTACTGTACTGTACTAACTGGAGGTGCCTTCTGGAAATGCCTTTACCGTCCTCCTCTCTACTGAGTGGTAACTACTCTACTGTAATGAGTGGAGATGGCTTCTGGAAATGCCTTTACTGTCCTCCTCTCTACTGTACCGTAACTACTGTACTATGCTGATTGGACTGCCTTCTGGAAATGCCTTTACTGTCCTGTTCTCTACTCATCTGACGAAGAAGATACCTGGGACTGCGACGACCCCAATTGTCTGATCTGTCCTCTACTGTCTGTCTGAAAACTGGGACGGCGTGGTCTTTCACTTATATACTAAATTCAAAGTGCCATCACATGGTCATAAGAACTCACGTGGTCACTCACGGCCACCTGGTTCTTTACCTCTATGACTTTAATGACACGAGCTACACACGCTGCTTGGTATTGCAGCTTATGTGCCTCTTGTCTACACTTTCCTACTGTATCTGGGACTGCTTCCTGTTACCTACTGTACTGTACTAACTGGAGGTGTCTTCTGGAAATGCCTTTACTGTCCTGTTCTCTACTCATCTGACGAAGAAGATACCTGGGACTGCGACGACTCCAATTGTCTGATCTGTCCTCCACTGTCTGTCTGAAAACTGGGACGGCATGGTCTATCACTTATATACTAAGTTCAAACTACCCCCACATGGTCATAAGAACTCACGTGGTACACATACTAGCGCCCATGGAGTCTGAGTCTTCAAAATATTAAAATATTTTTGGGGAGCTCTTTTGTTCCCAAACGCGCTTAATTTAAATCCATCGGCTCCTTGACTCCTCATTGGAGAGCTCGTGAGCATTCGATGTAATGACGCCATCGCCAGCACTTGTTCTCTTTCTAACCGTAACGAATTTCGGGGCATCCCCAGCAACTAAAGTTACAAAGGACCTATTATTTGGACACCTGCATGCACTTAGCCTTATCACAATAGAGGGACCCATTGATCGAGCCATTATCAATAAGTGAGACCACAAAAGATTACAATAGGCAGCCTTTTCCTGTCGTCAAAGAGGCTTTCTTTAGGTAGCCATGAATACATTTTCGTGATACATGAAATGTTCCTGTATGTTACTACAGGCTATATAATATTTAATAATTATAGTTTTTTGACCAGGAGAGCATAGTATTCAAACAATGGGAGGAATATAGAGTTTTGGAGGTGATCAGCGGCGAACCATTTCCCATCACTTGCTTCCTAGCAACAAAAATTCTATTTTGCAAAGAGAGGTGTGATAAAAGAAAGTACTAAGACATTTGTTATACAGTCTCCCAAGTATCAACATGTCACATCCATAATAGATGAACCTGTTACCGTCGTTGTAAAGGCCTTCGAGTATCTTCCTGCGGAGACATTGTATAATGTTATCCTGAACTTGCAACACGCCCTGATTGAATGCACGAGACTGGTGGGAAAAATTGCTACGATCAACTTCACACGGGGAAGCAGAGATTACAACGACAGGGGTATTTGCCTTTAATTATCCATTGCATCTCTGAAATTGTTATCTTCTCCCGTGCTGCTATACGTCATGTTGAGTGACTAGTCGTCTGAGAATACTGCTATTGATCAGCACTCTTTGTAAACAATATCTGTATTCATTCATTGTCAATAAATACTCTCCAAAGAAATGCGGCTATTATTTTGGGACAGAGCTAGTTCAACATTGACACTTTGGTAATCTAAGATATTTGCAGAGGTTGATGTACCCTTTCAGCTCCTTGTACGTGCCTATTAGACATTATTCTCCCCTATGGTCTTTTCGTTGATTTCATTCGACTCCTTTTTCAACAAAACTGTAATCAATGCACAAGCTTTTGATTTTTTAATTAAGTGTTTTTAATAAGTTCTGCCACTTTCAGAATATTTTAGTCATTAACGGTTTGCTAACAGCAAAGTGGGAATTGAAGCTGTGAGATAAACAATTATTTTCTTTTCTACTTGATCTTTGTCTTGTTGAATTTAATATAAAATGTCATGCTTCTTACTGAAAAATAACTTAGCATAGATATTACTTAGCTGTGAGATAAACAATTATTTTCTTTACCACTTGATTGTGTCTTATTGAATTACATATAAAATGTTTCTTACTGAAAAATAACAGCATAGATTTATGTTCACAACGAATAGGTTGAAACGATTGACACCTCTGACATACGAGTCTATCAAATATAAAACTCTCCTTACCCAGATGAAGTATTTCTGAGAAAACAGCAACATTTCCCAAAAATCTTTATTTTAATGACATTATTTTTGAATAAAAGATGCAGTCACACATGGAATATGGCGGCAAATCTATATTTAATTTTGAATTAGGAGAAGTTTGCGCACAACTTTGTGTAAACGTGGAAAAGGCGGGTTTTGGAGAATTCAAAATAAGTTTAAATTATTTTTCTTATAAAATATAGGTTAGTATAACTTCCTTTTCTTTGAACAAGTTTGAATTAAATTAATACTCTTGCAACTCTAAAATAGTCAAATAATGATTGTGTGTATTCAGATTCTCTTTTCAAGATTTTAATTTTAATTCAAAATTCATTCATAATTCTGAAAAAAAGGATGTTCCTGAGGAGGTTGCTGTTTCCGCTACTCCTATTGAACGTTTAAATGTCTATAAATATGGTTTAATTTATTTATGTGCGAAAATAAAAACTACATCAATGTTTGTAGGGGACTTCTTTCTTGCACCTGATATTTATATTTGCGGTTATCTGTAGGGAGCTTGGTTTGCAGACGCGCTGCAAGCTAACGTCTCGGTGAGCTGTGCAGTATTTTGACCGAGGAATGAATGAATAGTGTTTAACGCCCGTTTTTGCTACAGAGGCACCACAGGCGATGGACACTGATGATACATGAGATAAAATGATATATTGGGAAAGCATTTTATGGAAGGAATCGTTCCAGACCTAAGTTTAGGGTACCTCCCCGGCATTTGCCATTTATGAGGACTGAGGAAAACCTGGAAAAAACCTCAGTCAGGAAGGACGGTCGTGGCGGTATTCGAACCCAGACCTCCCGCTCACGAGTCCGAGACTTAACGACCTCGGCCACCCGTGGCGGTTTGACCGAGAAAGGTGAAAGGAAGCAGTAGGGGGAACCCCTCGTCCATAAGAACTATTATGTGCGTGCACCACCAGAAATGTCGCGTGCGTTTCCAGAATATTCTCCAGTTAATTGTTATTGCGTTACAGAGTTAAATGAAATATTTTAAAAGACTATTGGATGATTATAGTGAAACAAGAGTTATTTCAGTATTAAGCAATATTACATTTGAAATAATTACACTCTCATGCACTCTCCAGCAGCGATGGTCAAACATTTACTTACAGTATAAGAAAGAGTACCTTCTTTAAGTACTGTGGTTTGATTAGTAGTTAGCTGTTGTTGAATCGCTGGCTAGTGAAATTTAGTTACTTTATTTATTTTTTGTTAACTAAATGTAAAAAAGTTGAACACTACACAAATCTTATGTTCTAAACCCTTTTCTTTGAAAACAATGGAAAATAAAATACAAATAAAAAACTTTAGCAGGCTAATTGCAAGCATTTATTTCAGTCAAATATTGATTTCAATAAATAGGAAGTACGTATACAATGCTTCCTATACAGAGAGACTTCATCCTTTTAATTGTAACGTAATAGATTAATCTCTTGCATGAATGCCAGAAGAGTTAGATTTATAATAGGCGCGTTACTTCCAATTTTTATCAAATTCTCCCTCTACTTTTCTCTCTATTGCTCAACTACGCACATATGTGTATTAATTCTAGGAGATTGCAATCCACATTGAGCAATAGCATTAGCAATAGTAAAGTTGTGCACCCCAGGTTTATACTGCCACGAATTTTAAATATTGTTTAGGAAAAGTACGTTTTCTAAAATGCAAGAGTTTAATTTTCCTCTCAACTTTTACTCAAAAGAGGTTTTAGTAATCTATTTCTTTTTCCTCTTCCGCTGCAAGGTTAGACTATTAAAGCCTGTTACGATGCAAAAACTTCTTGCCATCTGGCTCTAGGAAGCCCTCTGGAACCCAGGCCTTCCGGTCTGTATTGTATAGCTTCGTGATCCATTCTTCCTATAAGTTGCATTTACTGCCATTTCATGTTGTTTGTTTTCTTCTAATTTATATTTAGCGCATTGGCTATATGATCTTTAAGTGTGTAATCTGATATACGTCTGAGAGAATGCATGTCTGATATTGCTATTGCTTTTTTGACTGCTTTATTGAGGACATAACTTCCATATAATGCTAAAAGGGACTGGCAGAACCTTATAAAATCTGATAATTCTATCTTTTTTGCTTTGGTTACTTTTTGGGTGGTTCACACATATGTTAATGTTATGGCTAGCGTCTATCTCCTGGTCGGTCCTGGTGGTGTAGTGGTTACCATACTTGCCTCCTATACCCAAAACGCGGGTTCGAACCCGGCCAGGACCGATGGATTTTTTCGGGCGTAAAAATCCTAAGTATGGCTTCCTTCGGAAGGGAAGTAAAGCCGTGGGTCCCGTGTCGTACATTTGCGGCACGAAAAAGAACCTCAAGCCTGAAAGAGAGGCCTCTGAGCAAAATTTGTCGGCCGTTTCACGCCCTGAGTTGAATGGGACGCTGATGACCTGAGCTGTTAAAGAGCGTCCTTAAATAAATTAATCAAAAAAAAAAAAATCGTCTATCTCCTGTTCATGGGAAATTCAGCAGCCTAGATACTTACAGCTGTTTGATTTGTTCTATTTTTTATTTTGAACAATTCTAGATCTAATTGGAAACTTTCCCTTAAAAGTCACAACTTTAGACCTCTTATATTGACATTTACAAATTATAGTTTCTGAATATCTCTTACAGTACATATGTTCTTCTTTGAAGCTCATTCTAATAAGTGAACAAAATGACTTGATTGTCCGTTAATAAAATTGTATTTAGAATACCGTCTCCTATTTTAAAACAAATTTTATCCCACATTGTCATTCGTCAACAGTACAGTTATTATATGTGTTAAATAATATAGGGAGCTGTGGACACCCTTGGCACACTCCAAGATGAGCTTTTTCTTTCATTTAATATTTTTAATATACAAATTGCGGAAAAACAATGTGCAGAAAATTATAGAGTAGGAAAGTAGTACTAAACTAAGAATTTTGAGGTTAGGAACATGGGGTCGCAGAGACAGTATAACAACAGGAGCACTGCAAGATCAGAATTGATATCTGACGTTGTGACACATCTTCATTTGACAGTCAAAATGAAATGTGACCCACTGTGCACGTACTGTCTCAACTAATGAGTGCTGGTACACAATGGGAATCTAAATATTACTTGTGCGTACTTAATTGATGTATCATATACCAAGTTGGTTCACCGGGCCGATACATCCTCACCAAATGATCTGTTTTAGTAATTTCAAGCCGCAAGTGAAAAATATGCAGGGGTACCGTCACGTTGGAACCATAAGTTTCGTCTAATTTCAAGACGAGCATTCGCAACCATTTACTAAGCTTCAAAAAACAAATGTTGTATTGAACATCAGACACACCTAGCGATAATGACTAGTACTGCACAAAAGTGCGTTTTCTTTACATCTGGCACGCCACAAACAAGTTTCACAATCTGAGGCACTAACAATTTTCTGCACATTGTTTTTCAGCATTCAGTTTATATTTTCGTATGTTTATATAATTCTTCAAAAGTATTAACTAAATGTAATGGATATTCCTTATTTTTCATTATTTCCCAACCTTATCTCCTAGTGCTATGTCAAAGGCCTTTACATATTCAAGAAATAAGATGTAAGTTATATTATCTTTTTTCTGTATTATTTGCTTCAAAATAAACATAGCATCTGAACAAGATGTTCTTCTTTTGAATTCATTCTGCTTCGTTAGTTAATACTTCTGATATTACATTTAATCTCCTTGTTAATATTTTGGCATAAATTTCATTTGCGGTGTCCAGAAGATTTATGTCTCAGTAATCATTGAAGTTCTCCCTATTTTCTCTTTTTTGATGATTGGACAATTTTATTAAACTTTCAACATGTTTTAGTTTTTCCTCTTTGACAGATTCACATTTATACAGATTCATTGCAGTTAACATTTCCTTTTGAAATAACTTTTCCCATTTAAATATTTGCAAAAATAATATTAATAAATTTAAAAGTATTTATAATATCATTACAGTTATCAATAATATTATGCTGTATTAGAAATATTTTATTTTTATACGTACAACTTATCTCTCAAATTTTCTCTTTCGCGTTTAGTTTCATTTGAATAACTTTTTCTTGCTCTACCCGTTTCGACCAAATATGGAACATCAAAAGATTCCATTATCACATGTCGTACACTAGGTGGTCCAATGAAGCACTGAACTAATTATTTCAGTGCAGGTTTGCTACAATAATACTTAATACTGTCGAACACAGAAAGTCGCATACTATTTAACATTGTATGAGGCGAGTTCCGATATTGATTGTAATGAACGCTGGATAAGAAGAATTTTGCTTGAGTTCGGCGTGTATTAAGCAAGTTTTACAAGTACCAGCGTGATGATTCTGAAGTGTTTTTATTAACTTACTGAAGAATTCTGGGCAGCAGGATCGGACAAGGTTTGATCAAACTAAGAATATCATTTGGTACAGAAAACTGCAGGAACGTAACTTATTTTGAAATGTTTAATAAGGCGAGTAATGCACCTATAACCCCATTTATATACACTGCCGGTCAAAAATGGCCACACTTAGAATATCTTTGAAAATGCCTTTAGAATTTCTTTGATAAATTTATATATAATTTTCAGTTAACGTAAAACATTTATTAGAGCAAATAAACAATCTGTGTATAAATTTTGGGTATATTTTAAAGCAATATCAACACTATTTCTTTCATTTCCATTTAGGATATATTTTAATGTCCAGACGTATCTGGTTTATTTTTTAATGTTTACTCTTCAAGTGGAATAAACTTTAATTAGAACAAAACAATATATTCGTACGTGTTACCACCCCCTTGTTTGTGAATAACAGTTCGCATCCCCGGTATGCTTAAAATCTTGGGATAAATGTCAATTTTCTGAACTGCATCACATTTATGAAAAAGGGCACACACGCTCGAGGGATTGAGGTCCGGACTTCGAGAAGGCCGCGCTAAAGGGAGGATTCAAGCTTACTTCAGAAGCTAAGCGGTATGGGGTGGAGCGTTGTCGTGCATTAGAATGACGTTCTCGCCCATGTGTGAAACATAGGAAATCACAAGTGGAAGGAGCATCGGTGTGCTGTTAAATGCCAAACGAGCTCAGTACGTGCTTTAATTCTTACACCGCCTCATATCATAACTGAGCCTCCTCCTAAGGCACCATTTGGGGAAAACGTACATGCAGCATGGCGTTCTCCAGGCCTTCTCCATGCTCGCTCTCTTCCACATGGAGCCCTTGGGTTGAATTTGAACTCCTGTGTATAGAGAACTTGGCTCCATTTCTCAATTGTCCAGTCTACGTGCTCTAGACAAAGAGAAAAGACGATCTTTTCGGTGTTGTCGAGTTAATAGTGTTCCTGTAGCAGGTTTCGTTCATTAGATTTGCTTCTTTGAGTATTCTTCTATACCTCCATTCGCTGATATTAACATTTCGAACCATTTGCTGACGATTTTTAGCCTCAATTGCTCTCATGCGACAGTTTATCTCTAAAGTTAAATAAAACGATCATCTCTTTGCAATGTATATCTCGGACGACCTTGTCCTGGAAGCCTGTCGTAAGTGTTGTGTTTCCGAAATCGTCTTACAGATCGCAGAATGCTTGTGGGAGTTGTTTCTGAAACTGTCGCTACATAGTGATAGCTACGTCCACCATCAACTAATACAACAGCTTTTGAGCAATCATCAGGGATCAAAACATCTTTCAAAGCACCTAGAATCTCGTAAAAATAGGAAACACTGAAAGAACATTCACAATGTATGACAACATAATTTGTTAGGAATCATGACAATGTTCAGTGTGAAATCGCAACAATGTCGGATTGGCGGTAAAGTTTAGCAGACGTACCGCTGCAATATTGCAAATCAGGCAAGGACCTTTAAAATGCATTAGAGGATATCTCTTAAGAGCGAAACGTTTTCACATTCACATTGTTTGCAAAGTGCAAATGAACACAAATTCTAGCAACGAACAAAATGACGCAACAACACATTTCAACTACAACAAAATTTTAAGCGAGGTTACTTTTTTGCCCATCAGTGTATTTACTTCATGAGAAATTGTCAAAATAAAGTTATCTATAGCGCATGTTATCTACGCCTAATCATAAAAAAAACTATTCACAACAACAATTAAACATTTTTTTAATTATACTAATATGTATATTTTTATTTAGATTTCATTGCTTAAATTTTCATATATTAAAAGTATGTTATATTACGTTGTGAATACGCTAAATATAAGTGAGCACTAGGTTGCATTACTAAAAGCAAATACTCAAAATTTTCAGGATTTAATATGTTAGTTAACAAATGTTTATTAATTTTTTCTAGAAGCTGGCTCTAAAAACAACCCAGTTGCATGCTGCTTCATTATTTGTTGGAAACGTGGGAATGTTGTGCATTACTATTGGGAGGGTTAAGTCATATTGTACTCATATACAACTTTTTATACCGAACGTTATTATTATCCTGAGAAAATGAACATATATGTATTTCTATGAAAGTAATGTCTAAAATTTTAAAGTGAAAGTGATAATTTTAAATGAGTAAATTAAACAATATATTTGCCATGAACCAAACCGAACAAGGGAATGGAAGGAATGTTTAAATATTCTATTTATAATCGTACATTCAAATTTAAGACGGAACATCCCTTGAAACTGGGCAACTGCAACTGTCACACTAACCATGGTGGGATGATGCACGGTTAACGTGGATTTAGTTACAGATCTGACAGTTGTCCTACCACGCTGTCACAGTCATTCACGTCAGTCCCAATCGTGTTGATTCACCCGCCTTACTCAGCATAGTAGCACAAAGAAGTTGGACAGTTTCTTGCATGCTAAAAGCGTTGGTATCAAACCTTCGCTAATCCAATGAAAATAACCAGGTTTAAGCAGGTTAAATTTTACATTTTTTATGGTTACTGAAAGAACCGAACAGACATTAATATTTAATAGAATGAATATATAATATCAGTTCTGTCTTTTTGCTTTCCTCTAGGTAGAATAAATCAACTACTTAGTGATCGATCTAGTCAGTAGGAAGAACTGTGACAGTGAAGTACATTTTCAGGAGTATTCTGTATAAAACCTATTGATAATCGGGTTAACTTGAGGTAATGTTTTTTTTTTATTATTTATTAATGGACGCTGTTTAACATCTCAGGTCATCAGCGTCCCATTCAACTCAGGGCGTGAAACGGCCGACAAATTTTGCTCAGAGGCCTCTCTTTCAGGCTTGAGGTTCTTTTTCGTGCCGTAAATGTACGACACGGGACCCACGACTTTACTTCCCTTCCTAAGGAAGCCATACTTAAGATTTTTACGCCCCGAAAAAATCCATCGGTCCTGGCCGGGTTCGAACCCGCGATCTTGGGCGTAGGAGGCATTGACGTAATGTGAAGCCGGTCTACGGAACGGCTATGATCTTGTTCCCATTGAATGTTGTGCCTATTTAAGAGCATGCGCATTAGGCTAGTTGATTCTCGGATGCGGTTAATTTCGACTGCAACTTAAGGCTCAAATGTACGTGTAGCAAACTTAAGATGCAACCTGCAGAGAAAGCCATAGCCATTCCACACCTGTACATTGAAATGTAAAACACACAGATGCTTGAAAACGGAGTTGGGTATCAATACCTTATATTGAAACCTCAAGAGTTCGTTGTGTCATTTCCTACTTTCATTGTTTCCAAATGCTCAGACCTGTTCTCTGCACGAGGATTATGAGTTTGTGTACTAGATTCCTTTTAGATAGACACCCCTCTGGAAGCTCATGTCTCATCCCAAGTAAGACTTCATCATTAAAGATTTCGCCTTGGAATTTAGTTCACTGCTTAGATTTCAACTTTTTAGTTTCATATCCAGTGATTTGATTAGTTCTAGAATCTTCCCTACAAGCTTAGGAATTTCAAATCTTAAACAACTATATCCCAAAAGAGATGTTCTTTTGTCTCTCCAGAGTTTCACATGAAGTAAGATGTGTTTTATAGTTTCTTCAGACTGTTCACGTAGATGACATTTGGGATTTCGATGGCAGGTTCCCATCGTCCATAGTTCAGTAATCATTCCAGTATATTTCCTGATTTATTTTATATCTATACTCAATACGTCCTTTAGCCAATGTGCTATCGGGTGTTTTAATAGGAATATTACCCCATTCTTGACCGGGAAAGTGCTTCCCTCTTATTCGATGATTTTCCCTTTGTTCCAATGATATACTGCAGTTGTAACAGTTTTGCTGCTAATGCCACAGGAAGATTTTGGTCCTACCAAGTCAATCTTGGTAGCACCGCCACGGGTGGCCAGGTCGTTAAAACGCGCACTTCTTGTTTTCGAATTCCGCCAGGACCGTCCTTCCTGACTGAGTTTTTTTTTCAGATTTTCCTCAGTCCTCAAAATGGCAAACGCCGGGGAGGTACCCTAAACTTATGCCTCAAGTTTTTCCTTCCTTAAAAAATCCTTTCTCAAGATATCATTTCATCTCGTGTACCACCAGTGTCCACCACGCCAGTTACCTCAGTAGTAAAAACGGGCGTTAAACACTATTAAAAAATTAAAAAAAGTTTTGGTCCCTCCTTTTGCTGGTTTATTTGCTACCTCATTGCCTTCTATGACCTAATGTCCAGACACCCAACAATATTTTGGTTACTTCTTTGTGGTAATATTAACGAGAATTTAGAGATTTCCCCATTTAAGTCCAGAGATGACTTGGTGAGATTTAGTGCAGTAAATGTAGCTAGAATATATGTGAGAAGAAATATATGCTGATTAACGTAATTTCTCTTCTCACAGAAGTTAAGACAAGTTTGAAGTGCAATTACTTCTGCCTGTACTTCTACAAAGCATAATTTTACACAGCTATTCAGAATCAGAATTAGAGAACGATCTGAGTGACATGTCAGGTACTATGTTAGGTAATACTGTAATAATATTTTATTGAAGATTGTTCAGCGTTATGATGGCCTTTGAGCAGAATTCCATGCAAAGTGTCCATTGCAGTTGTTGGTGTGTCCTGAAATAATAGTTATGCAAAAACAAACTAGTCTTTCTAAGCTCTCAAGTCTTGTTATTCGCAGTTATTTGTCGCACCTTTTTCCACAACACCAGATTTCTTTAAATTGCGTCCAGACGGGCACGGCAAACCCCGTAACACAAGGAATGTTCAATCTGGATAGCGCAGAGTAACTCTGTAACGTTGATGTTCGCTGCTGTCGAAGGTTTGTCGCTTTACACCCAGGTTGATGGTTTGGACGCGCATGGAACCTGAGTACAACATCCTTGCGTGCCTGCCTGAAGAGTAAACTGTAGAAAAAACACCTCACTTTATTAAGTTTTACAGAGGAAGAATAAAAACTATGCAATGCGTGACACACACGGCATTTAAACAAAATATTAAGAAATGGTGCTTGGTCAAATTGACTGCAGAATTAAATAGAACGACCGAGAAATGATGCAAACAATTACTGATCTTCTTTCCTTACTTAAAAGTCCAGCTTTTAAAATGTTCTATATTGTCCACCAACTGCTTGAAATTCCAGGAGTCATCAGTTTCGAGCAACCTTATTCAGCTCTCCAAGCGTGCAATTGTTTTACCACACTTTTCTACTTTTCCGCTTTTTCTTTAATGGGTACTAACACTTAAAATATTATTAAAAATGACTTTTTCGTTTTATTGCTAAATAAATTCCATAAGATTTTTCACATATAATTCAATATATAAAATAAAAATAAAGTAACACTGTTAACAATGTAACAAATTAACAGTAATTATAATAGTAGAAAAGGATAAAACACTGAGAAAAAGCCACACTTGAGATCGCTATATTTCGGGCTCGTGGAGTCCTTCTATGGCAAGAAGACAACTTGTCTTCTTGCCATAGAAGGATAGCGATCTGAAGTGTGACTTTTTCTTGGTGTTTTATCCTTTTGTACTATTATAATTACTGTTAATTTATATACATTAAAGGTCCGAAGAGTTCAATTTAAAATGTGTTCATCTGGGTCACGGTCTCTTTAGCATTCCTTCTTAATGGTTATTATCAAAGTGACAAAGCCTATCTACAGATATCTCTGCAGTAAGGATTCATTGAAATGCTCCGTTTTCAAAATCAGTATCCAAAAGGAGTTTGCACCACTCTGTATGGAACTTAATATCCCAAATATCATTGTAATGGATGCAGTGATGTGTTTTAATGATGGATATGTATGGAGGATCAAGTTATTATGCAATGATGTGGGTTGCATTGCTAGGCCTGCACTATACACCTTCCGTGGGCGACTTAAGAAAGGAAAAAATTTGCTCAGCAATTGGCCAGAAGGCCAGAACCAATAAAAGGAGGTTGAAGAGGAAGCGAGATATTTGGGTACATTTTCCTTCCATGAACTGCTTAAGTTACAGTGATTGATTTTGTTTTGGTATTGCAGAAAGTCTAGTTTTAATACAACGACTGAGAATTATTTATGATAACTGAAATGTAATATTTTTAAAATTAAAAACCTAAACATTTAATTATATGACTTATTATGAAAAATGCTCAAAAATTTCAGCATAAAATTAAAATGCTATATAATTTATTTTGTCAAGTAGGAAGTTGTTAATATAATAATATAAAATGAAGTGTCTATGAATTGTTTGATTTGGATTTCTTTACTTTAGAAACACCCTGTACAAAATAATGGATTTACATGATACATTTTTGCTGTATGTTGCATTATAAAATTTTCATTGCTCATCGACAAAGGGAAGTGCATGAATGCATTTCCAAATATATTATTCATAGGTTGCTGTAGCCACTTCCATTTTTTTAAATAGTGTTTAATGCCCATTTTAACTACTGAGGCACCACAGGCGCACTTCCATGTTGTGTACTAGGTTGCATGTTTCGAGCTTCGGCGCGTGTTGAGAAAATATTCCTGCAACCGCAACGTGGAACGTTACGCTACGCGGTTGAGGGACACGTCTGTCTGTACACACCTTTACTTATCTGTTGTTTCACTACAGCTACATATGTAGTTTAAGATTCCATGTACATTTGCTTGCCATAAGTGATCACCTTGCTATGTGTATGGCATTATCAAGAAGAGCTTTTCAAACCAATTTCTGGTCTAGTTCTAGGGTTACTCCGAGATACTTTATATTGCTGGATATTTATTTTTCAATACCAGATAGTTTTAGTTTGCCAAACCTGCCCTAATGTTTCTCTCAATGGGTTGCTAGGATTAACCTTTAATGTATCCCCAGTACACAATTGAAGATTAAATGAAAGTCTGTTGCATTTTCTTCATTATGTAGTCTGCGAAGTGGGTTCCCATGTAACATTCCTGTTGTGTGCAGATGCTTCATTAGACAATAATCGTTTGTTAGAAGTTCTATAATTATTACCCTCATTTGCAGTGTACTAAGTCTCAAACAGCTGCATCAAATGTTCATCATCAGTTACTCTACATGGCCGATGTTAAGACAATTTCACGTCCATGGTAGAAAAAGTCCCATCACTACTAAAACGCATTATTTTATCCTTTTCCCTTAGATTGCACGCTAAACATTTACAGAACATTTTGGGTGTCAAAGCAAATTTGTAGGTCACTTTTTTACTTTTGATTTTTCTCTGTAGTAGGTCTCATAAAATAAGATATTCTAAAACGCTTAAGGGGATGTCAGAAAATGCATGATGGTAAATTCGAGCTGAGGGAAAAAAGTAATGAATTTCATTATTTAAGTTGGTAAAATTAATAAACCTTGGCACCTATTTCAAACACTAAAGAATTGGTCACAGCTTAGATGATAGTTATAGTTAAAAATGTAGTCAATGTAATAATTACAAAGAGATAAGTCTGATATATACAAGCAATAACATATATGTCAAAAGAGTAAATAATCGAATGACAATTTTAAATAATAATATTCATTATGTTCAAAAGTTTTTGAACGATAAAATATCAAGACATATATTATGGAAATTTTTAGGACAAAACTACACCCTTAACGTTTAGTAAATGCCGGAGAAAATATATATACAAGAATACAGATAGTAGTTATAAACACAAATGGAAAAAACATCAAGTAAGGAAGCAAATCAATACGTTAAGACAGGAATGTAGAGCCTGTTGCCAACTCTCGTCATCCTTTGCGTTGATGGTCTGATGAACAAATTGAAAGATGAAGCAGCTTCAGCAATCAATTTAAAAATGCGTTTTAATTAAATATTTTAATGTATGTGAATCAAGTGATCATCCAAGATTATGATTGTTGATTTGTTTTATTTACGGGCCCTCGTTAACATCTCAGGCCATCAGCGTCTCATTCAATTCAGGATGTGAAACGACCGATAAATTTCGCTGCGGCCTCTTCTTTCAGGTCTGAGATTTTTTTATGTGCCTTAACCTAATACGCAAAGAAAGAAGAAGAATATGATGATGAAACTTGATACAAGGTTCATGTCATCTTTAATAATCTTGAAATTAAAAATAGTTCATCAATATTTCTGTATAATGATCATAAACAATAGTGATTGCTCTAACAAATGAAAAAAGTGAAACAAGTATATTTCAATATAGAAATAAGAGCTGAACTTTTAATTCCTTTAATATTACCATTCCGTAGCGATAAGATACCTCAAAATCTCCCGTGTTATTTTATTTCCAGAACTAGAAAATTCTTAACTATGTGATCCAAATCGAATCCTACTGCTAAATTAGTCACCTCTGATGAGTGTCTGAAAGAGAAGATTTCTTTTATTAGATTTATTTACGGACGCCTTTTAACTGAAAGGGAAGAGGAAACAATAAGGTTAATAATGTGAAAAAGAATAAATGATGGGAACTTAAAGGAATATAGAGAGGAAAAGATAAGTATTTCTTCAAATAATACATAGCGACTTCGAACCCTTTACGTTTATTAAAAACGTATTGCCATTTACACCTACGTGCTGGCTGAGATGGAAGATGAACAGGAGTGGACAGAAGTGCTGGTATTACTCTCTCAAGCCAAATTAAACATGAAGCTCTTGCAACGAGGAATGGTTACATTTTTTTCAAACTATTGCATTTCGTACTACGCTATTTTGCAAAAATCCACATGTATTGGTTATTTATTGAAGCAATATTGACGGCATCGCCTCCTTAGTATTATTAACCTTAAAATTAATGTCACTATTCATATAACAATTGTTATTGCTACCACTATTATCACTATCATTATTGGTATTATCTTTGGTGATGTATATGTTAGTTTGCATAATATGTAGCAATCAAGAACGACGTATTAATTTGTGGTACACGTGTTAGATATACAAAATTCTTGTAACTTAGGAAATGTACCTATTACCGTTTGCCAATAGTAAAACCTCTGGACAATAGCGAGACTTATGAAAGCAGGTTTCCTATGTGGAATCGAGGTAGCAGTACTTTTGTTCCACCTTTTAAAAGACTTGCTAAGGAACATGCTACCGTTTCCGAGAAGTTACGTACGTGTGTGGGAGTTAGAAACCACGCTAGAGGTGAACCATCCCAACTCTCCGGACCTTTAAATCCTGCTATAAGAGAAGAAGTTGCTTAAAGAGGAACTACGGAACGAATCAGATCACCTGAGACAAATTTAAGTGTAGCCAGTAAGGAAGCTGGATTCAAAGTTAAAAATGTAGACTCCTTTTTGCCAGGTTCGCGGGACTTGAACGTCCCAACGATACATCTTCAAAATGTATAAATAGGTAGTTTAGAGCTTCAAGCTTCACTCGATTCCTCTGTCGACTCTAGTCTACTTTCTACGCTCGCTCGGAAGTCGACACCCAGTGTGTTCACTCATCGCAGTCAGGCAAGACTCAGTTTACTCTGCTAAGTCGGCAGGCTGCATCACTCAGTTTCTCTAATTTGTTCAGTGCAGTCCAGTCTTGTATATTCATCATTTTGGTCTACAGCACTCATCTGTCATACTACAAACGGCACAGTACTTTGACATTTCGAAGTGATTTATTCAATAATCATAATCTCAACGTACTTCCCGACGCGTATTTATTTGCATCAGCAACACCTCTTCCAGACTCATTGACCCATTGTCAATAAAACAGCCAAACTAACTGAGACATTTACCACTGCTAAATGGGACAGAAGTGGCAAAGGATCTTCAGCAGCCGAGGCACACACCATTACGAGAATCTGCGCTCCTAGGTCACCTTCTGCTGGCCCAACCAACGTCAGCCCCGCACATAAATCGTCACCAGCTTGGGTCAGTTATCTAAACCAATGCACCCATTTTTTAAAACAGCTCCATATTCAGTTCATTAGCATGGGGTTATTAAGCATACATCGCACCTATATCTCTATATTAATTCCATTATTTAGCACATTGTATTTTTATAAAGTCACTTCCAGTAAGTTAAAAAATAAGTTGAAACAGTACAACATGTGCTGTTACCAAGGTTAGGTAGGTTAACCAAAAGAATATTGCTTTGGTGTTGCTAACGAACAGTCATGCAAACCTGACGAAGGTTTTAACACCCACATTGTGAATATATATGACTACGCTACGAGACTGCGGTTAATGAAGAAGGAATTTTTTCTCTTCAATTGCTAATCTAATGAAATCACAAAATATAACAAAAGAAAATTCCACACTTTTTCGTCATATATAACACAATATTCAATGTGTGTTTTATTATGTGAGACATACCGAGAGTTATTTTAGGCCTGTGTTCGCAATCAAGCGCAGCGCGCGTTGGGACAAGGTCACGACATCCGCCATTCGTTATAACAGACAGTTCACTCATTGATGGCTGCGCGTGGACTGTAACGAGAGCAAGTATTATTTCTCTATTTGCGTTATTATACCTAACTTAATTTGCGGTTAAGGGACTAATATAACTAAATGCATTGTGTTACAACGTATTACTATAGACCCTTGGTGCAGCAATCATATTAATTACAGTCTGTTATTGAAGCAATTTGTACTGTAGTGTATTCATTGAAATATTACCACTCCAGGAATAACCTCCATACTTAGAGGAACTTAAGATATCAGGCAGAAATTGGAAGTATTGTGGAAGCAGATCTGTTGCGAGTGAATGTAAATTTCATTGAAAGATAGAAATGTATGCGGACACCATTACGAACAACTCGCATAAAACAGGTCAGTACCCAACATTGCGAGCATGTTGTTATTGATAGGATAAAAATGTGAGGGAACATTGTCCATCGAGTGAACCGACGACTGATGCAGCCTTAGCCCCGCGCAGTGCATTCAGTTCCGGACTTAAGTATTATAAAGAAGTAACTATAAACAATGGGAACAACATAGTATATTATGATACTAGTTTATAATATTATATTAAATGCGTGAATAAATGTTTATGAAACAAATAAAGCAAGTTTTTTAATTTTTACGAATACCATAATTGTATATCATTACAAACGAGTTACACACGCTATTTTTGTATACCAGAGTTATAAAAGTACACTAATAAAATAAAATTAATATAATTACGATTTTCTAATGAATTGTTCTGGTGTAAATATCTTATATTTATACTTATGACGTATGAAGATTATTTAGATTGTATTGTTATTTTTGTTAGCCAAGAAGGATTCACCACCAGAAAATTTAGCCCTAGCTGAAAAAGGCTAAATTGTCATAAATAAAGAGAATATATTACGATATTTATCAGAAGGAATACGAGAAGTTCATTAATTGGACGAACAGTAAAACATTAAGGATATTTAAGATATATTAGTGTTAGGATTATAAGCCTGTACTAATTCATTTCGTAGCTAATATTAACTTATTAATTTTTATTTATTTTGTAATTATTTATTCTGAAATGAAAATAAACGATTCATTGATACTATTTTCAGTAACAAGCACACAGCTGTTTCCTTAATATTACCGCAAAATAATATTCAATTGAAAATATTTTAGTAATGAAAGTAATTTAATATGTAATTGTAACTGGTGATTTTACGCAACTAGTATTACAGTACAGAATTTTATTAATGATTTTGATCAAACGAAGAAACTCTTCTATTTCTGTAAAACATAATTTTTACTAGGGAAATTGCTCTCTACATCAACCGACATGGCAAGATCAAATCTTAAACAATGAAGGGGTGGTATTATTTTTATTAATATTTTTCCCCTAGAAACTTCCAACTCATCTGGAATATTAAAAAAGAAAAAAAACTATATTTTCAATTTTTTTGCACCTTTTATTCCTACACGAGTCTTATGACAGTTAATATTAATATTTCTATACGCCAGAAAAGCGGTGTTTTTTAAAATTATTTAACAGCTGTTCCGAGCCCAACCGTGTTGCTGCTATAATTCAAGAAGAACATTTGACGTACTAGGTTTGGGAGGTGAAGGAGTTTATGGTTCCGTTTCTCTGAAGACTCTTACTTTAGAACGTGATTTCAGAAATATCTTAAGTTGAGGAATGACCTCATGATCTTACACTTTCAGTGACTCTATGCACACATGCCAAATGAACCGATCTTAGATACACCTTCTGTGCAATCGGGTGCTACATTTTGCAGAATTAGTAACAAGAATTGATACATTATAATATTTAACACCATTTGCCACAAAAGTGACATTGATCACATAAATACGTTTTACGATCCTACACTTCTTCCAACCCAATTTGTTTGTTTCTTTACTTACGAACGCTCTTCAACATCTCAGGTCATCAGCGTCCCATTCAATTCAGGGCGTGAAGCGGCCGATAAATTTTGCCCAGAGGCCTCTTCTTTCAGGCTTGAGATTTTACCTGCAATAAATCTACGACACGGGATCTACGGCTCTACTTTCCTTCAAAAGGAAACCATACTTAGGATTTTTACGTATTTTAATTGGCCGGGATCGAACCCGCGATCTTGGGTCTACGATGTAAGTATCCAAGGTATGCCTATGGGAATTTTCAGAGATGTATAATTTGTGGCAATTATAAAAATATGTTACGCTCACCACCTCAACATACATTTTCATATCAGAAATGTTATTACACTTTCCCAGCTAAACACAAATTGGGGATTTAGGAGGTGAAATAAAGTAATGCTAGTAATGCTTAAAATGCTTGGCCGTCATTCAGAAGCCAACAATAAATAATAACAAAAAGAAAATCAAGAAGAAAAAAAAACACGATTTACCCACCTCAATTATTTTGGTCTTCTCCATAACCGCCTTTTATTTCAGTGATAAAAAGCGGAATTTCATGTCTAACTTAATAAAAAGTCAATTTTCTCTACACTTAAAGGTTTAATTAATGAATAGAGGCGATGGCTGCGATATCAGATGTATTCTTTGAGAAGTACACTGAACTTGGAGTCGGATGAAGAAGCAACATCAAAAGGCCGAGACAAGCCGACCCTATTGTGTATACTGTGATTTGTTTACGTAAGCGATGCACGATTGTGTGTTGTTTGGAAACAACGTTAACAAAATTATGATAGCTTGGAGTTCATGAGCTTTCTGATATAATTCATTGTGAATAACGAGATAACGTGGGTCTAAGATTTATTTTATTTTTCGTAATTAAAGAGGTTAAAATGTTTAGGCATCCATGGATTCGGTGGCGCTGCAGTGGCGCTTTGCACAACGAATAATGTTTTCGAAGTTATGAGTCTTTATTGAGGCGTATCAGTGAACGGTCGTGTTTGGTTGGAGTTCGTTCGCCCAAGTCAGTTTAGTATTGGTAAGAAAGTATATCTATTTGAATCGTAAATGTGCACTTCTTTATTATCTGTTTCTCATTCTATTATTTAGTTTCCATTGTGTCTTTTATTGAATTACCTAATTATTGTAAGTTATTAACAAGCTATTTTAATCGCTCATTTTTCAATACACAGTGAGTTTCGGGCATTTTGTGAGCAGAGACTATTCTGAAGTACTGTAAAATACTACTTAACTGCTTGGTATACTATCTAATTTGCAGACATTAAAAACGTTTGTGGCACTTATAAGCTCATACTGACAAAATATATCAGTAGTTTTTCATGCGGCGTCTGAAACAAATAGGTAAACACGTGATGATTACATTCATGAAAATCATCTGTCAGAATACATAGTAGTAATACCTTTTGTTTTAAATTTTCTCAATCGCACTCTTTGCATAACTACGGTACCCGTTGGATTGTCCCATTCTACCGTCGTACTGTTCCAGCACTACGTAGTAACAGACAGTGTGTTTGGTATCACTAAATTCTGCAGCAGCGTGATATGCAGACATTGTCATAAAATACGTTTTAATTTGCGATGTACGCAGGATCATCTGTTTCAAATTTCGCTCTTTTCAATGTGAGAGCTCTCTTTATGTGGGAGAGTTGGCTCACACAGATAATACCAAACCCATTCTTGTCACATTCGTACTGATTCGTAGCATTTACAGTTTCTTTCTTACTGAAAGCGTCTTATTGGATGTTGACTATTGCTAGTCAGTAAATTATGCTAACTTCCTTAAAGGTACACTACTCAACCTAAATTTATAAACTTATAAAAAAGTTAGTGTACACATTATTACAGCAAGTTTAATTACAGGAGAGTGTAGATATTATTATTATTATTATTATTATTATTATTATTATTATTATTATTATTATTATTATTATTATTATTATAGTTCGGGTTGCAAGTATATAGTAGTACACTTTGATGCATATAGCAAATTTCCACATTATGTTCATTTGTTACATTTCCTTTTTCCTCACTAGGGCGATTGTGTAAGCTACCTTCAGTGGTTTGCCTTTAATTTTTGGAGCTGCCAATCCAAAATATATAATTTTACTATGTACCAAAATTTTCGCGAGCGAATGCAATTTTTGTATGTCAATAACGTAACGTTTACGTGTGGTTAGTTTGCTGTGTACCATTTACCCATTATCGTTACTTTTATCTAGTAATTAAGTCTGGAAGTAATGTTTTATTACAGGTAACTTTTTACATGGTTTATAAAATTTCTCCTTGTTCGCTGTTATCGCTTTTGTAAGAGGGTGCGTAGCGTACTAGCTTTTAACCGAAGCACATCAACTTATAACTCTCCTGTTAATCTAGGCAAGCTTAATACTTTAATTTCTCTGCTGTTCCTATATGAAAGTTTCCGCACATTAAATTTTACAATATTGCTTATGCGTCCTTTACAATATTTGCTGGGTTTCTGCTCACAGGGATTTTGAAAAGCTGATATTATTTCTGATAAACGGAAATTCATAAAAACTACAAAGTGCTACAATGAATGTTTATTTAAAAAGTATTCCGTTTATTTTAATAAGGTGGTTTCATTACATTTATCGGTCGTTTTATATTGTATTATATTTATTGATTTTTTAATACCTGATTTATTTTTCGGCCTCTAAAATTTAGGGTGAAATGATTTGTTTTATTAGGTTGGTTTTCGATATTTGTTATTTATGTCAGCCATAGCTGGAGATTTTAAGGTTTTGCTATTGATGCTTGATTTACTAATGGTATTCATAATTATTTTCTGGATGGTGACATTTGCTCGCAGATTTATTCCTAGGTATTTTCTTCGTTTGTTGGCACCGAGGCCAAAAGATACGTGCATGTTAATAGCGTGCGAGATGCGGTGCTTATAAAACATTACTATAACCTTGGTGATATAATGCAATAGTTTGTACCTCATGGTGCAATTAAAGACGGTATGGATTGTTTAATTTGTGGAAATAAGTTTTATTGAATATGGAAACTCTTGTTTGTAGTTGTGGTAGTGTTATTTATAGATCTGTTCGTTGTGGAAATTTCGTTAAAGGGCCAAAATTAACTCTGATGCAGTATTCAATTATGTTGTTGTTACCACCTCACCAGGAACTTTCGTAGGAAGAACTGCGAATTAATTCAACAACTGTTATGGATTGTTATTCCCTTTTGAAGAAGATTATTGTAGGCGATATTGATTGGTAAAGAAGGTCATGTTTTTGAGATGATGTATTCAGAAAATTTATGAAATTTATTGCGTTTTTTGATACATTTAAGACAAGTCCCACCTTAGGTTTAGGTGAATTCTCTGTATATTAGCAGTTCTCTGAAAATCGTGTAGTTAATTTCCTCTCAGAAACATACATTTGTTGATTTCGAAACATATTTTGCGTAATTTACATGATGTAGCTTTTCTAAATTATTAATTTATTTATATATACATAATCTTTTGCCACTTAAATTATTGGATAGTGTCAGGTGAAATAAATATATACACGAAGTACTGACATTAGAACTTTAAAAGCCATCTATTGAATAATTTTTTCAACTAACCACTGATAAATTATACGTTTTAAATTACTGAAATTTCCCCTCTGAACACATTAGGTTTGCGATGCAAGTATGGTTACCATTAGACCACCAGGACTGACGGAGCTCTCTTTAAGTATGACCCCCGCGTTATAGGAAATGAAAAGCTCTTAATATAGTGTCTCGAATGGGGAGAGAGAAGGGGGGGGGGCATTTTTTTTTTTTTTTTTTTTTTTTTTAAATTTGACCATAAGCAGACATGGATCAGACTTAATAAGCACCCATTCTTTAGTATGAATGCATAAGTATTTTCTCTTTTACATGTATTACGTTATTTTACTCGTCATGCTTATATAACAGTTTTTACAATATGTAAACAAAATGAATCAACTTTTCCTTTCACGAGCATCAGTACGGGGGGGGGGGGTTGGCGTAGATGGTACAAGTTCTTTGATTGCGCAGTCGCGGACAGGATTGCGTTACAAACTGTAGCAGATGAGCTAACTGCTCGAGTTGTTCAAATGTTTGTAGGAGGAAAATACAAGCTCTCAAATTACTTGGGAAAGGAAGTGAATTTTTACATTTTATATCATTAACAATCGGTCCTTAAGCACGTTAACATGTACGTGTAAGCTCTTTGTGCTTAATTCATTCTCACAGGATAGGCCTGTTTAATTTATAATATTATCAGCTTTGCCTTTTTCAAATATGACAAGGAAAGATTGCGTAGCTTTCTCCAATAGCTCACAGAATTGTAGTCCATTAAGTTTGTTTTTATTTTTCACACACTGTCACAATTATTACCTAACTAGGTGAAACAGCGAGGGATAAGTGGACATTTCTGTCACCGAACTGCATCCTAAGAATCCTGCCAAACATTCTGAATTCTGTTAAGTCGTTCGGAAATTAATAAGCAGTTTAGCGATCTAAACTAAAACAAAGCACAAGGAAATTAAATATTAATGAAAATATCTCATAGACAGATATGCATATTTTCAATTAGTGACGAGAAGATTTAAGCCATTTCTATCAAAAGTGTGATTTCTTTACACGCAGAAATTTCTAAATATCGTTTCAGCTCTTTTTATGTTTAAGTATGTTCCTCACTGCATTTGAACAACGAAAATTATTCTTTATATTTACTAGAACGTTTATTATTCTGGGTATAAACAATAATAAACGAATTAATTTTCCAGTAACAACAAGTTCAGTTACTTAACCACGTCACTGGACAAACTTCATCCCCACCGACTTCATTGCCAGCTTCAGGCATTGCAAATGGATGAGCAACTCACGTTTTCTGCGTACTCGAAAAACACCTGATTATCTAAATGCATGCTTAAAGAAATTACCTACTGACCGCTCCCTCACCCACACCATTGATCCCCCGTGTGTAACTCAGAACCCATGTGTTACATCAGGCAAACTCTACGTCCGCTCCCGGCAATTATCCGGCAGCTACTACGTTTTCCCTTGAATAACGAGGGTGCCTTATGCGGGACTTCGCAACTCCTTTCCTATACTTCCACTCTTATCATCACTCCCCCCTAATAAAAGTTAAAAAAAAGGTCAAATGATATTTCAGCCAAGGAAAACAGCACATTAATCGAAAAATATTTCGAATTTATAAAATGTTCACAAAAGCTGTAGGGGAAAAAATGAAATAATAACTGATTCTAAAGTAAGAGTTTATATGTAATTACGGCTATTTAAGTTAGACGCTTATGCCACCAAAAATATGTAACAGTGGTCTGGCCGTAATTAGAGATGGGTATAGGAGTGTGACCTTTAATTTTGCTGAACAGCTAAAACTGAAATTATAAGATTCAGAGAAAAGAATGGGTAAAAAATGTTCCAAGTATTTCTGTCTCGATAGCCAATCTTTCCTTGCGCAAATCTAAAGTTGTTTCTCAGATAAGAATGCAAGGTAATGAACCAAATGAAATTCAATAAATCATTTTTTGTATTGAAAATTTCCTTTGGGGTAAAAGAGCTGTCTTTGCCTATTTTTATTGGCTTAAATTATTTATCCTAGAATATGTTTATTTTGGATGCGCACACCTTGCAGTGTAATTCAGTTCGTTAGCTCGAATTCGCTGGAAGGCAACACCGTGGCCTTAAGTTTTGACAGAACACAATATGGAGAACGTCAGTAATTATTCAGGGAATGCTACTTCGGAGAGTGCTAAAACAGGTTATCAACAATTTATCGTCAGCGCTATGGCCGAGCGGTTACACTACTCAACTATAACTAAGGCGACGCGGGTTGGTTCCCTGTCACTCTCCCTGTCGTTTATTTTTCTGAAAAAGGGGCTTATTATGGTATTCACATAAGTAACAGAATAAGTGTATGCTCAAAAAATTTGTTCCTAATATTCTTTCACCACTGAGTTAGCATTTATGTATCGTACATAAAGACACGCTGTGCCGTTGTAAACACACGAGGCCATAATTCACTTTATGTATACTGTTGAACTAAGAAACAAACATACAACACACCAGAGATCAGCTGCGCTACGACTGCGACAGCCAGCAAGGACAACAAGTAAGCAGGCAGGCTTGCTACCCCCACCACAGTGCGGCAAAGGAGTGCAGGTTCGCTCAAAGGAAATCCCTACTCCGTGGGGGAAAACTACTGATCGCACGGTTACAATAACTTTTTTGGATAGGGAGAGATATCTTTCCTGATCACCGACATTAATATTTCTAAATCAAACCTGCCAGTAATTTCACCAAAATGTAAAAAACAATCTTAGATTTAGCTGTAACAATGGCTAGCCCACGTCCATCCGGCCATTTAAATCCCCACATGGTGGGGCAGTAGACCTCCAGAGGGGAAATTTAGATATTATGAAAACTGACGATTAAAGGAATGAAAAAAAAAAAAAAAAAAAAAAAAAAACATTGCAAAATGCATTATTTCGTGTTTTTATATTTTACTTATGCCTCTCAATCATTAATGTACACTTAAATATGTAGAGTTTTGAACGAGATATACGTGATTATGCAAAATTACATATGTTCCTGCTGTTTGAAACAAGAAAATCTAGAGCTGTCTTTTGATTTGGAGAAAAAACCGGATAGAAACCTCACCCAGACCTTGACCCAAGCAGGGTTCAAACCTGCTCCCTTCGCATAAACATCTGGATTTGAATTGACTTCTAACTAACGGAGAAAGCTGTTGAGTGATGTATGCCCCGCTTCTTTAGAGAGAGTGCATCACATTGACTAGAATATTAAGTACGCAGGCCAGTTTTAATGGCGTTGTTTTTGAGGTGGGTAGCTTTTGTAGTGTTATTTTAATACTTTTATTTCTTAACTGTCTCAAATGTCGTCATATGCAGTGCTGTGGAGTCTAACAATACATGATTAACCTTTACCTTCACTCGTTTATAAGAAAATAGAGGCTATCAAGAACATACACTTAGAACTCATGTTACAATTTACAATGAACTACATAAACAGAAAATAGAGCTGGAATTTATTTGGTCTGAAATTCTAGAAATAAGTAAACATTTATGCCTTAACTTATACAGATAATCTCGAATGTAATAAGTTTTGCGTAGAACTTATAAATATGTCTATTATTATACTTCATAATTATTTCAATAAAGATTTGACCACAATATAGCACTGCTTCTAAAAAGAGACAAAATTTGAATTGAATATATTAGGTGGAAAAAATAAATCCTTGGTTTAGGTGTCTGTAATTCTGAAGTAATGAATGTTAGAAACATGATTCTAAATGAAATAATGTTTAATGTCTCCATTTTATTACATTTATTGTGGTTTTTAAATCTTAATAACCTTCAGAAATATCAGGTTCTATGATCTACATCAAATACTAAGAGAGGTCACCCACTTTTCACAAGAAGAGATTGCGTTTGAAAGAAGAATGAAAGCAATATGTAACAGAATACTTAAAGAACATTATGAATACACCCCATTTTGAAATGGTAACATATTTAATCAATAAGTTAAGAAACCATACAAGTCTAATTTTAGCCAAACTGAAATTTCCTTCCCTAACAAACTCATATATCATGTATCCCAATTTTTCACAGTTTTTCATTAAATTCAAATGACAACTTCATAAAAATTTGGACCAGATAAACTTTTCACAATAAAAACAGAAATATTCATAAAAATAAATAAACACAAAACTGAGCAGAAACAAATGTAACAAATGTCCAATCTGAAGTATTTGACAATTTCACTGCATGGAAAACATACTGTTTTGGTAATTTTCTTTAAATGACTTGCGTGCGCACGCATTTCACAGGATACATAAACATCCCTTTCAATTTTTCTAGGGCACATGCTCTGGCTCAGAAAAAGATTTCTCATTGAAGTTTTTGTTTTGTGAACTATTATGTTGTTGTCGAAGTTGTCGTTTCACTTGCGGAATGATCAGCTGATTCCCAAGTTGGAGCAGAAAGTTTCTTCTTCCGAGCGCTGAACGTACGTTTTTGTCTTCCATTGTATAGTTAGGTTATTTGAGTTACGGGCTGGTAGTTGCTACTGGGAGAAGCCAGTCAAGGTCTACATTGTAGATAGGTAGTCAGAAGGAGGCTTTGTCAAGGAGTGTTTATGGGTTTGTGTGACACTCATTGATTTCATTGTCTATAATTTGTGTGCTAATTGTTCTTCGCTAGTTATGCCAATAAATAAATATAGTCTTGTAAAAAGAGCTTTATGTACGATAAATATTTGTAAGCGGTTTCTTGTATGAAAGTGATAAGACGATTCGCAAGAAAATATCCTGGTAATCACGTTCTAGGAGTTCGCAAACAATGCTTCTCATTGACGAGAAACGCCATGTAAAATATAGGAATTTTGAATGCAGATACCGGCAATGTAATGTCGCTAAGGGACATAATTTTCAACATCTCATTAATATATGCGAGTGTTTATTATCAGTTTTAAATAAAGTATATTTTTAATTTTCAGTAAAAATATAACTACTAAAATAAAGATACTATCTTTATGCACAGCGAATGTATTTCCCTTCTTCCGATTGTGATGGCTGCCATTCCGATGTCAGCAGCCGCACTCAGGCGGCCCGTAACTCAAATAACCTCACTGCATATCAGCATTGAGATACACTATCGACAATGTTCGGGAATAGGACATAACACCATCCTCTTGTGATTCTTTTCACAGAACATTCATTCATCATTTTTTCTTTGTATCAACACCCTTGGTGCTGTTGTAGTGTAAAATTATATTCCGTTTGTAATCGTTACTTGTACCTCCTATCTTCGTGTTATGTTATTCAGTACTATGCAGAATTACAGCACGTTATTCTGAGAGACATGACCCATAAGTACTCCATTATGAAATGCAAATGTAAATGACAATTTTTCCTGGTTAAGGCTAGGAAACAATGCCATAGGTATTCTTTTCAGATTTTTATTCATTATTCCGCACAGTATAAAACTATTTTTATAAAGTTCATTTGCGTGTAGAATAAATGAAAAAATGTTTGGTTGTAATGCCGTATCCTCGTTGAAGAGGGCTCATATCTTTTCGAGTCCTTATCTTTTCCATTGTACACCTGTAATTTCTTGCCAACTACATCATCCAAGACTAACATTTTCACACCGTATTTAGCAGGTTTTGACTTCATAAACACAATGAAAGCGCAGTGTTCTCGTAAAGAAACAAGCTCACACATTGTAAGATGTGAATTAGGATTGTAGCTTTGCCGAAGAACAAACTGAGAACATCTCGGATAGCAGCCAATTTATCATTCGTTTCCTTTAATTTTTTATATTAATGTACAATCTGCTGAATGCAGAAATGGAGTTGGAGATATAGCAGCAAGAAATATATCTTTTGTTCATGGAATCTCTGGACTTCCATATAGTTGCTATTCAGTCAGAATTCCTAGAAATGAAAACATTGAATTTATGTTGGTTGGCAGCCATGTTTATTTTATCTGTATTCTATGCATTTATGCTTTCATAAAACGATCTGTTGTGCATTTTATTAAAACAGCTCACAATAAGTTGTAAAATAAATAATAAAAATATCTTAATAGCTTCATTCACTGTCTTGAGTTCTATTAAATGCACCTGTACGCCCTAGAGACACTCGAACAATATTATAAACTGTTCCGCACGTAACTTTTGGTGCATTTTTAGATCAAGATATTCCATTTTAACTTGTATACTTATTATCAATCTGCATATCGCCACTTTCATCTTCTTGAAATCATCTTAGACTTTTTCATCTACCTAGTTGAGGTCATATTGTCTGCATCACCACGGGTAGCTGAGGTCGTTAAGGCAAGGACTCGTGAACGGAGGTCTGGGTTATTCCCACCAAGATCGTTCTCCCTCACTGAGGTTTTTCCAGGTTTTCTTCAGTCATAAATGGCATATGCTGGAGAGGTATCCTAAACTTAGGCTAGGAAGGCATCCTTCCTTTAAAAATAATCCTTTCCCAATTTATAATTTCATTTCATGTATCACCTGTGTCACCCCTGTGATGCCTCAATATTTAAAATGGGCGTTAAAATCTATTAAACAACCCTTGTTTGCAGACACAGGACGCCCACCGGGCGGTAGATTGGTAGTCGATATGCTACCCCGTTTGAAAGCTTCTGTTCTGTGTAGCATTCTGGTGTATTTTTGCCGCGGTGAAATGCTGTTTTCACATAACGCACCTTGTTCACTCTTCGTGACCTCCATTCGTGACAATGTTACTCACCAACTGAAATTCGGGGCGTGCAGAGACACGCAGATTTGCTGAAATACACTATCTGGTGGCTTCATTCGAAAGTAAATTCAATGCACTTTCAATCATATATCTTAGATTTTTCGTATTGTCCCATGTTCACGAGAAAAGAAAAATTAATTTATGCCTCGTATATTCTGTCAAAGTGCAGACCAAACCAACTGTAACACGCTGTGCAAACGTACGACTGACACGTGATAAAGAAGGCACAAGAAAAGTTTGACTAGCCCCGTTATGAATTGTCAAGCTCTCCCCTTCTTGATACTAAAGTGACCTTGCACCGTGGTTGGTTTGTTGTTCATAGAATGCAAAGCTCCAATTCTTCTTAGAATCGGAAACAGCGCAGAAAGAAAGGATGCAACTCGAGTCCATCTTATCTGTTGCACGCTCATTTCTTCAAATTATTACGTAGATACTAGATTTAATTGCAAACTGAAATGCTTTTCTTCAGGCCTAGAGTAAAGATTTCCGGGTGCGGTATCTGAAGTGGAAGTCACCTGTTGGACCACCTGATGTAGGCTGAATGCTTAACATGGTCCATGGAAACAGTTGTCTTGATTTAACGTGAATCATTTATCAGAATTATTGAAGATCTTGTCTAGCTAAGTTTGTTCAATTGTAGATTGAAGTATCAAGCTAGTCCCCCAGTGTGTTACAAGGAACCCGGGGAGAAAGGGATCATGACGAAATATCTGCATTTGAGTCGGAGCCTTAATGAAAGTTTTCTTTGCATTTACAGTAGTTGTATAGTGCAGGGTGGCTCCCTCGAACCTCTTCATTTACGCTGCATCGTTTTGGGGCGTAGCATTTGAAGTTCTTCTGCTTACTGTACCGGATAAAGTGCATCGCCTGTATAAGGTGTAACAAAATCGTTCCAGGAAAAGAGAGAGAGAAACCGTTTAACCAGTTATTGCACTTATTTCAATAGTTCTTTTTACTTGCTCAGAGAAAAGGCATTGACTGTCCAAAATGTCGTAGAAGTGTTTAATTATTTTTCACATTTCATACGCGAACAGTAATATTTTACCAAACTGGCCTTCTAACTAAGTAATTAGTAATAACATTTGCCATCTACTATTTATGTAAGTGATTGAAGTAGACCCACTTTTTATGGGCATTTTATAACATTATAATAATAATTAAGAAAGTTCTTAAATATGGATTATAATAAAACTGTTGTTTTATTTGCAAATTATATTAGGCCTTTGATACAGTGGTGAAACTCACCATTTTAAGATAAAGTATAAAGGATTAGCTAACTATTTGATCCATGTAACTGAAAGCATGTGTGGCAAAAATATCTATTGCTGGTATAAATTCTAACAAAAATAGAAAACCAAGGATTTGATCAGGTCTGTAGTTTATTCCATCTCTTTTGTAATTAATGAGATTGGGAATACAATTTACAGAGTTTATGTTAAGTATGCCCTTCAAAGTAGTTGAACCAATAAGATGCTAAATAAAAATAAAAATAACAAAATTATTGAACTAGCCCATGGTTTTATACCTATTTTGGGTTGTGATGCACAGTGAAATTTATAGGCTGCTGAACGGAGCTGCTTACTGGGAAAGTGCAGCAGCCGCAACTGGAAAAGGGAAGATTTATTTTATTTTAATAATTATATTTTTATTGAAACTATAAAATGATACTGTATTTAGAACTAATAATAATAAGTAGTAACTTGTGTGTAAGAAATGGTGAAATGATGCCCCTCAGTGGCAACACATCGCTGGCATTTGTGTAGGAAATTCCTGTATTTCTTCTAACTTTTCTTCTGTAATAACACCACACGTTTCTTGTAATTGAGAAAATCTGTCTCTTGTAACGTTTCAACAAACTGGCGAAAGGTTTCTCTACCTGGAACACGATTGCTAGGATATTTTATTGTGAATCGCCTTATCCCATATTTGCAAAAACTTGTTTTCGCATATGTATGGTACATAAAACCACGTTCTTCAGGACTATATTTATGTAGTGGCATAACTTACGAAGAACAATTAGCACACAATGAAAGCGCCGAGTAACACGAACGCACTTTCCTTCAAGCTAATTACAAGCGGATACCTACACATGCATTATACGGCCTTGATGACTAGCTGCTCCTAATACGCAATGGCACACCGTCAGTCCATGACTTTTAACCTCGAAGTACATTAGAGAAGTGGACATTTGTAGAGGAATTGGGTGATTCAGTATTATGACACAGTACAAAAGACCCTAAGGGATAATGTAAGAAAAGAAACGATAATGAATGTTTACAAACTGATGGGTATAACGTGTTTTTATATGACTGTGAATCGTGCACTATAACAATAAACCTACAAGCGATAGAAGTGAAACATATGAGATATACTGCAGGTTATAGTATATTGGATAGAAGGAACATAGAAATTCAAAACTAACTAATTACTAGTAACTGGTTGATATAGTCAAAGAAAAGGGAAGCCCTTGCATGCAGCTTCTAGAAACAAAAGTGATTAAGAGCGACTCCCAAGAGACGTAATGCGTTAGGTATAGGCCAGTTGAAAAGAAGAAACCGAGGTGCCTAAGGAAATACAAGAACGACTAATCATTTGAGGTGTAACAGGCTAATAGCTTTAATACAGATAGTAAAGAAGAAGAAGAAGAAGAAATGTGTATTCTGTGAAAGTAGGACGAGTCTTGTATCTCACCAAGAACCTTCGAGCAGTAGAAGATTTTTAATTGAAGAATGGTGAATAAAGACTCTTTGTTAACACATGTATTATGTAATGGGAATAAGTGGTGAGTTTATCTCAATAGCAATTGCCAGCTACCTTCCGCGTAAAGGGCTGTTTCACCGTAAAAGGGTTTTCATCTGTGACTTTTACTTTATATATTTTTGGAAATAATGTTATCCCATCCGTATCAAAGAAGCTTTTATCAAACTATAAAAACTAGCAACTTCCCTCTAATGCACCAATTTGAAAATAGGCTGCACTAACGTCACAATTGCTGTATTTGTTAACTATTACTAAATGTTGCCAACATGACTGCTCTCAGCCGTTTGATTTTCATTCATTGAATTTGGTTTATTTCTTTAATAACGTTGACTTTTTTCATAAATACAATGCAAATGAAATACTTTTTCAAGTGCACATATACTGCTTATTGTGAATAAGACTTTTACTTATAATTTGAATAGGTGAAAATGCTTTTCCTGAAGTATGCAATATAAAATATTAACGGCTCATTATGCAAAAGTAACAAAGTATGACCTGGTAAAATACTATTTTTAACCATATTGGTACAATTGTAATTAAGATAATTGGCAAGGAATAAGATTCTGTGATTAAAAAAAAAAGAGTAGCATTTTCATATATTAACTAGAATATTTCAATAACAGGAAATTATTACAGATACAAGGGTGTATATTTAAGCGACCAAATAGTTGGAATTTTCCTGTAAAAACACATGAGTTTTGAAACAATACTAAAAATATCACGACTGAATAAATTATTTTATCCTTGTTATTAAACTTTTATGGATTACGAACTACTTATTGAACTACTGAACTACTGAATTACTTATGGAATACTGGCTTAATGTTGATTTTAATAATTGCAATAAATGTATCCGGATGCTATTAGAACTGAAAAAAGAACGATTTCCATATTCTATTAGTGCGCATTTATATTCTGATTAAAACATTTGCACAACAATGGAATTTCTTGTTCAATGAATAAACTTTTCTTTATGATGGAAAATGACTATGCAATAAATTATTGTTTATGCGCTTTTAAAAATGTATGAAAATTTGTTGTCAGACAAGAAGTCCTTTTAGAAAAAATTCTTACACATATAATCTTTGGATTATGGCAACCACGACCCAAATATTATCATATGTCACTGCCACACCAAGTGTTAACGTGATCTATCTGTTCTTTTGCTGCCCATAAGCATTTAATACCCTTCTCTGCTTCTGACTGCTCTTGAGGTTTATATATACAGAGTCTTCATTTGGACGCGTGGCAGGCTTAAAGGGGATTTGCCTGTGCCATTTCTAACCGTTTCTCTTGTCCCCTCAGCTTTCCCGCCTCTCCGTGTGCCGGTTAATCAATTTACGCAAAGTCTTTGTACTGCACAGCAGTTGAACGTTGTTGAGCACACGTGTTTCAGTGTTATATTGCCAAAGAATTGCACACAGAATTTTCATGTGTGGTTTCTTGTGACAAACCCTTGTAGAGAAGTGAGATAGCGATTTATATTCAGATTTCGCAGAGAAACGATTCGTAATCTTGTGACTACATTTAGGGAAACGGAATCTTTTATTGATAAGAAACCGAAAGTCTTGTCATTCTTCAAGGATATTAGCTTAAAGTGAGGTAATAATACAAAATTTGCCTAAACTAGATGAGTATCTCATAGGTAATTAAATCAAGTTTGACTGAGAAGAAAGATTGACTGTATGAAAAGTACAGAAAGAAGGCAAGGTAATGAAGTACAGGATATTAAAATATTTAGGATTTTCACCAGTACAGAGCCTTTGATTGGAAGCGTGCCCTGCTTAACAGGGCTTTGTTTGACACTGGGAAGCACGCTATTTGCCGCCTTGTTCTTACAGAGAAAAAACTCATTGATATCGGAGAAGAGTTTGAACGAAGTCTAAGGAAATCTCTGGGAAAGCTTGCACAGGAATTTCACATATCTCGGCTTGGAATGCACTAAACTTTTAAAATTAAACCCCTCTAATGTAACTGTAGTTCGGGAATTGTAACCACGCGATAATGAAAGTACACTTAATTTTTGCAATTGGGTTTTGGATAATGTTAATATTCGTTCTATTTACCAGCGTTTAATTTTTTTTTTTTTTTTTTTTTTTTTTTTTTTTACGGACAAAGCATGTTTTCATTTACATGACCATGTAGCGACGCAAAACAATATTTATTGAACTGCAGAAAAAATCGGACCTTGTACATGAAATACATTGTATAATAAAAAAATTGAGTTTGCTCTGCTGTGAATATTTACAGAAATCTATGTGTTTGAAAATAAGGCGTATTATGCCATGATGCGACATGCGCACCGCTGACAAGACCAGCCGTGGACCCTCATTGTCCCTCTTACTTGCCCATATTGGTCGAACATCCAAGCGGGACCAATAGCGTTCCTCAAGTTTTTGTCTGTATGTTCACTCACACCCGTGAAGAAATAATGAAATTACAATGTGTGCATGTACTGAAAATTTTCACATCTAATCTAATTTTGGCTATAAGTAACTAAATAAAATATGTGGAAACCTAAAAATAAAATAAATAAAAAGAAATATAAGAATAGCCGAGAGTTGTTCTTACTACCAGGAACTATTATAGTGTATAATGGATTAGCTACCAATGTGCAAGTTGAATGCTAAATAAGTTGATTTTTTAAGTCTTTGTGAAACGTTATTAAACAGTTCGACAGAAAAATTGAAAAACTATTCTGGGCTTTAGAATACTTGATTTTTTTGTTGTAAAGATTTAAACATATTACGTGTCGAGTAATTATGAATAATGCAAAATTGTTTACATTATCCTTGATATATTATAAACAATTAAGCACATCGATAGCAAAGTCAAAATACCTTAGTCAATGAAAAGTCACTTACAATGGTATTTGGAATGAATTCCGTAAATCTGTCTATCCGCCTTTTTCTTTTGTAAAATAAAAATCTTTATTGCTAAAGGGTGATTGCCCCATTAGAGAATATCATAATTAATGTGAAAATATAGATGAGAAGTAACTCTTTAAATGCCCGTTGTAGCACCGTACCTTTAATTTATTAATGTAAAAAATCCACTGGAGTTTTAAAAATATAATTAATATAGGTCCACCAACCAAGGTCGTAATCAGTAATAAATACGTAAGAGTTGATTAGAATCTCTAGTGTCAGTATTAAATTTGAACTGAATGTCCATGGTTTTACCATTGTTTATACTGAATATATTGCCGTTAAACCAGTTATTAACAATAGAGGACTTTATAATTTGATTCTTTATACTGTATTTTCAGCTTTATCATATAAAATAATAGCTAAGTTTCTGCATACAAGTAGGAGTTTAGTTTTGCTCGCAAAGAGATTAAGGAAAATCGTTAATAAAAATAATAGAGAAAACAGGCCCTAATATGGAATCCCGAGGAACTCCATGATCTACGAATTTAAATTTGTATAAACTTCCTTTGAAATTAATTGCATGGAATCTATTGGTAAAATAAATCCTTAAAAATCAAGACATTTACTCTGAAAGCCATAAAAGCTAAATTTCTGTGAAAGTAAATGATGAATAACAGTGCCAAAAGCCTAAGAAAGATCAAAAAACATACCGAAGACTGTGTTACTATGTTAATATTTTCAATGCATTGGTTAAAAATAGACGTGACTGCATTTATGGTACTCAAACTATTTTTAAAATTAAATTGCCTTTTATTAAACAAAGAATTAGTTTCAAAATAAGTACCAACCTGCTTGCCCAAAAATGTGTGTGTGTATGTATGTATATATATATATATTATTAATGGAATAATAAAAACTTCTAAAAAGCATAAAATTCATAAAAAACACTCAGAATGCAATATAAAAAAGTTCACATAAAGTATTTTTGATATTTTATGTGAACTTTTTTATATTGCATTCTGAGTGTTTTATATATATATATATATATATATATATACTCATAAAAACACTCAGAGTGCAATATAAAAAGGTTCACATAAAATTTCACACTAAAAACCGTAAAATTGAACACTAAAATCACACTATATTTCGAGCTTGGCTCTTGGTCACGTGAGTTCATTTTCATCACGTGACCAAGAGCCAAGCTCGAAATATAGTGTGATTTTAGTGTTCAATTTTACGGTTTTTAGTGTGAAATTTTATGTGAACCTTTTTATATTGCACTCTGAGTGTTTTTATGGGTTTTTATGCTTTTTAGAAGTTTTTATTACTCTATTAATAGTATATATATATATATATATATATATATATATATATATATATATATATATATTTCATATTTCATGTTTTGTGTTTCAGACATAGATGTCGATTATCATAATTATAAAAATACACTACTCAATACATGTCAATAAATTAAAGTAAATACACATATACCTATTTTAATGCGTGTCGACCTAATTAAATAAATACCAACATAATTTAATACTTGTCAAAATAATTTAATTTGTATTAATTTATTACATACATTACAACTTAAGTATATTTCAACATAATTTAACACATGTCAGCCTAATTAAATAGATTTCAATCTAATTAAACACATTCCAACCTAATTAAACACATGTATTCTAATTAAATAGAAGTGCCTAATTAAATGCAGGTCACTTAATTAAATTCACTTCAATTTAATTAAATACATTGCAACTTAATTAAACATATATCAAATGCAATAGCTAATCTAAATCTTGACAATTTCAGCAGTGCGTGAAGTTCAAATCCGCGCAGATTTTCACTGAGCGAGAGCAACCTCATGCATGAGTTCGCGGCACTGTTTTGAGATAAAGAAAATGAAGGAAGAACCTGAAGAGTTTTGGTGGAGTGAAACCAGGGAAACGGGATAATTTCTCCACAAATACTGTTCTGCTGCTACGGAATTCTAATCCTAAACAGAGACTGTAGCCTGTCCAGGCAACAATGCTAATATTAATCGTTGAAAAGATGGATTTTAATCTAAATAAAGAACCATCTTACGATCTGAAAATTTTGACACAATCGAGAGAAATTAAATGGGCATTTATTCACAAAAACACAAAATAACAGAAAAAAAGAACCAAAATACAACATTACAAACGAAAAAAGAAAAAACAAAAAAAAAATAAATAAATAAAAAGGAAGACTATGATATTACAGCATTCAGTTTTATACAAATAGCTGTTTACGTGTCTTTTAATGTTACCTAACTCACACTATTACACATATCTGTGACTTCCAGGTTAAAAATAACACAAAAAATTATTGAGTGAACGTTTTGCCCCATTTTAAACTAATGTTTTTTGAAAATTCGAGTCGTTAGTTTCATAGTAGCGCAAGTCTAATATCTAGCAATATTTTAATTCACTAACTGATCTCTAACATTTGAAATAAAAAACAACACAAGTTTTACTTTCACTTGTCACTGCTCTATTGGCAGCAAGCAGGCAGCGCAAGTTTAAACAGAATCAAAACAATTGTGAAGTATTTCAGTTATCTAACTCCACATAGTTAATTTTACACTTGTTATGCATATCTAACAAAAGGGCATTCATACATGGCATGTGATGGGGAGTTTGCTCAAATATAGCTAAGTAAACTTAAGCAGGATGCCGCGTACACACAACTGATGACTGGGTAGACATTAGGCAAAACTCATAAAGAAGGAACGCATATAAAGTAGAATAGATTATAATTAAGAACTAAGGATTTAATGTTAAAACTACTTTCCAATGCTTAAAAAAAGTGATATAATATGTATGTCTTACAAATAATTGAATAATTAAAGATTAAATGTAGTACAGAGTAAGATATCAAGTCGATTATTTATAGAAACAAAGGGAAAGGTAATTTAGATGAAACTAATCGGGAGATACTTACACAAAACTTTTCATGAAAGCTACTAAAGCCAGGGATATTATAAAATATATTTCCTCAATTTTGCCTGATATCCAACTTCATTTTCAAATACTTCTAGACCAGTATGGTAGATGTGCATGGATTCGTTGGTTATTTTATGATATTGTTGAGAAAATAAAGACCGAATGTATGAAAAACGACATTTTCTAAATGTTTATTTAGAAAATGGTCATATTACTTTTCCAAATCAAAGATGCTATGTTTGAAATCAATGTTACAAACTAATGAGTTCAACAACAGAAGTCCAGTATTTTCATCATATATTACGGAAAAATACTAATGCTCATCGTTATTTAAATATTTGGTGTTATTTGTAATTAAACACACGTTTTATTAGAAAGCAGATCTGATTTCCAAGCTGTATTTTTCAGTTTTATTGATTTTCTCGAACACCTATTCAAATGGACGTTTATTCAAGTCTTGGCAACAAGTTTTATGTATAATTTATAGAAATTGAACATCTTTATACCATTAATACTATTTTGAGGTAACAGTTGCAGTTACCATTTTTAAACTTTATACACTGAAACACTTGGACAGGTATATTTCAGTAACGGTGTAATCTTAGAAGACTTTAGGTTCTGTTTTTAAATTGATATCATATTCTACGAGGGGCGTTCAATAAGTAAAGCAACACCTTTTTTCTCGGCCAATTTTGGATGGAAAAAATTGAAATTGTGTGTAGGACATCTTTAAATATTCCCTCTACACCTCGTACAGTTTCATTAATTTCCGATAGGTGGCAACGCTATAACTAGCCTTCAAAATGGCGTATGTAATGCAGGTGCGTTCCAAACAGACAGCAGTTATTGAGTTTCTTTTGGCGGAAAATCAGAGCTTCACAGGTATTCATGGGCGCTTGCAGAATGTCTACGGAGACCTGGCAGTGGACAAAAGTACGGTGAGACGTGGTGCGAGGTGTGTGTCATCAACATAACAAGGTCGAGCAAACCTGTCTGATCCCCCGCGTGCCGGCCGGCCGCACACAGCTGTGACTCCTGCAGTGTTGGAGTGTGCGGATTCTCTTATTCGAGATGATCGACGGATCACAATCAAACACCTCGCTGCTCAACTTGGCATTTCTGTTGGTAGTGCAGACACACTTATCCACTAGTTGGGGTACTCAAAGGTTTGTTCTCTCTGGGTTCCTCGACGCCTAACTGACGACCATTAAGATTACAGAAGGACAATCTATGCAGAATTGATTACTGGTTATGAGGCTGAGGTGATAATTTTTTTGTCAAATATTGTTACATGAAACGTGGGTTCATCACTTCGAACCCGAATCAAAACGACAATTCATGGAGCGGCACCACACCAACTTTCCTTCGAAGAAAAAGTTCAAAGCCGTACCCTCAGCTGGTCGTAAAGTCATGGCTACGGTTTTCTGGGACTCTGAAGGGTTTGTTCTGTTCGATGTCCTCCCTCATGGTGAAACGACCAACTCTGAAGTGTATTGTGCTAGTCTAAGGAAATTGAAGAAACCACTTGGAGCGGGATCTATATGAGAGGGTGTTAATTGATTTTAATTGGGATTAATTAGATCTCATGGTTTTATCACTATCAGGCTAGGAGAATGGAGTGGACAAGAATGGGGAATTTTCTAAGGGCGATCTATACAAAGGGATAGTTGCTTTTATTGTTCCTGTGGCTGGTGTATCCTCGTCCTCCGTCGGATCCTCTTGCAGGTCCTATCTCTCCTGGCCTGTACCTACTCCAAGTACACTATGTTGAGACAATCTTTTCTCAACCTGTTGCCCTTTTTTACTTAGTGGTATTTTAGTCGCCAATGATCGCGAACAGGAAAAAGGAGAATGGGAAGAGATTCAACGGCGAAATGAGGATGTGATGACGTCAATCTCAAATTGTTTATTTTCAAATATTCACTGAGTACCAGGAGATCAAGAGCACGGGCACAAAGACTACTGATGTACACATTTATACAGCGCTCGAGAGAATCCGTGCCTGTCCAAGGTTTTTAAAGATCAGTGAATTTCTACCCGAGGAATTTAACTTTTAGATGTTACTAAGATCAAAACAAATCATTGTCCCGACAAATAAAACTACGAAATACAAACTCGTTGCACCACTGGGCGACCCACTGCGAACTGCAAGAAGTGAAAAACTGCCTCCCGCCGAACGATCTCAGCCTCTTTTACTAAAACTTCAGTCGTTCGGTCGTGTGTCTCATTAACCAGTTGAAATTTTGAAAATATTGGCTGTAATTTTCCTGATTGGCAGTGATCTCGCGCCGTTTATACTGAAGCGAATCAGACCGTTCCTGAGTAGCGCCAATTTCTGGACATTTTGCTACCCACATCCTTCCAGGCTATGAGGTCTGGTCTAACGGCACAAACTTCGAAAACAAGTTTTAAGGTCTTTCTTAATGTTCTCGCGCAGCCTTCCTATTCTTTGGCTTTGGCAAGATTTTTCTCCGAACCTGGATTTTGAGCGAAGGGAAACATATCGAAGTTACAGATGTTGCTTCTTCTTTGGAGTTTCTGGCTTGTTTCCATTTACGCTTAAGCTAAAATTCTTAATCCCAATAAAGTATTTTCCTTATTATAATACTATTGGAAGTTAATATACAATTCAAGTACTTCGTCGGGTCTAATAACTGCTCCAGACTTCAGCGTGTTTGTAGCCACAAAAATGTAAATGAACTTCTCATTCTGCATGATAACGCAAGGCCTAACACAAGTCTGTGCACCCGAACGGAGCTCACAAAACTTCAGTGGACTGTTCTTGATCATCCACCCTACAGCCTGGATCTCGCACCTTCCGACTTCCACCTGTTTGACCCAATGAAGGATGCACTCCGGAGGAAGCACTACATGGATGATATGGAAGTAGTTGATGCAGCAAGACGTTGGCTCCGACATAGGCCAGTAGAATGGTACCATGCAGGCATACAGGTCCTTCCACCAAGGTTATGTTGAAAAATAGGGTTTTGTAGCCAAAACATTGGGGAATAACATGCTGTATTTGAATCCTGAATAAAACCAACCTGCTTTAAGAAAAAAAAATGTTACTTACTTATTGAACGCCCCTCGTACATGTTGGCAATTCCAGCTTCCAGTCACACGGTGTTTTCGCTAAGGTTTACTAATAAATAATATGTCTCTGAGTGATTTATATTGATATTTTTGTCTGGTGTCTCCACTGAATATTACAAAACCTAATAGTTCATTTAAAAATTCAAAATTTAGAAACAAAAAATAGAGCTGGCAACTGAGAAACTGACTGAAGAGGCTAGAAAAAAGAGGAGGAAAGAGTTGAATGGAAGTGAGGAAGAAGAGAACCCAAATTATGCATCACGATGATTTTAAGTCACCACAGTTTTGAAACTCAGTTGCTGCTGTAGTTTCTTTTTCAAAAACTTTCCACGCTTAATATTTGAGAAGCCCATTTTTCAATGTAAATTACCCATTCTCTTGGAAGCTGTAGAAGTTTTCTGGATGAAATTTTATATTTGATTTAGCTTTGTATTCTATGTACAAGGTATGTCTGAAAGTGCAGTACATAGGCACTTAACATTGCCATAAGAAACCTGTGCAATAAAAGTTGAAACCAGCCGGGCTTGTCATCTAAATTAAAATTGTAAAACAAAATTCTATCATTATTCTGAACTGAGTAGCTTGACTTCATTTTTACGTTTATTTGTCTGTAATATTAAGAACATAGTTTTGAAATATATTTAAACTTCTTAAAGTAACTAATTTGATAAAAATTAAAAATAAAATACTAAAATGAAATAAAACACAAAACAAAATTAACACCAATATAATTCACTTATTATACTTTTCTATTTTGCAGGGCCTACGTATTTGAAAGACAAGATCAGGTAGTTTCAACTATTTAAAGACAGATTTATATGACAATATTAAATCCTTATGTACTATATTTTAAAATTCAAACTCTATATATGGTAATAGAATTGTAAGGACTTTTCCATTTGTTTTAACATAAAATAAATTTGGTATTTTTATTTAAAATTATGGAGTTTCAGATAAAAATAAAGCTCATCTAATAAGGTAATATTCATTATTTTAGTACATTAATAGAACAGAATGGTTGTCAAACACAAGATAAATTGCATACATTCAGAGGTAATGAGACTTAATAATTAATAATTTAACGCTGGTAGCATATGGCATAAGTCTCTCCCAAAACAAAAAGAAATAATTTGGTATTAAAAATCAAATTTTAAATAAATAACTGTTTACATTACCTAATATCTCCTATTACTGATTTCTGCGGTTTCATATAGTTATTGTTCATTTGAAATCTGTTCACGTGTAGGTACAAAAGTAGCATAGAAAATTTAAAGTTATTAAGAGCAAATCACTTAACGGACAGATAATCTGACTGTAAACTTTACATTTTTTTTTTAATTTAAAGGTTCTAAATACTTCAGATAGTATTGCAATAAAATGTACATATGAATGTCTTTGATTGATTTAAAAATTGATATCTAAAGCATCTAGAAGTGAAACCAATCTAATTTCATTTAAGTTATACATCGTCCTTACTTGATTGGCCTTAGCCACTGTCATCTCATTCCTCTTATTTATTTCTTTTCTCACAGCTGTTATTTAACTTTGTGCCTCGTTGTCTTTAACCACATTTATTATTTTTTGTGACAGAAATTTCATCATCTTTTGCTAAAGCATCAACATATTAGAGGTACCTGAATTGGAGTTTACAGTAGAACATTGTGAATATATTTCATGTTTCGTTGTCAGGAAAGTTGTTGAGCATGTACTTCTCGATATTTCAAATGCTTATGACTGGCCTCTTCGAAGAGCATATCGCTTGGCAAGATCTTGGATTGTTACAGATTAACAATTGTACCTACATGCAGTTCTGTGAATAAAGTTCTACTTACAAGTTTATTGTTTATAGTACATAAGCCACTAAATGTTGAGGTTGTCGGTGGCGTGGTGTCAGTTGATGACGTAGGAGCTTCACGTCGACCGTCAACACTTCCTATGGTACTCCGGTCTCATGGACCGTTCGCTGATTTTCGTTGAATGGGCTCAACAGGGATAAGATGGGAATTAGCAGGTGAAATGGAACACTCCACATACATATAACGGAACTGCGGTTTATTAATTAATGAAACATTTAATGGTCGATGGTGAACTTCGCCGCTTAGGCTGCCGATGCAAGTACATCAGTCGCGAGCAAGATAACGCTTTGATAAGCAAGTACTGAAATTGATACTTAGGCTTTTCCACAACTTGACTGAAACTTCCCTGCGATCCGAGTCCAGCTACGCACTTAGAAGCTGAATAACAAGACGAATACTACCAAAACGGGGTGAAGGCTTGTTTATGTAGGCAACAACAATATAGTTACAATGCCAGTGCCCATGCCACTTTTTGGCGTCTTTTTCATAAAACCGTCGGTTATTGGATATCTTCCAAAAATTTTCTAACATCTTATTTGCTAGAAATATTTATTGAAAATACTAGTCGGGCCATTGGCTTGCCTTCTGAGGTTTAAAGAGGTTACTCCCACACAAGTCGATGTCCTCACCGGGCTAGCGGTTTAAATTCTCGCTAAAATTTTTCACATGGCCCGGGAAGGTTATACCCTTTTAAGAAACGTTTCGTCCGAGGCTTTGGAAGGCGATCCTTTTTTTCTATTGTTATTACTTTTTTGACTGCGTTTCCGCAGGGCGGCTGCCTAAGGACGGTTCACCAGAAGACTTTTCAGCTACAATTTCTGTGCCTTCCTTATACAGTAAATACATTGAGAGAGTAATTACACTAGGTTTATATTGATGGCGTTTAATTACGCAGTCTTAGGGATATTCATATTAATAATTAGAGATACTCGTTCTACTAATTATATTAATAAAATGTTATTTCTCATGTGTAAATAAAAAAAAACATAAGACAAATATTATGCATGATAAATATATAAATTTAGGGTGGTAGCTATGGGCAGCTACAATGTTGCCCTTAAAATGAAACAAAGATTGTCATTAAATCAAATCGCCAGTGAAACTTGTGAAGGTGAAAGATACTGCTGGATTCTCGAAAAATTAAGTTTCATTTCCTCTTGTCTTTATTTGATCAACTGTCAAGCCCATTTCCGAACGGAATATTTAAATTGTTTGTTCCTTTCTTTTCTAGACTTAAGTGTTAAGGGATGAAGAATTTGCGATGGTATTAAAGTAGTCTTTTCATTCATTATGGCCAAAATTATATAAAGTTATTACTTTTTAATGTATTTTAACTTTATTTCCTGAATTTTCCTTTCAATTTTATTTATTTATTTTGTTCGTTTATTTATTTATTTTTTTTTTTGCCAGAAATAATCTACAGAATCTCATGGATAAAGTTCAAGAGTTCTGCCATATTGAGCTCTTACATCATTCTCTTTTGTTAGTAAAACATAGCAATAATGGGTAGAAGAACGGGACAAAAATATCTTAATCGGTAAGCGAATGTTCCGATTCCTGCATTGGAAAATTTTGTTTCATAGTTATTTCAAAGTTTTTAAAGCGGACTATTAAGCACATTCAACGGTTCTCTCTTGCATCTCAATTTATTTCTAAATTTATTATCCAGAAGGACTTGTAGTTTTAATGAGAGAGAGAGGGGGGGGAGAAGGACTGAGAATGAGATTCTTTGAGCTTATCGAATGAAATGAAGTAAAATTGGGGCAAAGAGGTATACATGCTTATTCTAGGGAGAAAAGCAAGATCAGGAATTGCATAGTTTAGACTGGGAGATTGGAAGGCTAAAAAATGACTGATAGTTCTGATAGAAGAGGCTTGTACTTCTTGGCCGGGATTATCTGTAGGCCTTCTTGAATTTTGTGACTCTGCGAGGAGTTGTTAGCCTGAACTGTTAGTGCTTTATTTTCCTGAAGTCTGGAGGAAAATTTCTGTGGCGAGTGCATGTGAAGTCGAAGGTGATATTAGAACAATTTACCTCACATTTTTTAAAAAAATTGTTATTAGGATTTATGTTACTACAACACATAAAGTAGAACGTTTTGCAAAATATAATGTCCCTAGACCCAAGGGATTTTCTAAAAAATTCGCCGTTTATTAAAATTGTGTTATATTTTTAAAAAGATGCTCTCGCATGCCTTATGATAGAAATCTGAACACTAGGTATTTTAACGCTCATACCTTGCCGAATATAATGATTTGTAAAACACAATAATTATTTTCAAAATAAAAGAACTCTGTTTCATGCGTATTTGAGCGATTTTCCCACAAAGGCAATGAAAAATAACATCTGGAATAAACTGAAAATGACAGTTAAACATTAATTTTCTGAATTGTGCTCATAGGTAAAAGGGCATTGAAAACCTTTTATAGCTGCACGCCCAGAGTTATCAATCACGTGTCAAGTATTACGTATTACAGCCGAATTCTCTCTCAGCTCTGAACGAACAAATCTACACACAAGTAGCAAGACCCATTGTTTCAAATATAAGTTAACGGTATTATTTTTATTGTAGTTTTTTATCGTAGAGAGAGAAAGCATACATTTTTGTATTTATTGTTTTTCGTAGAGAATTGATTTATGTCCCTGTTGAAAATTCATATTAAATATGAAACCCATTTATACAATATGTTATCAGCTATAATATCAAACTTTTTTTGAAATGTAGAACATTATTATTTTTGGGTTTGTGTACTTCGAAAGTGTTGATTTTCGCATACAACGCATTTATCACATTAAAACGAGACAACTAATGAACTTAAAAAGGTCTTCCCAATATCAAATACCTCTTAGGGCTATTTATATAGATTTTTTCAAGATAATACTAACTTGTAAGGTACCTTGTTGTCCAACTTTATATGTATTCGCTCTTTTGTAAGGAACAATACCAGTTCTCTCTTTTTCACTCCAGCCTCTTCGAAAACTTTTCGAAGCCTACATGCCACAAAAACTGATGACATGGGTTTTTCCAAAAAGGCATTGAGTTCATTGTATACACAACTCTTTTCGTTAAAGAGAATTTCTTAAACTATTTGAAATATTTAAATGGAAATATTCCTATCTTTCTGGCACATTCTCACAATTTATTAATAAAATTATTTTCACTAGCGGTAATAGTAGTATCTATTTTTATAAAATTCTATGCATTAAAATATTTATGATGGTTTGTTGACCGTTCATGCTTAGTTGCGATGCATAAATTATTATTATTATTAGAGAGAACAATAAATAAAATAAAATAAATAAATTGAAAATGTAATTACGGATATATGAGTGGAAAACTTTAAAAGGTTTTCAACCAGTTCTTTCTTTCTTGACGTTTCCAGAAAGTTAGTACACCAGACGAACCGCGTCCCAAACTTCTTTTATAACACCACACAGTAAGCTATGGAACTCCTTTAGTTTTAGGTATACTAAATCGAGGGAATTTATGAAGGAAGTACTTAAAAGCTGGCCCAGTCTGGTCCACGACTTTTACAAATTTAATCAGTTTGAGTTCTATGTGAATGGGTGGTAGCATGATTTTGTGCGGCTTTACCAGTGGTGAGTGTTTTCACATTTTCCCCCATAGATTTCCTTGCAGGCCAGTCCCTCTTCTTATGGTGCAACGACTTCGCTCCACTATTAAATTAACATAAAAACAGCAGTACTTCGTAGTTGAAGACCCGTTACCTCAGCCACTACCTTTAAGTCACCATAGATATGCGAAAGCTGATTCCCATTATGTAACAATACCACTTTGAGACTATATTCTATGAATAGTATCCTTTCTTAAGGGTAAAATTTCATTTTAAGGTCATTCATGAAGACATCTACATCGTTACAAAACACAATGTCGTCTTCTTTTTGAAAGTATGGTGCAAACTGCATCTGGCGAGTGCGAAATAAAGTCACTCGGACATTTCAGAGAGGCCATCCACTGTGGAAACCTTAATGTCAACAGCTTTATCTCCTTTGACAGATCCAGATCGCGAACAAGATCATTAAGTTTCTCATATATCACCTTGTGTTGAACAGATGTATCGTGGCCGACATATGGATCATCATCAGATTCTAGAGACATGAGTTCACCTGCCTCTCACCTTCTTAATCGGTGCTAAATTCTTTCGGGGATTCTGGAACCTTTACCTGAAGAAATGTGGGGTCAGGGCTTGTCCTGGTTCCCAATCTTGCAACCGAAATAAAGCCGATATACCTTTTTCACAATCGGAGCTATAGCGTGTCTTATGCCTAAAAGTCACAAATGTAACAAACGTTATTTCTATTATTAAGACAGTTTCGAGGCATCACTGCTGCTAGATTTGCACTGCAACGGTCACCTGTAAGAACAAAGAAGTAGATGGAAATCTAGTCCCGGAAATACAAAAAGGACTTTCTGACACTACAAGAGATTGCTCAATACTATACACACAAAAGACTGGCTGACACTACAAAATATTTCCTGATAATAAACTACTGCATCCCTTTTATCAACGCTGTGATGCAATGCATTTCTTCATGAAGGCAAGATGAGTCTTGAAGTGATGTAACATGGAGAAATCACAAACTTGTCGCCAACACAAGCTTGAAATAAATGATGATACCTCAGTATGCATTGTGCATTGAGGTTTACATATCGACTTATCGAGAACCAACAAGCAGATTTTATTGTCATTTTCGTGTTTTCTTTACCTAAAAATTAGTATATGTTTTATATTTTAATTTTGGGAGGCAAAATGTGTTGGCCTGTGATTCGCGCAAAAACTTTACCTATTTCATTGAATTTTTCAAATGCAGAGTGGCACACAGCATTTTAAAAACGAATTGCGAAGTTAAAATATCCATAATGAACATCATTAATTAATTAATGTATGTGGCCTATACTGATATCGCATACTTAATTTATAATACCGAAGCAAATAAACGCAACTCACATTCAACCCTTATACTGAAATCGGAAATTGTTTGACGTCTTAATAATAGTCGATAACTCACAGGCACACAGATGTGTACAGTTAACCCAGATATTTATTTAGACGACAAACAAATGAAGTCTAAAGCCATTCTGCTCCCTCCTTTTCACTATAATCCTATTATTTTTTCTTCCCGTCGCCTTTATGTTTTCCTGAAAAATGTCGTCTGAGGTCATTCTCTTTTTTCTTCTCCTTGGTGGGACTCATTCTTAGGCAAGTTTTTAAGCAACTTCTACCTAATTCTCATAAACTTGCTTTTAATTGTGTTGATGGCGTCATAGGCGTCATAGGGGAAGGATAATCCCAAAATCAAGTCGGAAGGGTTTTTTCGTAAAAGCAACTACCATGCAACCAGAACCATTATGAAGTAAACGAACGCGCGCACATACACACATTAATTATGCTTCTGGTGTTAATTTCTTTAATTGTCTTGTACTACTTTTTGCTGTACACTCTCAATCTATCAGTTTACCTTAAATAATTTTTCTGTGCTAAGCTTCTTACTTTTTATTCTATTTTCATAGCTGTTCGTTCTTTTATTGCTTCATTTTTTTTAAGTATGCTTCTTTCTGGAGAATAAAAGGGACTAAAACCGGTACTTATAGTGTAGTGCAAACCGTAAACAAACAAAAAAGAAAGAAAGAAATATACATTCTTGCGAATATTAAATATTGAAAAGTTTTAGGAAAAATCCGAGATAGGCTGCATTTGGTTTTGGGATTAATTTATGTGTAACGTTTCAGTTACATTATATTTTAAAATAATGTTTGCAATTATTAGTGAAAATGTTGGAAGCCCTTATCGTTTCCACTAAAGGAACTTCATTAAGATATTATTTGTAGACACATCGTACTGTTAATGCTTTTGCTGGGTAAGCGGTGTGAATAAATAAACATTGAAGTCCTTTGAATTATGAATTTATAAGAATTAGGCCTCATGAACGCTTAAAACAGATAACTTATCATTGTTCGTCCCTGTGGATCTAGCAATAACATTTGCTTACGACTGGGTGACAGAGGTTATGATAAACTGCCTAGAATAAGTTTCTTTAGGTAGTTTCTGTCTATGTAACAAGATGAATTGAAAAAAAAAAAAAATAGACACCTTCATTTGATAAATTTCTGCATTAGTTCAACACATGCAGACCCGAATGTCTATGGCCATTGCACACCGTTCAGAGTGAAAATGACAATTTGAGAACTTCTCTTCTTCTTCTTCTTCTTTGAGTAGTGTTTAACCCCGTTTTTATTACTAAGGCACCACAGGCGGTGGTCACTGACAATAAATGAGATGGAATGATTTATTGGGACCTCGGCCACCCGTGGCGGTTTTCGTCTTCATGGTGTTATTTATGCGAAATATAAATGGATTCCTTAAAACTCCTCCAAGAAGATTCTCTTAATTTCCAATGTGGGTATGAATTGTTGAAATAATTATAATTCAAAAGCTACGAGGAATGAAATAATGGTTTACTACGTATAATGTTTGTCTTAAAGATCGCGAGGGTTCCGGAACAGCATATTAAGTAGAGATGGATTCGTACTCTCGATCAAGAAATATCCATTGAAGCGGTTTAGTATGGCAGCCATGTTGGATGAAAAATTATATAGTTGTTTAGTAGGCACTGGCTATATTCCCCACGTTGTGCACGATTTTCGAAGGGATTTGTTTTTGCTGTCGAGTGGTCTCGCGTTGTGATGATTTTTTTTAGGTAGGTTTGTAGATTGGTTATTGGCCACTTCGGTGTAGTTGCCCACACTTCAATGACAACAGTTTCTCAGGGTGAATTTTGTTATTTTGTTGATTGGGACTCAACAGGATTGAGAGAGGATTTCAATGGTGTAAATAAGCACGTGATACGACATAACACACATATTGGTATTTTAATGTGTCCGAAGTTTTTCGCATCCTCTGGTGTTTTGCGTACGACAGACTTAGCTGCGCCGATACAAACTTATTTGCCGCGTGAGAAACTGAAAGTTATGAGTACTGCAAACTGTTCCTGCGATCTACGCGTATCTTGCCGCATGTACATCTTATAACTGCGTACTGAGAACTACCTTTATCTTACCGCGTGAAGGTCTTATAACTGCGTGCCTCAGTAACGCCACTACTGCAAGGCGCCTGGAACTGAATGAGGAAATGCGTCTCGCGGCGTGTAGAACTTAGGACTGCGCGTTTCTCTCCAAGTGTAAAACTTTAAACTGTCTGCTCCAGTCAAGCAACATATTATATATTATAGATACTTTATTACTAATTACAACGCCAAAATAAGATTGGGGTTACATAAATATACATTATAATTACATTTCAGTGGTGGAACAGTTACACTATAATAAACAATACCCCTGTACATGAACTCAATAATTGTCGACACTTTGTAAATATATTTTAATTAATGTTATCACAAGTAACACATTTTAAAGTGATCTTAAGAAAACGTTTCGCAATCATAAGCGTCTAAATAGTAAGTAGCAGGTACCAACACATTGGATCGCTTCCGCAGGCCACATAATAAAAGCAGCTCTTCACAATTCTTTTTATGGCCTGGTAACAGTATGTCTGAGCTATAAATTTATTTAAAAATCACGTACCAGGGCAACAAAACGCGCTGAATTGCAGTTTGAAGTGGACGTTTTCGAACGCGCCATTGCATTCATTTCATTTTTCATTAGCACCATATACAAGTTTCACGGATATAAAAAAATCACCAGCCCTCTACAAAATGTCTTCAGTTTTGAATCAAACGAATAATATAAAATACTTTTAGTAATTCATGTGATCTGTGAAACCATCTAATCGCAAGTAATATTATAACAATATCGTACTTCGGTATCTTTAGCATGAAAGTTGATTTTACATTACTCTCGTTGTTCTCAACACAATTATTATTTTAAAGTGACTGCATTTTTCTGATAACATGGGTGAGGGTCGGAACTATTTTAATTTGAATCTTTGAGTAATAACCGCGCATTTGCCTTATTTATAAAGGTGTTTTCAATCGTATGGGACATTTCACAAGCAATAATTGTAAAGTGGTCTTATAAAAAAATTCACTCAGAGACAAACTTCCGACCTATTTGATATATCAATACTGTATAAAATGATAAAATGAAAACTGCGGATTTTATTTGATAAAAATGAGAATATAGACGCATGGAGTGTCAACGTAAAACAGGATAGATATCGAGTATCTAGAAAATACTCTACAACGAATACTTTCATTAATGTTGTAGTTCTTCATATTTAAATATTCATACAGTCGTATTAATTTCAATGAAATTCCGGAAATTCTGATATGAAAACATCTTTTGGTATTGTAGTACAGTAACTGTTGAAACTCCCAACAGTGCCGCTAAAATGACAAAACCTTCAATTAAAATAATTAAACCTGATTTTTTTCACGTGTATTAAAGCAGTCTAATTAATAGCTGGAATATATATACAACGTTTAAATTCATTTCGGTTCTATCGCCATCTCTTTGAAAACACTTCATTATCAAGGGCAAAAACTATGAAGCTAATAATGAGCTCAACAACAGTCGAGGTTCTTAAGTCTTTGGGAAAGAAGTACAGCGTCTCTCCTTTCGAGGTTTTTGCCAGATTCTCGTTAGATTTCGCTCAGTTCTTCTTACAGCGTACACAAGGAAGATGCATTGAGCTTCTAAAGCGTTGAATCGAAAATATAGATACCTGAAGGCTTATAATGCAGTGGTCGCATAGAAATACCTTTGTAGCGCCTAAAGTAATACCCTTGCTTTCATTGCAATTGTTAATCTTTTAAACCCAATTGTTGTAATTGTTCTAAGCTGTCTGCGTTTTTTTTTTATTATTTATTAAGTAGTGTTTAACGCCCGTTTTAACTACTGAGGCGCCACAGGGGGTGGACACTGATGATACATGGAATCAAATTATATATTGGGAAAGGATTTTTAAGAAGGAAACGTTCTACTTCTAAATTTAAGTTTCCCTTCGGCATTTTACATTTATGAGGATTGAGGAAAACCTGGAAAAAAATCTCTAATAGGGAGGACGGTCCTGGCGGGATTCGAACCACAGACTTCCCGCTCATAAGTCCACGCCTTAAAGACCTCGGCCACCCGTTGCGGTGCTAGCGTTCCGGAATGAATGCTTCTGTCGAAAAATGTAAATAAAGTAATTTCCTTGTTTGATTAAAGCAAGAATGGGGCTAAAATTTGCACATATTTGTTGTGTAAAGGTAAACTTTTACCAGGTACAAAAGACGGAGAAAAATTTAAAGCTTTTTAAAGTGTATAAAACAGCGCTGATATAATTGAATTACCCGATTCCAAAACTCGCCAATTCACAAAGCATCTTTTTTAGGAAGAGCAACTGTTGCGTTTAAAATATGAAGGGTTCATTTAGTTTATGTAAGTATTTTTGAGGTAAGAATAAAATTGCAACTCCATAAACGACTTATAATACCATAACACAAAATGAGAAAAAATAAAGGTAAAAAATGTAGTTGGAGTATTTTGGAACAGGAATGAGGATTTGGAAAAGTTTATTCTGATTTAGATAATTTTGTTGCAAATTATTTTGGGAAGATGAATTTCAAAATCAAAATTTATAGACAAGTTCATTGACACCACGTATGAAAAATAATAGTAAACAACAATTAAGATAAGTATTATATAATTAAAATGTTTGATTATAAATGTGTTGCAATTAATTTATATTTATTCCAGGGATAAGCCATAAATAACGACAACTATAATTTTTCTTGCGATTCAGGGACAAGACTAAGATATGCGATTGAAATGTATGAAATGTACTTTCGAATGAAGCCATCTAATGGGTATGTGAGTAAAACTGCGCGTCTCAGCACGCCCCGAAGTTCAGTTGGTAAGCGACTGTGGTCAGGATTGGGCAGAACTGGAGGTCACGTGCGTGTGTGAAAATAGCATTTCTCCACGACAGGAATGCACAAGAATTCCAAACAGACCTATGAAAAACACTGGGAGGGAGGGGGGGCGTGCCTTGTCCTGCCCTGTGGAACAGTGAAGAGGTAAGACAGAGGCCCTCTCATCACTGACAAGGCAGCCATTACCCTTTGAGTGCCGTATATTTTACAAAAACTGCTTTAAAGTTGATTTGCACCTTTTAGATTGTAACTTAAATCACATGCATCAAATTCTGTTACACTAATAAAGCAATAATTCTATCTCTATTATTTCTTAGCATTTATTTCTAAATTTAGTTACATATTGATATTGCTTTTCTGTTTATTTGTTTCTAAACATTAATAATCAATAATTTTCACCATATAGCCCTAATTCCCAATGTGAATAAAACTTCATGTTTTTTTGTTCCAAATGCAATAACAGCAAAATTATACAATAAATTTAATCTTAAAGAGGAAAAGGATAAACGTTCTATAAGCACTTTTATTAAAAATGCGTTAGCTGTTGCATTGATTACGAATACATGCAAACTTTCTGCTTGAATGCCACTAAAATATTTTAAAGCAGAAAAGTGTAATGCGGTGAAAATGCAATTAAAATAGTACCGGCGCAAACTTATTAGCTGGCCCATATCTGAATTAAATTAAATTGCATTACTTTCTATAAGTAATAAAGTTATATAGTTAATGATATCATATATATATGCATGAGATTTTTTTTTTAAAAGAATGCTCCGCGTTTTAGTCGTTTTGGTACTTGAGTGTCTCTTTAAGGGCCAACATAACATCCAGTACGACCTTTAGACAGACGCGAATACATTAAACTAGCATATTAATGTCACTAGCCAGAACGACACTATTTCATTTCTGCGATGAGCAATATCATGCGCAGTTTCAAGCAGAAACGCCCGTCTCTCGACGAATATAGCTCTCATTTTCTCTAATGTTGGTGTGATATCTCTATTCTGAATCTTCTGTTATGTATTTTCTCTATTCTTGGTTTTGGATTTACTACACTTTATGACTCAATGTTTTAATGCAAAGTATTCTGGCGTGCCAACAGTTAAAAGCAAGGATTTGGGCATCAAAGTGCTTGCAATAATACTGTTTCAAAATGGAGTAATGAAGTAGATTTCCTTTTGTTTCTCGCCCTATTCCTTTTACCGCTTTTGCTTGATAATAATATACACCTACATCAAAATAACACGAGTACACATTTATTAGGCTACTATAAAACGCTATAGACTGTCAGCTTCAAACAAGAAATCTTGGTGATAAATGTGATTAGTTTGAAACACTTGTTTTATTTCAGTGTAAGCGTTTCTATTGCATCATCCAATTATTTGATGACCGACGCAGCGATTAATAGGTATCTGAATTCTTAAGCAATGTACACTCAAATACGGGCTATGAGTCATTGCCCGGCAGATAAACAAGTACTGATGAGTGACGGGCGTAAGGGGAAAGAGCGGTTTGTACCTCTCTCCCACCTGTTGTGTACAGTCCAGTACAAACATAACTTCATTTCCATTCATTCTGGTTTTAGCGCTTAGAACTTCGATGTCTATTGATTAGCCATCGCTTAAGGCCAGCCGGGCATATGAGTTGGGGGTTGCGGATTTATCTACTAAAATACAAATTGGCAAATAATAGACTTTTTTTTCTACAGCGAGTATTTATGGTACGTATAATCATACCAAGCACCTATTAGGAGATTGTTTTAAGAGAAGGTCATCAATTCCCAAATCGCAACGCGATTCATGAATTAATATTATCTATGCTCTTTAGCTTAACTAAAGGATAACACTCCAGAGATCAACTTAATTTTTCAAAGAAAATTAATAAGGGAAATGTATAATTTCATAAGCAGATGCTAGAATTTTGTGAAAAATTAAGGCAGTCAATTCCAACATCATCTTGCGTGGCCTTTATTATTAATTTTTAGTGTATATACCCGATTTTAAAAAGTCAAAATATTTTCACACCAGATAACATTAACCAAATGTTCAAGTTAAAGTAAATGCCTGCAAAGTTATCCACCATTCTTTATTGACGTTTGATATATGTGGTTTCCATTTATTTCATATCTTTCGGGCCTGTCTCTCAGATAATAATGCTCTTTGGCTTCTGACGCACATAGTGTTTGCATTGCGCGTAATTTGTTCAGTGTATTGAATATGCCTTTTTCTTTATATATTACTGCAAAGAAGCTGGTAAGGAGTATGCAAAACTACTCCCTGTTTAGCCCTTTGTTTATTAAACGTTTTGGCCGGGTAGGGTACAACATGAGATCGTATTCCTTCGTGCATGAACTAAATCTGTTACTTGTGGTTTCTTGTTTGAAAGGAGAAGGTTATAAAGAGCACCTGCTTTAGTAGAACTCAAGATTCTTAGTGTGTTTCATAAAACTTGAATGCCCTAAGTACAACGATTTTGGAAAAATATTTATTAATTTTTCACTTCATACAAAATGTTGCATTAACTTAATATGATGCTGAAAATGAAACGCTTAACTATGAACAACGTAGAGCGCTTTTCTCTAAGAAATACGTAGTTTATAGATAGAAGTTTTATTATCGTGCAATTTTCAAAGCAGTTTAGAGCAAATTACATATTCAAATATTTATTACTTCGCAACTGCTGGGAATTAAAATCCTAAATATACGCTGCTTTTTGCCATTCTATGCACAGTCTTCATTTGTACGAGCGGCCGGCTTAACGGGAATTAGCTTGTCCTGTTTGTAACCGGTTCGGTTCTCCCTTCACTTTCCCGTCTTTCGGTGTGCTGACACGAATTCTTTATGCTGTGCAGGAGATGAATGTTGTGATACCACGTGTTACAGTGTTATAGCGTGTTAGTGCTGTTATAATGCCAAAAAGTTCAAATACTTTAGCACCCAGAATTCCTATGTGACAACAAACTCGTGTAGAGAAGTGAGACTTCAATTTATAGATAGATTCTCTGCTGTTCTTGCGCCTCACAGAGAAATTGTTCGTAATCTTCTAAATAGATTTAAGGAAACAGGATGTGTTCTTGAGAAGAAACCGAAAGTTAAACGCAGTGTTTCACAGAGGAAAACTTAATGACACCGGAGAAATTATTACGAAATGTGAAAAGATCTCTGAGAAAACTTGCAGAATTTCGCAAACCTTGGCTTGGAATACCATTACATTTTTATATTATAAGGTAACTGTAGTAGAAATTGCAACCACGCGATAATGTGAGTAAAGTTAATTTTTGCAATTGGGTGTTGGATAATGTAAATGTTCGCTTTATTAGCCGGCTTTTATTTTTTGTTTTTAACGGATGAAGCATGGTTATTTTAAATGGCCAGTTACCAACACAAAAGAATAGATACTGGAGTGCAGAAAAACCCGATCTTGTACGCGAAATGCAATTGCATGGCCATAAAATTGCTGTTCAGTGTGCTGTAAAAATCTATGCTCTGGAATTTAAGGGGCTATGAATATCTGGCTCCGCCGGCAAACAGCGTGCTTCCCGGTGCAAGACAAATCCCATTATGCAAGCCACGCGTCCAATCGAGGGCTCTGTAGGTTTATTAGATGTCTTAAGTTGTTGGTCTGGAGTTTAAAAGACGTTTATGTACTGGAAAGTGTGAAAATCATATTACGTATCTAAATACTTATCTTCTGTTCATCATAAAGCGATTCATTCGGTTTTTATACCATTTTAAAATTTTGAGTTTAAATTGATGTGTCCTGTACAAATAACCATCCTGAAATACCTTAGGTCCGGTGGTGGGTATGCCACCTTACTGCTTCCAGACTTACAGATACTGTTTTCCCGTATGCAGATGACCTTGTGATAATTTCTGACAACGAAGATACTTGGAAAAAGTATCTGCATTAAATAAAATAGGTAAGGGATGTAATATGTTAATAGCTACAAATAAAACCAAAACAATGGTTTGCATAGGCAAAACTCCAGCAAAATAAAAAATATTCATTAAAGAACAAACATTAGAATACTTAAACTGCTTTAATTTTCTCTCTTTTAAGATATATCGAGGAAATGTAGAAGGCCAACACAAAATAGAGAGACGTACCTAGGTCTGCGTCAAAATGAGGATGCTCAAAAACAAAAGCAGAAAAGGCGGTATATTAAACTTTTTATAAAACAAGGGCTACACTTTGTTTTATGACAGTAAGAGTTGAACTCTTAACAGAAATATGTAAGCAGAATGCGGGCAAATAAGGTGAGCTTTTTAAGATCAGTAATGAGAGTGATGAGACGAGACAGAATAAACAATAAGACAAAAATTGGGTATATGTAATATAAACGAAATAATAAACAATTTTAGAAACAAATGGTTAGAACACATCCAAAAGAATTTTAGGCCACAAACCACAAGAGTGGAGAAAATAGGCAGACCTAAGTAAAGGTGAAATGACCATATTGGAGACGCAACAGGCTAAAAGCTCAATCAACACTTGCAGAGGAAGAAGAAGCAAATGCATTTCTTTCGCTGCAAGGTAGGCTATAAAGCCCGTTCCCACGCAATGTATATACAGCATTTGTTTGTTTCAAATTGCTCAAATGCATCAGATGTATCTTTATCTATTAGTGACAGCTGTTAGGGATGTTCTGAAGTCTGCTGGTTACTGCCCTGCATATGACACTTGTCTTTGCTGATTTTTTCCTCTTGAATCTTTGGCTTAAGAGCAGTAATTTTTACATTTGACAAGGCACTGATTTAAACCCCATACTCAACTATGTCTTTCTCTGACTGCGAATAGTTACATTTTGACAAAAAAATATATCTTCCAGCGTGCCAATAATTTCATACATTTTTCGGGATTTAAAGTTGTGAAAATTATAACATTCATCGTCACTGTTGCTATTCTTTGCTACTATTCCATCGTGCTTCCCCTAAAAGGAATGGTTCAATTAACTGATTCAAGCATTTGAACCTCTATAACCTTAGTTTCCCAATAGACCGGCACTTAGAAGTACTTTAAGGGAGGTTTGAGAAAAGCAGTTTAGTTGAAAAGGATTACCAAAGATGCAATCTTCTAAGTTACATAGGATTTCGCGTTCACAAAGAATGTGGCTGGCTATTTTACCATCTTTCTGACATCATCAACATGAGTCTATAAGCGTTCTTATCTTATAGAAATGTCGTGTTAATGGACAATAACCTATCAGTAGTTCTGCCATTCAGGATCTGTTTTAATTCTATTCTATTTAGTAAGAGTAATTGTTTCATCTTACTCCTGCTAGTTCCGTCTCACATAGCCTTTGAATATTTTCATTCTTTAACCAAATGCCAACATCCGTGACAGCCGCCGGTCTTAATGGATCGTGTGTATATATATATATATATATATATATATATATATGTATATATATATATATATATGTATATATATATATCATCAGCAGTTTCAGGTTCTATTATCTTAGAGATCTCCTTCTTTATTGCTCAGAATGCTACGTAACTTCAAACTATTTTTCCCCAGCATCATGAATTACTCTAGACGTTCCAGTACCAAATCAGATTTGATTATTGGACATTCAAGCTATTTCAAGCTACTTGACTATCTGAGAGTATTGGTATGTGTTTATTCAATACTTTCCCGCATACTTGCTAAATTGGCAAATATTTATGCTTGGAAAACGACTGGGCAGCACCAACGCCATAGCTAGTCTTGGCACCAAGTTTCCCTTAAAGGAAACAGTATTTTCTTTGTGTATCTAACCCAAAAATAGCCGGACTCGGATATAATCTGAACAAACACTTCGGTATACACTTTCATTGAGTTTTCATTTGGTAAGTTATTTATTTGGTTTATTTATGGATACTCTTTAACATCTCAGGTCATCAGCGCCTCGTTTAATTCAGGGCGTGAAACTGCCGATAAATTTTTCTCAGAGGCCTATTTTTTCAAGTTTAAGGTTCTTTTACGTGCCGTAAATAATACAACACGGAACCCGGGCTTTCCTTTCCTTCCGAAGGAAGGCATACTCAATGTTTTTTTCGACCCTGGTCGGGAATGAACCCGCGATCTTGGGTCTATGAGGCAAGTATAGTTAACGCTAGACCGACTTGTTTGGATAAGAACTCCCCTGTTGGTGATGTTCATTTTTGAACACCATAATTCTTATTAAGAACAAATCGAAAACTGTAATGTTCCTGCTGGTATTATTTAAAGGTTTTGCATATGGAACCTCGACTGGATAACTTTTTGGAGTTTAAAGGCGAGGTTTACCAGTGAAGTTTTCGAGCTCTGAAAAATCCTCTGAATATTTACTCAACAAGTTAATTACTAATACAAACAGAACAAGCTGACTTACTGCTTTGATTACCTGCCTGTTTGACCTAGCTCAAAAATGACCATATTGCAGTACTTCTCACCACTGTGCCAAGCATCTAATGAGGTTCATCCAATCTCTAAGGGCCTGCAACGGACCATAAAGTCTAATGACTAGAAGAGAGAGAGAGAGGGAGAATGAAAACACAGAAATAATGTTGGATAACTTCGCTTTTTAATTGGCAGCTTATCTAATGTAATGCTGTGAATGTTTCACATATGAAAGAATATATTCTTTAAGTGTTTGTGCAAGAAACAGAACTAATAACTTACTAATGATAAGTTTGCGAAGAAAATTATTTTGTTTTAATACGGATGTAGGCATTTTATTGCAATTAGTATGGTTTAATGTAGACTAAATTTTACTTTATTTTATATTTTCTCTTAGAAGATATGTGTAAAGTTATTTTTTTCCACAACTTTGTTAAATAAATTAATTTTCTGCGTATAATATTCTAAAAACAGTGAAAATTTGCTGATTTGATGTATAAACATAAAAGTTAAAGTATATATAGCTGTTGAAAGAACACAGATGACCTTACGTTTGTGGTGTGACGCCTCCGCATTTATGATCCGCCTTACGAACATAAAGCTGGGCATAGCAGAATGTAATGCAAGTATTCATTTTATCTCTGATGACCCCTGTCTCATATCGTAATGTTTGCACTCTGGTTTTAAATAAGTAAAACTATTTCTTTTCCACTTATTTGTAATTGTTGCTTTTTTAATAAAAGACATTTGCCTTACTAGAAGAGCATATGCGCACCGACAGTTCCAACAGCTGAAATCAAAGGTTCGATCCTTCTGGGATTTCACCCAGTGAGGAAATCTGTTGCAGTCAGCCAGCTGTCTAGACGGCGGAGAACATTATTGATCTTCAGTTGTCTGGAGTTGCACTTCAAGTGCATATCCCTAGATGGCTCTTGAGACGCCTTTGTTTGCCAATCTTTCCTCGCAAGTGTTCTTAAACAATGCATCATTATTTCAATACCGTGACATATATAAGTACAATTCTGCATGGTGTTTGACAGTAATTTAACGCAAGACGATAAGAAAATCGTATCATACATTGCACTGAGATAAAATTATAAAGTAAAAGGATGTGTGGATAGGTGCAAATAGCACATCGAGCAATAGAAGTACACATTTGAAGCTGCACTTTTTCCGTGTTAGAACGCGTGCTGTAATAAGCTCTCTTACTCTCGTTTAATGAATAACACTGCCATATCTATTTCCATTAACATACATTTCGTTCTCTAAATCTGGGAAAATGTCAATTTAGTATTTTAAAAGGAATTTTGAGTATTCCTACTGAAACCCTCCAGCATATAGAAATGGTCATAGTTACTTCACTGAAATCAATTCGATATAGTTCTAATAGCAAATGAAACAACAAAAGTGATTTGAAATATTTCTTATTTCCATTATTTAAGATTTTAGTTCATTTAATTTTAATTGCTGCGTTTCCGCTGAATGATAATGCCTATTAAGAGGAAACATGTTCATTACTCATTAATATGATATTTATTTAATGTATTAAAGCATTACATCAAGGAACTATAAACGTCAATACAACACAGTTTATTATATAAAGCAGTCTTTAAAGTAAGAGTTCATATTGTAAATGAGATTAAGATACCTAGATGATATAAAATAAAATATATATTTGTTAAAAAAACTAGGTTAAATTTCAGAATATATATGATTGAACTAAAAGTAACAATGAATCATTTTTACAATTGCGAGGTTGGAATACCATGCCTTTATTGTACATACATTGCAAGTGGTATAAGCAATTTGATTTCATAGATTATACCAAAATATTATGCTGTACCTTTACTATAAAATTTTAAAGTCCAAACTACGATCGAGTCCATCTTAATTTAATGTTTATTCGTAACTATTATCAGAAAAATTGTGGCCTTTTCTGCATGATTTGCAACTATCATTTGAATACAGTAAATATATATATATATATATATATAATATTAATGAAACATAAAAATAAAGAAACACTATTAACAATGTAACAAATTAACACTAATAATAAAAGTAGATAAAGATAAAACACAGAGAAAGAGTCACACTTGAAACTGCTATATTTCGAACTACTGCGAGTTCTGCAATGGCAATATATATTGAGAAACCTAACTGTATTAAAGAAAACTATTAAGCGTGAATAGTATATTAACTGTTTCCAAATTCATATTAAAAGAAATTTGTTACAGTTAATTCGTTTACCAGACACTTTACGAGTGAAGATTTCAATTGTGTATTAATTTTATTTTGAGAAATAATAATCAACAGATGGCAAAAAAGTCTAAAATCTGAAAAAAAATAAAATGTATGTGAAGAGTAGGGCTTTAAATACACGTTCTAAATGGCAGTAATCACGTTTTTTTTAAGGACATAGTTAACTCTATAAAATCAGAAATGTTTAAAAGATTACTATCACCTGGAAAAGAACACCAACATTACAATGTGCGGTTCAAGTCTGTGTACATATTTTGTGTGTGCAATATAGATTGCACGTCTTTAAAAATACCCAATTAAAATGATTAGCCAATAGCAACCATATATTTTAATTTTAGTTTATATCATTTGCTTATTCAGAACTTTAAAATATATACTGCTGAAATAGGCTTAATTTTCGTATTCAATAATATGTTGTGGCCTAGGATACTAATATTACGAGCTGTATACTTGGCTTTCAGCTGCTAAATATTCGAAATTACGAATCCAGAGTTATAATATTAAAAAAATGGATTACCAACTAAAATTAACTTAATCTCTCGTTGAACGTAATGGCCACAGGTAATCCCTAAGTAGCTGCCATTAAAATACACAAGACTGTGAGGGATTTTATCACAAACATTTACAGTTGAACACTGTTTATGGTGCCCGTGGACTTTAGATTAAGATATTTCGCATATATTTTAACGTTATTTATGCAGCATACATCTTAATTATTTCGCTTTTTCAAACAAATATATTCTACCTTGAATTTTGTTTAAATATTTCTCTGTTACTCTGGTGGAATTTGTCCCTAAAATATTAATTTCTGTGCTCTAATACTGAATCTTTCTGATAACTATGTACTCTTTTTAAATAGGAGCAAAATAAACTTTAACACGTTATCCTAAGAATGCCTAAATGTTAATCGCCATTCACTCTCTTCTGTGTAAAAATCGCATATATCCTTTTCAAGTAGGGTTTTTTTTTTTCCTTGCAACATTTGAACACCTTGTTCTTGTTAACTAATGTTAGTTTTTATTTTTGTAATTAAAACATGAAAGTATGATCCTATTATTTATAATCACTTTTTAAGTTCAGTTGTAACTAGTGTTGACTAATTTTTACACTTGTGTAACTTAGACAACATTATTTCTAGTGCACAACGTGAAAACGACAGAATATACACGCTAGCTGCTTGTGTTTCTGAGTGTTAATACACTTGTGACAATATTGTGTTTATTTACTTCCTTATTCATATTTCGTGGTATAAATACATTTATATTTTCCAGTCTCTCTGATTAAGTCCTAAATTGTCTTATTTTTACTCCATCTTGTATATCGTCGAAGGCATTTTGTATGCTAGAATTTCATGAGTGAGTGCATAATCACAGTTATGGCGCATTAAGCAGAAAGGATCGAGCGATAGATAAATACATTCTTGCATGGCATGTGCACTTGAAAGATTCCTCATTACTGTACAAGAGGAAATCAACCGTGTGCCCAACTACATCTGCAGTCGACCTTGAGCGGGTGCGAAAATGGTACCAACGTAGCTATAATAATATTTTAAATAAATAAAAACTGAGTAACGTTGCTGTGTTTGATGGTGCCAACTTCGTTATTGATAACTCATTAATGTATGTGCAATTACATTGTAAAATGCTACAGTTTGATTGATCCTGAAAGACTAATTCTAAGACTATGGTTGTGGTTCATTGTTTTTTTGCAGATTTTATGTTTCTCCGTTTTACAGCATTTTGTCTCTGCATTGAATTCTCTAAGAGTTTACATTTTACATTATATACTTTTACTTTTTCATTAATGTGTATTCTGTCCATACAATCTTGAACTCGATGCTGTAAGTAATATTATTGTATCATTCTTTTATTTATATTTTTAGATCTATTTGATAGGTCTCGCTTCACGCAGCAGAGTGATCCTAACAGACGACATTCGAGCATTCGTCACGCCGGCTCAGGGCTGGGTTTACTTTTTCAAAAACTGCTGACATCTTTGGTGAGAGAGTAATTAGTAAAGTACTGTGATCTGCTAAATTCCCAAACCTAATATCCTGCTATTTTTATATGGTAGGCAGTTCCTTTAATACAATCCTCTAACATTAGAAGAATTTCAAAATAAAATGAGAAGAAACAACTAGTAAATTGGAAAGAGATTTAAAGTATATGATTCAAAGATTTTTAACCATTACAGAAGTTGAATATTTTACTATGTTATTTTAAATGTGACTTTTTTCCGCGTTCAAAAATGTTAATTGCAAAATTATTCTACCGCTTTAGCTCCGTTTGTTTATCCATTAATGCCACGATTACTCTCGTGTTCTCTATTGCGGATAATGTCTTAGCTTACGGACTTTAAAAGTCAGTTAGAATGGCATACGCTCGGATGACTGTTGCTAAGAATAAACAACTACGTAAAGCGCAACCCAAACAAATGGTTGGTATAGTATTTCAGTAAGAATAACTGCATATTTTCATTAGTTGCTTCTTAATGCACATGAAATCCCTAGAAAACAGTCTTCTGCTTTCTGTGGCCTAATTACATCTCCATAGCACTATTAATTTGTATAGAAGGAAATATAATAATGTACATAAAAGCACAAAAAATAGCACATGAACTAAAGAGGTTTTGCAACAAACGGAATACCATATAGCTCATGCCTTTCTGGAAAAGAAAACGTTCCATTTGCATCTTCGTATTCCATTGCAGAGAGTTTTTTTTTTACAAATAGCTCATAAATAGTTTATTTATTATGTTTGTTCAGCGCTTTATTTACTTATTTACGGTAAACTTAGACCTACCTAAACTATTCCGGTTATATCCATTATATCCATCGTGTATAGCATTAGGGAAACTATATTCTGAGTGTATTATTATATTTATTACATAAAAATAAACAAATTATTTTTGAATGTGTTTATTTATGTCTTAATTTTAAATTACTTTAGAACTTATAAACCATTTTCTGTAGCCTTTTTAGTTATGCATAAATTTTTATTGTTTTACTTTATCACCTTAAATTATATTTAATTAACTGTTCGTGTTTTATGCTGCCAAAATAAAATTTTACTTTAACAGAAATTGCTGAAAAGGAGATACGATATTTACATACTATTGTTGTGTGCAAAATTGAGAATAAGTTTCTACAATAATAATTTTAACTGATTTGTTTTAATATAGATTATATATTCCTTTAGACTCGCTGGGTGTAATGATAAAGTAGCAATTAAATGAAAGATATAATAAATAACGATTACACTATTACTACTTTTAACTTCGAAAGCACTGGTTACTTTTGAAACGGGAAGTGATACTTCGTTTCAAGAATGAAATGTTATGAAATCTTTAAAACGAACGATTTCAGTAAAATAATTTATAGTGTTTGTGAATTGAAACAATTTTTTAATTTGTTCAGAAATGTTAATTGTATATTTAATTTCATTTCAACAATTGGGAGATAGTCAGTTCCTTATTCCATCAACAATAGATAATTTAGCTTTATTTACGTCCAGGTATGGAGAATTCGTCTCTATGGGAAGATTCTGACCCTGCATTATTCCATAAACAATTCGTGTACATGTCGGAGAGCACAGATTAGCCATTACTTTTCCTACTGAGGGTATTTGTTTATACTCTGAGGCTCTTAACGGTTCAGTGAAGCGCTTAGAGTACTCAGTGGTGTATTTTTCTCAACTGTCTGTTAGATTCTCAATTAAGATGTAAATCAAATCTGTTTTCATTGTTTAAATCCCATTCAATAAAAGGACGAAAGAATTCATCTAAGGTTTGCAAAGTAAATAAGAATTAAGTTTCTCTAAACTAGAGGTTATGTATAAAAACAAAATATTTGAGATTTATATTTACCCTTTACAACAGCAAACGTACTCTATATAGAAGTATGTTTTGAAAAGTGACTCTTTGCAAAGCCTAAGGAAACAAAACCCGAAGTTTGTCTCCAAGTTCATTAAAGAATTGGGTGTTTCAGTTAAGGCACAGGAGTTATTTTGTGGCATATCAAAATTAATAATAAGCGTCGCAATTAAATGATACTTCGTGCATTAATATTAAGGATTAATCGACAAAACCTCAATTTATTTTCTATGTATATTTGTAATAAAAGTTAAGCGAAGTAGTTATAGGGTTTATGTTTTGTATTAGTGGAAGTTTAATGGTGGACTGAGGCTTTGTATCTTATTATCTAAGGTTAAAGTCTAAGGCCAGTCCAACTAAAAAGAGGTTCACAATGCCACGAAGTATTTTGAGGTCTGATTCTCAACAACTACAAGTTGAGTCATTCACAATCCCAAAAAAGTACAGGGCTCTAATTCTACTACGCAATTCAAAACTGATTTCGGCCCCGCCACCTGTCGAAGGAAACCATGTCGCCCGTTCGGAAAATATAGCGCACACTTTTTGTTTCTTTCATTATTTATTATTAGTGAAATAGTAATTAATATTGTGCTCACCATCATAATAGATGCTCAAAGTATCTGCCCTCCGCTGTGAGTCATGCCTGAGTACTTTTGAAAAGATTTTGAGTTATTTGCCGCAATTAACCCCATCCTGAATATTGTACACTGTTGAGAGATACGCAAATTTGCTGAAAAAAATCGTTTTAGAGAATGAAGAAGTTTCTAATCCATAGTTTCTCCTCTGTTAAAACCCCTTTTTCGGTTTCGGCTTCTTGGTAATGAAAACGTCATGGGTTCGAACTTTGTTTACCAATCTGAAAGTTGCACTTCCCAATGGAGAGGTTACTCCTGAAAATTTAGCATGAAATTCTCTCCTACATAAACATAAATAAACATTCGTTGTTCTAGCGTGTATTTCACCACACTCCCAAATCCAAAAATACAAGTAGGAAGTCTAACGCGCGCGCGCTTCCTGGACGTTTTATAGTAGCCATTGCTTATTCAAATATACCTTAAGAAAAATTCCGGCATGTATATTTGTATTATTGATGGTGCCCAAAGGTTAACATTTCTCATATGGTTCGTTAGTAATGCCAAGTGCAGGCTCTGAACCGCCAGTATTTCCTGCTTCTTTCTTAGTTAAAACATCTACAATTTTATATCCTTTAATGCCAGGTACTCAACTCAGGGAAATTGAATGACTATAACAGAGCTTTTTCCAAGGCTGCTGGCACTGCTAACTAATAAGATAGCAACTTTGGCAACACCAAGCACGACAAATGCATGCACAAACTGGTCACTGGCGACAATAAGACAGTGTCTTTGCTGAAACACAATGACGCATTGCCCTAGAAAAAAGGAGAGTCATATCTAGTCCATTAGATTGCAACATCTGTAAATATTATTTGCTTCATCTTCTTTTTTTTTATATAATCCTGAGCAAATAGACTATTTACCTTTAATGAAATATACACTCAGACTTTTTTCTAGAACACATGTAGTCTTGCGTCTATCTTTAAGGGTACAGAGAATGCACTGTAACCTTTTATAGGATTCATACAAGTTCAATCTCCGAGATTAAAGAGCTTTCATCATCCTTTTCATCTTGTAATCCTATGGTCATGGATGCAGTGTAAGAAGTTAATCAAATCCTGAAAAGTAATTCGACAATAAAAATAACCTCAATAAAGCCCTGATACAAAGGTGGCGTATGCATAAAATAAGAAAAGAAAGAAGCGTGTTATACCAGAAAGGAAAAAACTCAAAAAGAAAAAAGTAACTACTATCTACTACATAGAAGTACTCGCTGAACACTGCAATTTATTATGAAGCAGTGATCTACGCAAGAAAATGCTCAAACACTTGAAGTAAGACATCAGAGCAAAGAGGAGGCAGACAATTTTGTTTTCGCCTACTCTATTGTTATTTGAGGGGGAATATGTAAAGATTAAGTGCAAAAAAAAAAAAAAAAAAAAAAAAACTCGACTGCATTTTTTACTATTAAGTGCTGGTAATTCATCCAGTCTCCAAAGAGAAAGATCAGTGCTTCTATAAGCGTTGGTTATAGAGATCACAAAGAATCGCAAAGTTTTACACTTGGCTTTTAAAAACAAATTATTATTATTATTATTATTATTATTATTATTATTTACATTATCAAATACAAATCAATAAAATTATACAGAAGCTGCCCACAATCTATAAATATGTAATAAAAACAAAGATGTAACATTATATCTGAATGAGTCTCGATAGAAGATAACGTTACTTAATTTTATTTCACTTTTTTTGGAGATAGTTGAGGCTTATTTAAATTACGTTATTCAAAGTGAGACAAATTAAAAGTCTTGCAGTCAGCACTTTCTCCTCGTAACAGCTGAGTTTACAGCCTTTTTGCCACAAATGTGAGCAACAGTGTTACTACTTTAGCAATAATGCTTTAAATGACTTATTTTTCTTTCAACGCAAAGGAAAGAAAATAATTACCTCACTTCAAACTTGCTTCACTATGGTTGTGGCTTTCATTCTTCAGTAATTTATAGTTTTTTATTAATTTCAGTAAATGCATAGCTGAACATCACAAAGTTGTGGCCAACACATTCTTCATTTTTCGCTGTTGCTAGCTCCTGCATAAGTTTAACTGTCTGAAAATGCTTAACTATGGTCACATTGATTTAACTTCTTGTTATTTAATTTGATTAAATACAAATATAATAAGGAATCGGACTTTAATATATACTACAGGGCAACCTATTTTTCCTTCACTTTTCTTCACTTATTTATTGTTCATGTGATGATGTTTTTGTTCCCTATTCTTTGTTTCAATGCTTATTGCACTTAAAAATCTTCAAATAACATTAAATTAATTAGCACTGTACCAGTGTTCAATGCTCTATATTTGAAATTCCTCTTCCGGATTGTGGATACCATCTACGATTTTGAAGCCTTTATTTCAGTAAGGTTTTCCTTAATTTTAATGGTTCAATGGAATAATTTTACTTTTCTATTTCGGATACTGCAGTATCATTAGGTGTTTGCAAAGGGAATTTTAATAATTTTTGACATAAGATATAAATTATCTCTTCAGAAAATTTTCCCAACATGTTACTATTCACTTATGTTTTTCTTTAATGTTTTCCGCCTACAGATTTGGACGTACCTGAATTCGTTTATAATTATTTACCTTTGTTATTTAGATATATTTTAGTATTTTCTGGTCTTTCACAAATTTGTTCAATAAACCTAATACATTCCTTTTTCCATTTTATAAATTCTGCTATTGTAATTTAATTTTCTGACATTATTATTATTATTATTATTATTATTATTATTATTATTATTATTATTATTATTATTATTATCATTATCATTATCATTATCATTATCATTATTATCATTATCATTATCATTATCATTATCATTATCATCATTATCATTATCATTATCATTATCATTATCATTATCATTATCATTATCATTATCATTATCATTATCATTATCATTATCATTATTATTATTATTATTATTATTATTATTTTGGTTTCAGCTTCATGTTAATGTGGTCCAATGTACCTCATATGCCGTTCGTATAATTACTTCCTAAATAATGTCCCAGTGTCTTGGATTATACAAAGCCTCGTCATATGCCTGACGCAAATCTCTCCGCAAAACTTTGAATACATTTGACGACGAATGATTTTTTACTTTTCTCCATAATCACCTTGACGAAATGTGTGAAGAATATCAAGCAGCTGACTAAACTAAGCAAATATCAAAGCTAGTTCTGAGAGATCTGTAAATTTCTTTTTGGTTATATTGAAATGTATTCACTTTGTACTTGACTGAGCTCTTGCACTACGTGTACGAAACTATATCGCCTTGTTTGTTTTTCTGGGATCGTGGGATGAATATTAAAGCAGTGAAGTGAATTCAATAGGAGCATCGACATATCTAGCTCTCAAATCGATACTCTATAAAAACATTTGTGAAAGAATTAACGGAATCAATGCTAAGAAATTTAGCAGAAGATTACCTCTTTATCCGGAGCTTAATATTACATGCTAAAGAAACACAAAATACTTTCATATTTATTATTAATGTAGAATGATATACTTAAAAGCTATTAGTATAAATAATAATATATAATCAATCAACATTTACTTATAATCATAAATAAAGCATTAATATTAGTAATATGGTGTCAGAGTAACTAGTTAATATTAAAGTAGTAATTTATTTAGTTTTTATTGAAGATGTACCCAAATTTAGCAGGCAAGGAAGTGCCTGTTTCGTAATGAAATGTGCTCTATGCTGCTAACTAATTTTCAAATTAGTCAAAGAGTAATAACTGAAAACAATAATTCAGAATACATGATTAACGAATAGGTGTCGAGTTTAATAAATTAGTATTATCAGTAAATATAAAGAAAACCAAATACTTATCAATCGTGTACCAAAACAAAATAGTCATTTTAGAATAAAAGAACTTAAAATATTCTTTCAGGTGGTTATATTTTAAGAATAACAATTAAAATCTAATAAAATAATTGGAATAGTAAAAGAGAGCATAGAATTGAAGTTTTGAACTGTATGGTGTGAGATAAAGACAATTACTATCAATGTTATACTGTTTAAATTTATGGACCAGAACTTTATACGTAAATATAAAATTGGCAAGTGTTTATTTTTTATTTCATTTTATTTGTTTATTATTATTATTTGTCAATAGCGGAAAAATAGTGCTACATTTATCAGGAAAAATGGAAACACCAGATGCTGTTTTGAATCACGTATAAGCAAATCAGCTTAAATAATTCTATGAACACAGAATTACGCACATTTGTTTTAATTGGTGTATTAACCGACGCTCTTTAACATCTCAGGTCATCAGCGTCCCATTCAAACCAGGACGTGAAATGGCCGACAAATTTTGCTCAGAGGCCTCTTCTTTCAGACTTAAGGTTCTTTATTGTGCTGTAAATGTACGACACGGGACTCATGGCTTTACTTCCCTTCCGAAGGAAGTCACACTTAGGGTTTTTACGCCCGAAAAAAATCCATTGTTCCTGGCCGGGATCGAACCCACGATTTGGGGTTCAGGAGGCAAGTATGGTTACCACTACACCACCAGGACCGACTTACCCACATATGTGCTAGGAAGGTTATCGTAAGGGCAAATAATATTACGAATAAGGTGGGGAAAGCATTCTAAAGCAGAAGAGTGGAAGGGGAAGAATGAAACCAGAATATAAAGGTTTGGTAGACACCGGAGACATTGATTAAAACAATATACTTACAAATGAGGTGGTAATTTCATAGTTCAGTTTGCAAATAATTTTTATTTTCATAATCCAAAAACATAATTTTTATTTTCATAATCCAAAAACATAACAAACACACTATATGGCAGAAATTCATAAAGTTCTTCATTGCACTTTTAATGCCCTTTCATATGACTTTCTTCCGTTGCATCACAGAATCTATGCAATACCCCACTTCTTGTCATTCATAACTAATAACTAAGTGACCCATTCAAGATCTCCCGTGATTCTTTCAAATGTTAAAGTACCAGCAATGTATACGTAGCTCCTCCATAGGTAAATTCTAAATGAGCGAAGTATGTGGCTGTAGAAACATCCCATCAAAATTCCATCAAAAATATGCTAGCCATTATAACACAGTGTCATGTAGCGTCATTGCATGTACATAATTAAATTATTTTGAGTTAATTTTGTAATGTTATAGCAGACATTCTTCAGATTTTATGTACAAAGAATCGCAACATTAACATATCATTAAAGATTGCATTGGATCGTTAGGAATGCAGGAGGACATCACGGTACTTCAGCGTCGCCAAACGTCCACAATGGAGACATCTCCGTAAACATGGATGGGTTGAGGGAGAGACAACGGACGTAAACGGGGGTCCTTAACTCTGTTTTGGAAGACATCGACGCCAGTAGAACCTCCCTCCAAGGAATTCGAGCCCCTCAGAATGTGCACTTCCATACCAGACGCTGGGACAGAAACCATTCGAAGCGCAAGTCTCCGTAACATCGCACCATCCCACCTCATCCTGGCACTTTAGATCCTGTAAGAGAACAAACGAAACGAAATTATATGAAAAGAGAGAAAAATTCTTGGAAAGAAAATATACATTCCAGCATTCGTTTAAGCTACCAGGGGAAACCACAGGATGATCAGCCCCTCATTAAAGATAGTGGAGGGTGATATACACATATCTTGACGCTGTGGCCAGGAGCACTAAACATAGGCTCGTATTTGCACTTACCTAAAAAGTGAGACTTTGGTCAGTATACCCCAGCAAAAGGACACGTTTTGGAGCTATGGCTGGGAGGATTTACATAACAGCTGAACTTGTAAAATATAGATTTTTTTTTATCGTGTACCGATTTTTCTGATTTCTGAACTATTTCTCTCTCTCTCTCTCTCTCTCTCTCTCTCTCTCTCTCTCACACACACACATTCTAAACCGCATGGTCGCAAACATTAAGCCTGATGGAACTTATCTGAAACGAATGCCACTTTTCTTAAACTGCCCATTTCAATGGACATATCTCTTGTGATCTTTATGAACCACTGGATGATATTCTTCAAACAAATGTGCTGCAATTTTTTCTCATGTCCATCTTAATAATAATAAGCTACTCCTACAAACACGCTAGTTTTATCTTGCTCAACTGAAAAGTCATGATCATTTGTAACTTCAACCCCAATTTACACACAACGTGTATGTATGGTTGTTTAAATTTATTAATATTTAACCGTTTTTCGCTCCATTTTTGAAGCAGGAAATAGGAATAGAATGTTATGTGTATCACATGTGTATGCGTTTCTTATTACTTTTGAACTTTTTATTGTTAACTAAATACATAGTATAAGATATACACCTGGAATTGAAAGCTCACTCGAATGTTATTAGTTCGTCTGGAAGTTAATGACATTTTGTGTTAATAATTTTAAATTGTAAACATGAATATATAAACATATTTTAACTTAGCGTCTTATTTTAAAACTTGGCCTAATCTATTAGTATTACCATTGATTGGTTCCAGTTTACGTTTTGCAATATTAAGCGTCTTGTAAAACACGAATTTCCTTGCACGAGTTTAAACTTGGACGCATTGTCACGCGTACCGCTCGAAATGTTATGGATGCGGGGGGAGAAGGAAGTACTTCCGAATGCATAGTTCGGCGTCGGCTTGAAAAGTTCGTAACTGGGGATTTCAGCCTTGAAGATGAGAGAGGTGGAGGACGTCATAGAGAAGTTAAGGATGATAAATTTATGAAAATTGTTGAAGCAAATATGTACTCTTCAAACTACTCGAAAACTTGTTAAGAAACTCAGGCTTGCGTCTTCAACTGTTAATGATCACTCGAAGAGGAAAGAAAAGAGACAAAACTGGATAAATGGAGTCACATGAGTTAAACGAGCATAAAAATGCCGAAATATGGTCCATTTCTGGATTTTATACAGCTTTGATGAAGAAAACTGGATTCTCTACGACAACTGCAAACGATTAGCACAATGACTGAATCTAGACGAAGCATCGAAACACCTAAAAAATCAAAATTACAACAGAGGTTGGTTATGGTGGTTGCAGCTGGTTTAATACTATCCTACAGTCTTCTGCAAAACAAATAACTTCGGAACAAGTAATCTCAACTTATTGACAAAATGCAGTAGAAGCTACAAGGAAAAAAGCCAAGATGAAAGAGCTTTCTCTTCATGATAACGCCCGGCCCCACGTATCATGATTAACATTACATATGTTTAACGAATTAGGTTACAAAATTTCACCTCATCCATCGAATTCACCCACCTTTCACTTTTTAGACATCTGGGCAGTTTCCTGAAGAATGAAGTCTTCAATAACCAAGACGAAACCTATGCGGCATTTAAAATTTTCAAAGTCACGATTTCTATTTGTCAAAATTACATAAATATAGTTGCTACTGACTGGAAAAAGTGTAGGGATGTCTTAAGATGATTATTTTTATCAATGAAGTTATTTTTTAATTTATTTTTGCCTTGTTGAAGTTTAAATTGCAACACATCTATTATTCCTTACCATCTAATAATTAGGAGTTACATGTAAATAAAATGAAGAAATAAGATAAAATTTCCTTTGCTGACCTTGATTAGTAACATAAAATTTTCTCTATTATTCATAAAAATTTTCCTCACACTGTTAATAATAGTTAGTGACGGGAATTCGTATAGTGACCATTTCTTTCACATACTATCAAGTAACACCGATTTTAAATTTTTTACTTTAGAATGCACTGTTGTAAATGTAAGATAACCCTTTCTTGAATTAGAATGAACTGCGTCGTGTAATTCAGTTTTATAGCACCTAGATGTTCTAGAAATGTAAACTTTTCGTACAGTTCAAGCAGATCCTCTCTCCAGTAAATTTACTAGCGCCACTGGTTTTTTTACTGCTCCAGCATTAATGACTATAATGATGTTTGTTCTCAACATATGAACAAAACAGATGGATACCTGTGCGTATGGTTTTTAATTAATTCTTCCAAAAACTGAAAGTTGAAACAATTTCTCAGCAGTGGTGCTGCTGCAAGCCAGCTGTAACTATACTGCGATATTTGAATTATCTGCTAAATATGCTCAGTTCTATGACTCACGTTTTTTTAAATTCTGATTTCAGTTCCGCATTATTACTAAAATTTATACATCTGCCAAATTTTTTTTATTTAAAATATTTCCTCTACAACCGCTCTGAGTATTCATTTTCTATTGCCTAATCGCAAAGCAGATGCCAAGTTCGAATACTATGTGCCTTTCTAACAGCCGGTAAGCTGTACACTGTCATAAATGCAGACCGGGTACTGTTCGACTTATATTCCCAGGAGAGAGCATATCAGAATACCTGGACCTTTAGAACCTAGTCAGCAAATTCTGTGAACGATCACAATCCTTATCCCCGTAAATTCTCCAAAGTTTCACTGATGTTGATTTTCCCGCAAAATTCGTATAAGTTGCATCATATCACGTTTGTACAATTTAATAATTTAAGTTTAACACCTCCCCGATAAGGCCAAAACAAGTTTTAACCTTGGAAATATGTTGGAAGAAAAACCCGAAGAATATGACCATAAAAATATAACTTTGCTATAATGAGAAGGGGATGACTTATAGTTTTTAACAATGGCAGAGTTATCGTAATTTCTTGATTAATAATAATAATAATAATAATAATGATAATAATAATAATAATAATAATAATAATAATAATAATAATAATAATAATAATAATAATAATAATAATAATAATAATAATAATAATAATAATAATAATAATATAATTAAAATATGCGAGTGTAGCTCAGAAAAACACCATTAAATTGTTATAAAACACCTGAAAACTAGAACTTGCAGCTTTCAAGCTTTAAATATTTGCCATATTTACTATATAATAATTAATCAAATTCCTGGCAATAATTGCTAGAACATAAGCATATTACAAAATCTACCGTTTTGAAATGAACAAGACATTAATTGATGTCCCTTGGTTACAATAAATTTAACACATTGGCCTAAAAGCACATGTGCCGCCCTAATCTAAAATTATTACTAACGTACTTTAACCCAACAAATGCAATGCTATTTAACAACTTTACTATAAAATGTTTCAAAGCAATATTTTATATGAGTCACTTGGTGTGCACACCGAAGAAGCGCCCCGGCCTAATAATTTTGCATGAGGAGAGGAAAACATCTGTACATCCTACCCCTTCAGGATTTTCTTTCTGACTGTGCAGCAATGAAGGAACCAAGAGCACACCACACAGCATGACTAGACACCGGTTTCCCAAATATTCGATCAGCTTGAACCAATGGCAAACAAAGCCTGCTCTATGTACCATGCTGAAGTAGCCAACTGAGGAGGAGGAGACAGGGAGAGGCTAATGCATGAGTAGGGAATCGAAGGATTGCGCGCAAGAATGAAAAAAAAAAATAATAATTGTTAAGTGTGGATCCGTTTTTATCTACCATTTTTATGTATGCACCAGTTTCCTCATTTTCATTCCATCTGAATCAGAACTACAAACTGGAATTTCATAGAAAATACCGTATTCTCATTTGGACAAAATTATGCTTGTTGAATGTAGTACTTTTATTAAAAGTAAGTATTTTAAGTATATCTGCATAATATCATTTCAATTTTATTTTTAATTTTAATTTTAATTATCATGTGGCACTTAGTTACATTCCGTTTTTTCTGCTCCCAGTCCTTAGCTTTATGCATTTTTTTTTTTTTGAGAATCATATCTTAATTTCCAGTTGGTTTTCAGTTCTATGCATAGTTTGTTTATGTGGCACTTGGAAAACATTTGAAAATACTCTTATTGGGCACATCTGGCTTATACATCATGCCTCATTGGATCCAGTTGTAGTAAGACAACAGAATATGAGGAGAATAAGAAAGTAGCAAACAAACTAACGAAGAAAAAGTTCTGATACTAAATTATAATTTAGAATATATACATTTTTTCCGAAAATGAGTCCTTTCTAAATCATGTAATTCTTATGTGGACATTTGAAATAAATTACGTCACATCCTCAAGTATCCTATATTTCTGATACAAAATTATTATTTCCAAATCTCATCTCACATATATTTAATTTAATTCAAGAATCCGACTTATTGGTACCACTGCTATTTTGCAAAAAGCGTTGCAAAAACCCGGCATACATTTTATTCCATTATTCCAACATTCATGATGAACAAATACGCATCATAACAAGTTTAAGAGTATACAGGTTAAGGGTGCAGGTCTTTTATGACAAGAACGCAAGGAAAGAATAAACTGATTTTAAGTTATAACTGTCAGAAAAATGACCACTTCCAAAATTAGTGAACAGACTAAAAATCTGACAGTTGTACAATTTTACATTCTGTCTACAGTCGTTTTATAATTATACAAAATATACTTTTTTATAAACAAATAGCTAGAATCTTCTCGCCCCAAAAAGTATAATGAAATCATCGGCTTATCAGACATAACCTTATAGCCTTGCAGATGTGATAAGAATGTATTTGGTTTCAACTGTGGGGGTCAGGATAAAAACGGATTAAATCATTGCATTATTGTAATGATTTAATTTTAATTGTATTCTGATTCCCCTTAGCGCATTAAATAAGTAGAAAGGTTGTTTCTTCGGGATCCATTCTTTCATTCCACCTGATCGAGTTTTGGGAGGACTGAGAAGGAAATAAATGAGTGGGAAACCATTGTTAATTCAGAAGATTACAACATATATTTTGAAAATGTATGCAAGGTTGAATTTATCTTGTATATGTTTGCAAAAATGCTTTTAGCTTTATTTCAGAATATCGGGGTCATGAAGCTTCCAACTTGTCCTGAAGACAAAAAATGGGGGGGGGGAGTTCTTCGGTATTTCTTCGTGGTAAGCAGAATTATAGACGCGATCTACCGAATTTAGAAGAATAACCAAGAAATGGAAAACATTAAATATTTAAGTAATATTCATTTGCCACTTGGAGTTAGAGTGAAACAAAATTATATTGGGAAGTTGTTGAAAAGTCAATAAGGTCTAGAATGAAACGATAGCAAAACAAGAACGTTATAGATGAAGAAATCACATCTAACAGCTTCATTTGTGACTTCAAGACGATGATTTGAGAATTTAATTTCTGCGTTCAAAGAAGCTTAGCTACTTTGGTCTGTGCATTTGCCTAATGTTTCTATAATTCTTTCTATTCGTAAATGGAATATGCATTTTTTATGATTAATACTTGTTAAATATATTATTGTATTATGTTATTGATGCAATATATATTTGAAAAAGGCCAAATATTGTACCAAAACTCAACATATGAATAAAGTTAATTCCAAAGCAACGTTTACTGTTTGAGTTACGAAATATGAGGAAGCTTGGTTGCCTAATTCATTCGGATTTTAATCATAAAGCTTATTTAATGATATGTCAATTTATTTAAAATTTGGTTATCAGAAAATTAATATTTTGTTAATAATTAAAAAATGCATGTACTTTTGAAAAAAGGAATCTCATTTAAAGAACTTAACCTTCTGAAAGAAGACTTTAAATCTTACACTAAACTTTTAAAGGCAATCAGGTTATCCTTATAAATAAGGAGATAATAAACAAAGATGCAAATAATATTTCAGAGCACTACTATATGAATAAGACTACTCTAAAAAATCTCGGCCAAAATATATACTGAATGAAGATAAATATCGAAAGGCTATGCCAACCATGATGAAAATAAACTAATTTATTCAAGCCGCTAGAAATATTTAAGATCCAAAAATAGATGTTACCAACTGAGATATTCAAATATGGAGGGAGTAGCGGATTAAAGAAATAGCCGATGAAACATGGCAATAAGGACAAATGCCCTATGTCTTGTAGGTGAGCATAAAGGGCCATATCTATAAAAAAAAGAGAATGTGGCTATATAGACATTACATCACTATACGTTACATATAAAATTTGTAATAATAATAATAATAATAATAATAATGCCTCAGATTACAACCTTATATAGAAAATATCCTGAGAGAATAGCAAGGAAAATTCTGAAAGAAAAGGATCATTATATAACAATTATATATGATTAGTAATGCTTGAAAATTCTGGGAATGTAATGGTACACAATACCCCAAGATTACAGGCTTATGAGTTGATTTATATGGGTATGCGATACATAATGGAACTTTTCTCAAGCATATTAATCCTGGAGTACCTAACATGAGTCTCTCAGACTTAATGCATCTTACTTTTTGTTCTTTTACATTAAAATGTACAACTCTTGATCTTTCCATCTGTTTATTTTTCTAAATTTTTTTTCTGTCAGGTGAACAGTTTGCTTTATCATACAGGGCATGTAAAGCTTAAAACATGCTTTTATTACACTGACACCCAAGTTGAGGGTAGTGCGCTCATTTGAAATTTTATTTGCGTACTGTTTGTAGACTACACTATATTTCTATTGCTTGGGAAATGTTGCTCACATACTAGAAAGCTGACTGAAGAAGAAAATGTTGAGTTACTGCAGGAGAGTGATTCAGACGAAAGTAAATATTTTAGTGAATTCCATTCAGACTACATGTCTGATGATGTTGGTGATAATGAAAGGAACCGCATAACTGGTAAAGTAAATGATATCATTATATATAAAACGCTTATACAATTTCAGGGAAGATACTGCAATATTGCCAAATACAAGAGTCGTGTTCTTGGGAAAATTTAGTTTTTATATTGAATAAGAACTCTCCAAATCAACCTACATACAAAAGCACACCATAAAATCTAAGAAACAATTTATTCTTAGTGTTCTTTCCAAGAAGAGACAGAAGAAAAAGATAAAACTTTGTTTTCACTTACGACCTTGCTACTTTTTACAATGCATCACTCATCAGCTGTCAATGTTGAGGATGCAATGAGTGAGAGAACATGGGTATAACAATAAAACTAAAGTGGATTTTTGGACCAGACGATTCATTCCTACTCCTGCAAAAGAAAGAAATGAAATAGGCCACTAGCAGTGTTTATGATTTCAATTGACATATGGGCAATTGCAGCATACAACCTAGAATATAACTAAGAAAAAGTGTATATGTTACACATTTTTGCTGAATTGGCGGATAATTTGACATAGCCTCACATAGGATTAAGACCAAAATTAGAACTTTACGAGTCAACAGTTCATTGAAAGAAAAATGCTATTAGAACACACAAGGGTTCACATCCTATAATGTCTCAAACATCAGCTGCTCTAAAGAAGCAGCGATGCCATTTCTGTGATTATAAAAATGGTCCATGGTGAACATTCAGCGACAGTATGAAAGGCAAAGGTCGATTAAAATGAAAATATATAGTGAAAGAGTGGTTAGGGTTCTGAAGCAGGACACCCTTATTGAAATGATATCATTATGTTTGACATTAAAAGATATGTGCAAAACATATGAATATTTTTATACAATGTGCAGTCATCTGTAAGTTATAAGTATGTAAGTTTTTATGTTTATGGAGAGAATAAAAACCAAGTGTAACGTAGGTATATGTTTGACATAAATATGAGAGAATGACCTAGAGTTTTTACGTTAAAGATGTTCCCAGTAACTTACAATGTAAATGCTGATTAGCAATGTAAAATGATCCATATGTTAAACATGCTTTATGTTTAAATAAATAAATAAATGATTTAAATAAATATTTCTTATAGAGACAGATTTTTCAAGGTACCAGTGCTCCATTATTCCAGAATTCCATTTAAATAGTGAGACTGGGAGACACATTTTAGGTGTTTATAGTAACAAAAGAGCTTAGGCATTCCAGGATTAATAATACAGAAGTCCAGGGCAAACTTCAATACCCATTAACAGATCCTCTCCGCTTTAAGCAAGGTTGTAGGCTGGCTCTGCTTATTTAATTTTTTTTAGCTATGGAGACAATATTTGCTGCTATACACAGATTGAAAAGCAACAAAGGAAGGATATAATATTAATGCCGCTAAGGAAACAATAGAACCTGTGCCAAATAATATCAGCTCATATAGCCGCTTATACCGCCTATAATGAACTACAGTGTTATAATATCATGGACTCCAGAGCAATTTAAGAAGGGCATCTATAATCTGCCTAGAACATTCAAACTTTCTAAATGATCAGAACTCCTCTGACTGATGAGGCTTCCATTCGAAATAACATCCCCCAATAACGGACGTAAGCTGGCGCAGTCGGTATATAATACTGGCGTGAAGAAAAAGCGGACCATTGCTATCCGGTTACTTTTCTGCTTCTTCATTTTTTACAGAGGTGCATAACTTTTTATATTTGATTTTTTAAATTAATTATCATTCAGTTAAGTTCTAAAATTTCCGTTTATTTAATTATCATACATGCTTACAAAATAAAATAACTCTTGATCAGTACGGTACTGTCATGCAATTAATCCAAGATTTTTGCATTTTTCTACCACTATAGCTGAAAACGCTGATACTGAGCTATTGAAAATTGAGATATCCTCCCACGCAAAGTCGGTTTGAAGACATAATGCAAATTTCTACACATATACATTTTGCTTTAATGCTGGCTTATTATTTGATTTTAATTTTATAAAATAGTTGTTACCTTTCTTCGTGAATAGTAATTTCCTATCTCAAATTTCTTGTCTAAGACCCCTCTACAAAACCTGGAATTACTGCGGTGTAGTTAATTAGCACTTGATGTAACTGGCATTAACACACAGATTACTTGAATTTAAACAGTTTCTATCCTACAAGTAATGCGAATTGCTTATGAGTTATGAATTACACCGTTAAGAGAAGTTGAAATGTACATGTTGTTGATTTGGTTTATTTACGGATGCTCTTTAACATCTTAAGACATCAGTGTCCCTCTCAATTCAGGGTGTGAAACGGCCGATAAATTTTGTTCAGAGGCCTCTTCTTTCGGGCTTGAGGTTCTTTTACATGCCGTATATCTAGGAAGGAAGCCATACTTAGAATTTTTTCGGCCGATAAAATCCATCGATCCTGACCTGGAATAAACCCGCAATCTTGAGTTTAGTAGGCAAATATGGTTACCACTACACCAGGATCGACAAAATGTACACATACCTATATATACTAAAATAGGGCTCTATAAAATGATTGGAACTGTTTTCACAAAAATATCTGAGGAAGCCGAATATACTATATAATACATAGTCATTAATATATATGGCTACTGTGTATATGTCTTGGAGGAATGCCACTGTATTGGCCAGTACTCCCGTTACGCATCCCTCCTTACTTCACTTGACTTTGAGGTCATCCGTAATCATAGTATCGCGCAGAATCATATGATTCATGCTGCTTAAGAGGAAGATGCATGCATAGTGCGTACTAGTCACATAATAGAGTAGTTCCTGGTGATGGCAACACGTGTACTTAAAATTATGTAGTATTTGGCTGTGAAAGAATTAAGTTTTTGTTACTTTCAAGACAGTTCTGCTTGTTGTGTATGAGGAAAGCTTATTGAAACTGTTGCAAATGCGGTGGTTACTTCAAGAACTGCTATGAACAAATTTGAAATCGCAGGTACAGTGTCGCACGAACCCCGTTCTCGAAGACGAATGGGTCAACCGAAAGCGTTCGCCACAAAAATTGGTAGCTAAACTTACATAACATACAAACATTTCTCCATCTTCTGTATAAAATGCAACACAGGCAATAAACGTCCAACTTTACAGATACACCCGTACTCATGCTTTGCGAGGTGATCCGGCTCAAAGAATGAATTATTGCAATTGTTTTCTGAATGAATGTAAAATAAACAGATTTTCTATTGATGAGCTTAAACGCTTAAGTGACAACACATTCCCCCAATATGGAGCATGTACACGAGGGGAAGAAGGACCCTTTCAACATCTAACTCTAAAGTGAGATTCATAATCCATGTGCTTCCGGCATTGTAGTGAGCATTTTACCGGCTAATACTCGGCTTGTCGCCCGGAAACCAGGCCCCTTGCTACGGCTACCATATATATTAATGACCTTGCACATACAACTCCAAAGACTTCATGGAGCAGGATGTATACAGCTTCCTCTTGATAGAATACTAAAAATAGTCCATTTTTTTTTCGGAATGCGAAGAACAGAAGCTCAATGGAGAAATGGGAAGTTGGAGTTGTTCAGTCTGCACCAATGTCAAAACTGGAGGCTCGCCGCGCATAGTAGAGGTGGAAACTTAGGTGGCTCTTTCAAATAATTTAAGCGGTAGCATCACGAGATGGACGAATAAAAAAAAAAAAAAAAAAAAAAAAATATATATAACGTTTTAAATTTTAGGAGATGAACTGAAATGTCGAAGATGGTATGTGCAGAACTTGGAAGAAATTAAACTTATGCTATTAGTGTTAAGTAGTATAGAAACAGTGAAAATCACGTATAGTCAATCTCAAGTACTAGTATAGATAACGTTAGCTCATATACGGAAACAAAATAATTTCAGAAGAAAACTGGGTGGTAAGAATTTAAATTTTGAGAACGAAAGTGAAATACTGGTATGTGTAAACACGCTATTCAATAATTATCTTCCTTTTAAATGAGTTTTCTTCTTTTGTAAGCTGTGACATATTATAATCAATTGAATATGATTACACCAAGAAGAGAGATTAAAGATCCAATAGATGAAAAAATTTCAGGGTCGATCCTGGTGATGTAGCGGTAACCATACTTATCTCTCAGACCCAAGATGGCGGGTTCATTTCCCGGCCAGGGTCGATGAATTTTTTCGGGCGTAAAAATCCTTAGTATGGCTTCCTTCGGCGGGAAAGTAAAGCCGTGAGTCCCGTATCCTAGATTTAAAGCACGAAAAAAACCCCAAGCATGAAAAAAGAGGCCTCTGAGCAAAATTAGTCGGCTGTTTCACGCCCTGAATTGAATGGGACGCTGATGACCTGAGATGTTAAAGAGCGTCCGTAAATAAAACAATCAACAAGTTCGATATTTTGAAGATGTTAGAAATAAACTTGGATTGAGACGAGTTTTAATATGAAAAAACTCTAATAAGCAGTTAAGATAAATAGTACAAAGCAGGCTATTTGGCGATGTTATCTTAAGTTGTAATTGGGTGTAGAATGGGAATAGCCAAAAAAGTTAAACGATTAAGGAATTTCCCAAGGCAAATAATGCAGAAACAATTAAATTTTAAAGTGCTGCCTAAAAACAAAGTAGTTAAGATAACTTTAAAACTGTCAAGAAAATATGAGAGAAGTACAGAAACAGTCGGTTGAAAGTGCTGAGTTTAATCCATGTATGTTCTGATATTAGTGTTCCAAAATTTAGTTTTGACATATGTTTGTACCTTTCGGCTACGTAGGAGAATAAACTTTACGTCGTTTTTAATTACATTTTACACGCGTTATTGCTTTTAGGATTTTAAAACGTTATACGTAAATATTTTTAAAATTATACCAATAAAGATAGAAAGTTGAATGATTCATTAAAGGTTCTGAAAATATAATTTGTGAGACAATCAACAGTTGAAAAAAATACACTATTTAAATTCTACCATTTTTAACAGTTGTAACATTAACTACTAAAAGACATCATTATTACAAATTTAAAATAGGGGTTTCAGTATGCTTTTAAGCACGTTGTATTATTCAGTTAATCAATAAATGAAATGCTACAAAATAATGTAGTAAAGTGAAACATTTTACATGTTTTTTTTTTTCTGTTTGCTTTTTTCCCCATGAAACTCGTAATGATTACACTGTGAAGGGACATTCTTATTCGGCATTTGACAGCAATATCAAAATAAAAACCACTGGTTTTAAGGCAGATTTTGTGAAGCATGATTTATAAAATCGTGAATCGCTTAATGCTGTACCAGTTTGTCGATTAGGGAGGCATAGAGAGAATTTCTTGCATAAAGCGAAAGTATCACAATAGTGTTCAAAAGCGAAATATTGTATCTATTATTAAATAGAAACAAACCAACACACAAAATCTCCAGAAAACAATTTTTATTATGGTAAAGAGAAAACAATTTCTTTTCTAGGTATAAAGATTATGCGTCTTTTGCATTATAAACGTTCATACAGTTAATTTAATGCTGCCTTTCCTATATCCCAGTGGTTGGAAAAGTTGAAATAAGAATTTATTTAATAGCCATCCTCTTCCCACTTGTGAAAACGGCAAAAAAGAAAATAGGCATACAATTCACGGATATTAAGAAAGGTAAGTGTCCTTCATAGTGTACATATCCCTTCTTGAATACCAAACAGACAACCGGTGATCTGTACCTAGAGAAACGATATACTTAACTATCCAAAATATCGTGTGAATTGTGCCTCTATTTTCGTTGTTACTGTTTTTCCGTGTACTTCATAACTTTTTAACGAATGTCATATTTATATTCTTTAGTGTTACCATATTTCCTTATTTATTGTATATATTATCTCCAAAATGTGTATTTTTATGGAGCTAAGGTCATTAGGACCACTGTTCCACATCACCAGAAAAACAAACACGAGAACAAATATATACATTCATATACAAATATACGCGTACATACACACACATACCGCCAGAGGGGCCGAGGTCGTTAAGGCGCGGACTAGTGAGCGGGAGGCCTGGGGTTTGAATCCCGCCAGGACCGTCCTCCCTGATTGAGGTTTCTTCCAGGTTTTCCTCAGTTCTCATAAATGGCGAATGCCGGGGAGTACCCTGAACTTAGGCCTGGAACATTTCCTTCCTAAAACAAAAAATTCTTTCCCAATTGATCATTTCATCTCATATATTATCAGTGTCCGCCGCCTGTGGCGCCTCAGCAGTAAAAACGGGCATTAAATACTGTGAAAAACACATGTTGTGTATTATTTCCAGTATATAAATCACAAAGCGAACACATTGGATATCAAACTAGGAATAACAATTAATGTTATGTATTCTGAAATATAAACGACGTATGAAGACAAAAAGTATTAAAAACTAGACACAAAAATATCAAAGGTACTTAAATTTCGAGTTATAAATCTTAGTGATCTCGATTAATTTTAAATTATGATAATTATGTAAAGAATTCCAATTTTGGGGTAGTGACGTTTTGCGAGAGAGAACATAAAGAAAAGTCTATTGTGTGGGGTAGTGATAAACGGAAGCGTGATCTGTCGGTTCTGGTGGTGTAGTGATAACCATACTTGCCTCCTAAACCCAGGATCTCGGGTTCAATTCCGGCCAGGATCGATGGATTTTTCAGGCGTAAAAACCGTAAGTATGGCTTCTTTGGAAGGAAAGGAAAACCGTGGGTCCCGTATCTTAGATTTACGGCATGTAAAAGAGCCTCAAGACTGAAAGAAGAGACATCTAAGCAAAACTTATGGATCGTTTCACTCCCTGAACTGAATGGGACGCTGATAACCTGAGATGTTAAAGAGCGTCCTAAATAAAGCAAATCAACAACTGAAACATGATATCAGGCAACCTGGTGAAGGAATATGTAAGATTTTATTCAGAAGACACAGAAAATGTCTCATTGTTCCTTCTCAAATTAATATGCAGTGTCAAATTAATGAGTATTGCAGGTGAACGATGACTACGTAGGACTTGAACTTAAAGTGAATTAGGTAAGTGAACAAAGAATTGCAGTAATAGAAACGAGACATGACACATCACAAATAATTCAATAAATTGTATTATAGTTCATGGAAGAATTTCTTTCATCAGCGTCTAGAATTCACATACTATGATGGTTTCTTCATGTACAGGTTAGCTAGGTGTTTCATTTCAGGCCGGCATCTATAAAAATGCCAGGATTTTTAAACTTCTAATGCATTTACTTAAATATTCCATTATTATTATTATTATTATTATTATTATTAGTTAGTTAGTCAGTCAGTCAGTCAGTCAGTCAGTCAGTCAGTCAGTCAGTCAGTCAGTCAGTCAGTCAGTCAGTCAGTTAGTTAGTTTTATGTTTATGTTTATTTTTATTCGCATTGATATCGAATTAATTTTTCTCGTAAATGATTTGGGTGAGGATCCAGCGAAACGAAAAATCAATTCAGAAATGTTACTGTACCTTAGCAGCAGTCAAACGATTCACGAAATAGATAAGCAGGACATATCCATTTAAGAAATGTTTTCAGGAACTCAAAAAACCTTATATCATATTCAGTATTGATTTCACAAATACATTTTCTAAATGAGTTTCATATTAGATATCATGCGACCTTAGTATTGTGATAAAATATAATCTAATATGGAAGTAATACAAATAAGAAAAATTTTATTTGTTAATTTCATTAAATATAGACGAAGAAATGGTGACGAAACGTTTTTCATTGTTAATTCTGCTACTAGACTATTACATTACTTTATAATTCATCAACTTTAACAAATTCAGTTCATTTTTGATCCAATTCCTGCACTAGAACTTCTTGAGGAAGAAAACTTTTCAGATCATCCATTTTGACAAAGTTTCAATGTAGGCTTTGTTTGTGGGAACTAGTGTTACTAAAAATATTTCAGCCAAATCAGAGCATGTTGTTCCAAACCATCTATGTACCTTTTGCCTCTGGCTGCACCTTATAATAATTATAACAATTTTCTTATTTACCTGGCAAATTTAAGGCCGTAAGGTTCTCTCTTACACTTTACCAGGGACAATTATGATAATATATACCATTCATATATTATACAGTTAATGACATTTATAATCTTATAATCTTGCTAGATGCTGCATTCTCCAAATAAATAATCTTCGAACAATATATTATAAATTTGCTTTGTGACCGGTAGTTCTTCATATGAGATGGCATGGAATACCATAAGACGATTAGCGACAGCTGTGAAGGATGAAGGAAAGTATTAGGTTCGGTATAAGAGTGTAGAGAGAATTTATTGGATCGGGTGTTTAAATTATGATGAGAAAATAAGGAATGAAAACGATTCGAAAGATACTGCAGAGTTGAGAATAGGGTTAGTCGTAGAAGACAAGAGGGAGTGCAATTTTCTTATAGCATCCAGTCGATAACAGCTTAAAAATTATGAAAAACTGGAGTGATATTATCTGATTTACGTAGGTTACATTTGCAGCAAACGCATGCATTATGAATGAACACTACGTTTCAATGTAGTCTTTGTCCATGATTTGTCGTGATGTCAGCAAGCAGAATGTTGCAGTAATCGAAATGTGGCATAATCAATGATGTTACAAGTGTTTTTTTTAATCTCCCCCCCATATCGAATATGAGGAAGTTTTTAATTCTTTTTAAGGAATGGAATATTTAGCATATATTTTACAAATTTCCTTTGTTTGAATTTGCCAATTAAGGTTACAGTCTAACTAGACATTGAATTTTTTTTTTACAAACGATTTTATTAGTACACTTGTTTCATTGAGTTTCACAAGAATGAATTTTTATTATTTTTGTTCATAAATTTATTATGCCCATTATGAATGTCTACAATTTTCCCGGATTTACGATGTCGTTATGTTTAGTTCATTTTGATACTCAATCTAGGTCTTCGTTAAGTTCAGCTATGGAGTTGATGAGTTAGTATGGTCGTGAGTGCGTATATAGTTGTAGGTCGTCAGCATATATATGCAATGGTAATTGTCGTTAGTGACGTCATTTATATAAAAAGTAAATATATTGGTCCCAGTATTGACCCTTTTGGTACTCCACGCTCTATTGACCTCCAACACGAACAGCGATCTCCTAATAACAACTTTAGTCCGCCGGAGAATAGGAGTGAATTCACTGGATCAAGTTCCCAGATAAATGCAGTGAACTAAGTTTCAAAAGTAGTATATTTACTTTGTATTTGACTTAGTCAAGCGCTCTAGTAAGATCGGTAAGAGTTCGCTCACATCCATAACCTCACGGATGCCCTCAGTATCTCTAAGCAAGGCAGTAACCAGCCCGAATGTTAAGCGTCTCGCAGGTTACGATCATTAAGATAGCTGTTTCCTCGTCAACGACCCGCTCCAGTGCTTTCGACATGGCAGGTGGGATACGATGTTTGCTGGAATAATAAAAGTGTCTGAATTCAGACATAAGAAGCTGCCATTTTCACTGGTATTCCTTTCCTTTAGCTTTTAAAAATAATATGAAATGTTCAGAACCATAGTGGGTTAAGTGTTATTTTTTAAAATGCAGAAAATAAGGATTAAGTTTAAATTATTACCATAATTAAAATAAACGTATTTAAATCAACACAATACATACACATTACAGGTTTAACATACATACATTAGAATTTAAAAAATCATTTTAATGTTTCAAAATGCAATTATGATGACGATGATGATAATAAATTTATACACTTTGCTTGACGGTGGATATGGCCCACTCTGGCTTAACATTTAATTATACATTTACTGGACCAACTGCAATCTGAACTAGAATATGTACGATATAATTGTTCCTCATTAGTCATTACACATTTCATTGTACAGTAACCTTTGTAAGTCATGATTAATAGAAGAAACGAATGGCAACATAGAAATGTTTGAGTAACTGAAGTAGGATCATACTGCATGGTGTAAGATGGTGAAGATAATATCCTGACTGGACGTCTTCGACTGTGAGTCGGATTGCAGTCAGGTGATTTCCTGAATTCGATTTTATTTACGGAATAGCGAGTCTTAAATGACTATTCTGATTGGAATCTGAACCATTTTATTTAAGTCACTGTACCTATTCTCCATTTTCAGTTCCTTTACGCATAAGCAAGCCATTAGTCAGATGCTTTATACCAACAAAATCATACTATTCCACTTTTATTACAGAGAAACGCTGTTTGTTTTAATGCAAAAGTTTATTAAATTATTATTATTATTATTATTATTATATTGTAAAACGTGATTTATTCTTATCATTTTAAAATCTCTATACCACTGAAGCCCGTGTTATTGGATAAAAAGAAAAAATCTAATTGGGGAAATATTTTATCAATTGTTTTACTTTGGGAATGCTTTACCAATCTGACCTTAAATGCTGCGCTGTGCTGGTAGCAATTCTGGCCACCAAGTAGATAGATTTTGTTTCCGCACTTGTAAGATAATGAAATAGACATACTCCCATATCTATAGCTCCCTTTGTTCAGTATGTTCACCACATATATGCATATACCCTCTCTTTTCTTTGCAGTAATGAACCCCAAATTTTTCTCTTCAGAAATAAACACCATAAGTCAATAGAGGAAATGGAAGAAACATCTGGGTATCAAAAGTGATTGTACGTGTCTCTGCTTTACCTTTCTGAGGTTCTCATTTTCAGTAAGGTTGTTATTTTTTTAATTTTTTACTTTATCAGTGTCATAAATGTAAACAATTGTTTTCATTTTGTCACAAACGGAAACCATTTTTCTATAGCACCATTTTTCGCAAGGACACGATTATTTTAATTGCACAGTGAATGATATAATTAATGCATTTTACTAATTTTAAGTTCCTTACACAAATAACGACTGGAGTCGTGATTTCCACCAAAGTGACTAATTTCTACAGGAAACTGCTTATATGTTCTACTACATATTTAATGTCTTCTGAAGGTATCTTATTTACTGGAATATGACACATCTATAGTTTTCAGAGAACTGCGGGTAGCTTACTGTGAGGGATAATCTATCATTGATACTGCATGCAGCTGAATAAAACCTGTTTTGCAGACCTGAATGCTGCTTTCTCCCTACAACAATATATAATGAAAACTACATTCAAGTCATAACTGATAAAGACGAACTTATTTCTTTTCGTTCTTAATGGCCATAGCCTAAGCAAAAGAAAGAAAGATATCAACATGTCGAAATTACAATATAAAATGTAGCAGTTTTTAATGACATAAATTAAATTATTAAAACTGAAATGTGATGAGATGGTGCTAATATTACTTCTTAAATAATTAAGGCATCACAACCTCAAGTTTTATTGTCCAGGCACTCAAAGAATTGAAGGAAAATCCCTGAAAAAACTCTGTGAAGAAACTTAACACTAGCCGCAATCAAAACCGGGTCCGCCGCTTGGATGGCGCAAGCATTGCTGCTAGGTTACTTTTGGTTTGTTTTATTTACGGACGTGCTTTAACATCTCAGGTCATTAGCATCCCATTCAATTCAGGGCGGGAAACGGCCCATAAATTTTGTGCAAAAGCCTCTCTATCAGACTGGAGGTTCTTTTACGAGTCGTAAACCTACGATATGGCATTAATTCCCTTCCGAAGGAAGTCACTCTTAAGATTCTTACGTCGGAAAAAATCCATCGACCCTGGCCGGGATTGAACCCGCGATCTTGTGTCTACCAGGCAAGTATGGTTACCACTAGACCACCAGGATCGACCCCGCCAGATTATGTAAATAAGAACAATCTTGAATCATGTACGTGACATTCGTCAACAACATTAGTCCCACGACGTCGTTTTATATTATTAATTTGACTGATGCTGTTAGATAGGAATTTTGTTGATTGAAATTTCCAACTTTCATTAATGAATGGCATATATTCTTGCTATCATCAATGACGTCTAACCTCTCAGAAGAGCGCGGTGCACATTTTTAATCTTTGCCAGTGTATCAATGTTTTAGCAGGAACAACTTTATCACTAGCACAGATGTAACTTCTGACACAGTTTCTCATAGTTTTAACTTTTGCGCATATTTTTAACCCAGGATTCATTATTTCTGCTTCTTCGATTTGAATTATTCGCTGCTTTGTTTACACACTTCATATTCACAGCGTTCATCATGATGCCAACTGTCACGTGACTACTAGGTAAACTGGAATTCGCTGTTGGGTTTTGGACCAGTATAGCTCTAATAAAATCTACAAATTTATTGTGCTCGATATTTTGTTTAAAATATCCCTTTAGAGATTTATCACTTTATTAAATGACGCAGAATCCGAAACACCACCACACTGTCAGCTTCAGTGTAGTGAAGATGATTCACTATGTCTTTCATTTCCTCATATATTCATTCTGTAGCTTCTTCTCTAGACTTTGGAGTTAGGTATATTGGCTTCATTAGGAACTGTGAGTTCAAAATTTTATTTAGAACTTGATCCAATGATGAGTTTCCTAAATTCTTCCAGTGTATAAACTCAGTGTGCCATATTCTCCTTTTGACAAAATTGAAACGTCTATTTCATGTAAGACAAAGGTAGTCTGTTGCTGGGAAATGATGTGTATGTAGTTTCATATTTACTTGGGTTGTGCAGCCGAAATTCAAGGCTACCTTTATTATGCCAATGATTGGTATTGGTATTAATTATATAGGCATGTGAATGTAGGATTCAGCGCTATATTTATTAAGGTAATGAATTGTTATGGATGTTTATTATATTCATATATGATTTGATAATTCAGTACAGCGTTTACTCTGGGATAGGTATTACTATTTCTTGTTTGTGTATATGATCTGATATATGTGTATGTTTTTGATAGGTAACAGTGTTTTGCGTCATTGTGTCTAATTCCATGTTTTGTTACAACTAGTTGATCTGAGACATCAGTGAAAAACTCCTAGAAAGATAAAGAGTTTGTTTACATATGTATAGATAAATCGCTGGCCATCAGGCTAGAAAATCTCGAGGAAATAAAAGGCAAGAGGGTTTCTTTTTTGTTACGGTCACGAGCTATTCACACTATGGGAATGTTTCGGTAGGAAGTAGCCGACATAGGGTGGGAAGCTTAAAATCCTTTCAGATGGGCCAAGTTAGGGATATTGTTGTAATAGGTTGCAAGAATAGAAGATGTGAAACAAACTTTGAAAGAAATAGAACTCTAAAGGTACTGAGATGTCAAACGGCAATGAATATTTTATAGCTGACAGGTAGGGAAAAGCTAGAATCAAAAGAAATATGCCGCACAGTCATAAGAATAGGGACTGAAGTTAATGGGAATTGAGCGTGCGCTATCGCGAAATCTTAGTTTCCAGAACTAGAATAGTGAACGGGAAAAATCAATTTGAAATGTCAAGTTATCAAAGACGAGGTCTAAATATATTACAGAAGTGTACTTCCAGGAAAGTGCAGGCCGTGGGAAAGTGAATGTCTTCGGGGAATTATTTTAACCAATGGCTATTACCTAAAATGAGTGAATTGTAATAATTCAGCTATATAATAAACAGTCTATAATAGTCATTAGTCGAGAATAAGATCGCGATAGTAAGGAGTTTTTATTTCGCGAGGGAGATGCGTGAGCTCAGAAAACGAAATGTCAGGTAGAACGCGACACAGTTGTGAGAATTGAGAATGGGGGAGTTGTTAGAATGGAGAGTGGCTGACAGTTGTTAGATTGGAAAATGGGATAATGGAAGTTCAGACGGTCCGGCGACGATAGATGCGAATGTAACAGAGAATAGGGCAAGTGTTAAGATAGGTGGAGCAAAGGTAGACTATTAATAGTGTGTTACAGGAATGTGAATAGGAAGCGACAAAGACTGAACCGTAGACAAAGAGTAAAAGTGGGAGAAATCATATCTATTGTAGTAAGATAACAGAAATGCGTTAGGCCGTGGCGAGCAGTCCAATAGTGAGAGAATGATGATATTAATAAAATAAATTGTGATTGAAGAAAAGTATCCATTTCGCTATCTATTGTGCAAAACCTTTTCCTGTTTCCTTGGATCAGAAAGATCCATAAAACACTCCAGAAAACCCTGAGACCTACATCACAAAGTAGGTCTGAGATAGAATCCGACATTACAATCCAGAACAATAATAAAACCACATTCATTTCCCACCAATCAAATCCCATATCCCCCTATAGGTCCTGGTAGTGTACTAGTAACCGTACTTACCTCCTAAACCCAAGATTGCGGGTTCAATCCCGGCCAGGATCGATGGACTTCTTCGGGCGTAAAAATCCTAAGCCGTAGGTCCCGTGTCGTAGATTTGCGGCACGAAATATAACCTCAAGTCTGAAAGAAGAGGCCTCTGAGCAAAATTAAAACCGCCCCAGTTGTAAACATCAAAAGAAGGCGTGTCATCGTGTAGTTTTTGTTTCGACTTCTACCGGTGTCAGAAATTGAAGGTGATTGACATTCTTGTCAACATTAATATGGAAGATTACTTAATTTGGAAGCTTTCTTCATTGTATCAGAAAAGTTGGTATTGCCGGACCTTATATCGTGAATATTAATGCCATTAAAATTCAGCTGTTTTAAGTAATGTGTGTACAGAGATCTGTGGGAGCTGCAAATTTTGCAAAAAATAATAATAAATACATCAAAGTGAAGAATAAGTTTTGCTGATATATTTAATATGAAAAGTGAAAGTCCTCTTGGAGGTTTGCTGTCTTTCAGCAAATTCCCTTAATCCATGACTGATAATGTTGCAGTGTTACAATATTATACTTTTTCGGCAGATGATGGTAAATACTACACATAGAACTGTCCCTTGATTTCCTCTGTCGTCTTCTTGCAATCGGTTGTACCTCAATATGGCTTTGCAGGACACAGTTCATTCTGCATCTGCAAGTATGGAGCTTAATACATGCGAAGTTTTAGTTTTTCTTTAATAGTGTTTAACGCCCGTTTTTACTACTGGGACACCACAGGCGATGAACACTAATGAGATGAAATGATATATTGGGAAAGGATTTATTTTTTAAGGTAGGAAAAGTTCCAGACCTAAGTTTAAGGTACGTCTCCAGCATTTGGCACTTACTAGGACTGAGGAAAACCTGAAAAAACATCAGTCAGGCAGGACGGTCCTGGCGGGACTCGAACCCCAGACCGCCCGCTCACGAGTCCGCGCCTTAACGACTTCGGCCACTAGTTTATTTTATAATGTGTAAATTAATAAGGAATTATTTTAGTTTTTTATACAACACAAATTTCATTAAATCATTATAGGCTCGCCTGTAACCAAAACTATGGTCCGTACGTTCAATCTGTTTTTACTATTCATTTATATAGTGTTTGCTTTTAACCGTTGACTTTTAATAACTTCACACTTTCTTACATATACTGCATTCATATTTTTCTTTTACAGAACAAATCTTTAGAGGAGTGCATTCTTTAATTTGAAAAATGTACCAATATTATTAGGAAGTAATTACTGAGTATGACCAACTGTTTATGGAAAGAAACTCGGGAAAACTATGAACTCTTTTACTTAGGAATTAGTGGTATGTTGTAAAGACAGAAATTTGTGGAATTTATATTGGTTTTGTTTTCATCAAATATTGTTCCCTTCATTCGAATTCAATTGATTCAGTATATTGTGATTAGTATGACATGTAGTTTTTGTTAACTAAAGGTAAATGTGAAGTTAAAAAAAAGGGTTTTATTAAGGTAGCCTAAATTGCGTTTTAAAATCTTTCAATTCTGTGCGACAATTCTGAAGCATGATACTCAGTTTAAACATGTGTATTTATTGCTGTATGTAAAATTTCATCAAGTGTTATACTTATTGAATCACTCATTTGTTTAGTATAATTAATGTCCATTGCCTAGAGCGCGGGCAGCGACAGCAAGGGAACTACCGGCTCCGTTGACATTCAACATCCTCGCCTCTTTGTGTCGTTCAGATTTTCTTAAGGCTATTAGTCGTGAAACCAAGTATTTTTTCTTTTACTTTACTTTCGCCTTAGTGCTGTATCCTGCCAAAAAATTGACACCGAATTTTATGTATGAATTTCATGTGAAAAAACACTCGCCGAAAAAATATATGGGTTTGTGTGAAAATTCCCCGGTTATGCTAAACCACGCAGATGTATGTGTTCTCAATAAGAAACCGAAAGCAAATTGTCGCGCGCTTACCGAAAAGAAACATGACGAAATTGTAGAAGGTTACAAGGAAGTCTAAAGAAACTTTATAAGGCTTGCACAGAAAACAGAAATACCACCCAACTTTTAAAATTAAATACGTATGAAATAACTGTTGAGGCATTGTACATTCGTGATAACGTAAATAGAGTAAATTTCTGCAACAACTGGGTTTTGTATAATGTTACGAATAACTCTACTAATCCACATTTGTTTTTAATGGACGAATCATGGGAAGGATGACTCCATAGTTGAAAGTCATGCCGCAACACAACAGGTACCCGGGTCAGTCAAACCCGATTTTATACCATGCTTAAAAAAGTGCATTGTGTGCAGTGAAAGCGTTCAAAATTATAGATCTTCTGTGGCAAAGTAATGGTAATTATCAGAAATTTGAGTGTTCAAACTGAGGAGTTATATCCGATTCAGCCGACATGCCGGATGAAAGTCCATTTGAAAGCACAGGATAACGAATATTTGGGATTATTTTAATACACTTCATTCACTGTTAGTCTTAAAATGAACACATTCAGTAAAATATTTTGTGTAAAAAACTCAACAATTAGACTTGTGGGTATAATTTTGTATACATGTATTGAAATAAGGAAGCCGTAACAAACAAATGTTTTTGTACTGCGTTAAACAAAATAAAATTGTACATTTTAAATTTTTAGCATAATTTTAATAGAATACAGACTCGACGGGCTAGTGAACGTCTCCAAAATTATTGATAGAGATTATGTCTCCGATAGACTTGATTACTTCACACGTTTCCTCTTCCTGTTACATGGAGAGAGAGGTCGGAAAGGGCATGGCGTACCGCTGAATATTATGATCACCCGAAGTGAATATGTACTGGTAAAGTAATAACCTTAACCTTTGCTGCCACCATCTGCTTAGGTCATAGCCCTTGCATGGAAATAGCCCTATCATCAATATCCTTCGTTTTGCTTATGGCTAAAATCTTTAAACTTTCCCAAGGTTTTTCTGATTCCCAAAACAACGCTAGATAAGGAGCAAGCTAATTTCCCTTCTTTATTGGTTACACAAGACTGAGCACGCACAGCATATGTGAGCTTGCAAATAGCTGTTCCGTATTATGTAGGTTAACCTGTGTGATAGATGCTGTTAATTATTCCCGCAGCACAGCTGCTGAAGATTCACTTCATATTATATGCAAACACGGCATAAAGACAATTATTGCTTTCGTCGTGAGGTTTCTCATTATCGATGATATAGTGCAGAATTAGCATGCAGGAAATTGACTGCTAAGAATTGCGTGCTTTATAGCGCAGCTTATAGTATGATTATGCAACAACTTGAACCTTCCGGTTGCCCCACCTGCTATGTATTAACTGTGGGTTAATTTAGACATGGATTGATACAAAGACTAGTGCGGTTGTGCGCTGTTCTTTACCGTAACAAACTCGGAGTGCACTAAGCTACTAAACTCTTAAATATCTTCCTAGCTAATATAAATAAATTTTATTAATATTTGTATGAATAACACGAAAATTTTTATACAAAAACAGTCAGTTTTAAGGTTCTTTTAATCCCTGTTTAGGATCAACAACTACCTTATAAGGATTCTAAGGAAGACATATGAGCAGTAACACCAAGTGCACATTCCTCGGAAAATATTCGCAAAGTTCAAGACATACACTACCGCCTATTAATTTCAAAACACATATAAAATTCTTCTTCTAAGAGATGCACAAATAAATATATTTATGTCAAAAATTGAAAGATAGAAGCAAAATATATCCATCAAAAGGATAAAAAATCAAATTTCCACGCTTTGCAATAATAACTGCCAAAAATTCTAGGTATTTGGTTTATAAAATACTCAGATACTTGCTGGATAGATTTCCAGAAATGGTTTAAGACGGGTACTTCTATCGACTTCGTCCCTTAATCTGTGAAGTTTTGGATGGCTAAGTCATTCATATCTTTCAGCACCATCTACTTTTCTTTAGATGCAATGTACCTCATGCAGTATCCAGATTAATTTCTTTCTATAAGGTGTAACTTTTCTCTACTGGAAAACTGGAAACTGTTATAGTACTTTTTATAAAATTTTCCTTAAATTTTCGCAATATTTCCAACTTTATTCTCGGAAAAGCATTCCACACCATAACAAATACACATTAATCTGTGAAAATTGCTTGGACCATCAGCAGGTTTTTTTTTTTTTTTTTTTTTTTTTTGTTTATTTACGGACGCTCTTAAACATCTCAGGTCATCAGCGTCCCATTCTATTCAGGGCGTGAAATGGCCGGTTAATTTTGCTCAGAGGTCTCTTCTTTCAGGCTAGAGGTTCTTTTTCGTAAATGTACTTCACGGGACCCACGGCTTTACTTCCCTTCCGAAGGAAGCCATACTTAGGATTTTTAGTCCCGCGAACCCGCGATCAGCAGGCGACCAATGTGGGTGTTGTCTATTGGTCTCTCTTCACGTTAACAGGTTTAGCAACTTTTCAAATAAATAAATTTCTTTTTCATTTCTGCTAGTCCTGCACATATTTGTAGTGCAGTTTTAAATTATTCCTTTTACTTGGAATTCCAAAGCATTCATCACTCTTTTTAGTTTTGCGACATTATCGTGGTTGTGGTAAATATTGCTTGCTACCAGGCTTTGTGCGATGGGCAAGATTATATTGCACTCCTCCAATAGATAGTCAAATTCTTTAGTACAATCATAACTTCCTCAATGCAACAATTACAGCTTATTTAATTATGTTTTCATCCTTGGAACTACAGCAATCATGTGATTACTTTTAACTATCACCAACAAACGGAACTGCATACAGCAAGGTTGTCTAACAACACTACCTTAATGCCCATTGTATGGTTAATTGTACTACAGGAAACAGCACCCATACTTAAGTTACATTTTACATTCTTAATCCACCAATGAAACATTAGTCCCAGAATTCTATAGTTTTGCTAATGGAAAACAGCACTGTTTTGTAAAATAAAACCCTAAAATATAATTTTAAAATAATATTCTCCTTTATTGGGTAAGTAAGACATAATTACCGAAATAATTATGAATCTCAATTTATTCAAATACCAATTTGATGTAAATAAGCAGGTATATTGAAATTAAAGAGTGATGGCGTGTTTTAAAGTGGACGGGAAAATAATACAAGCTGAACAAATAGTTAGGCAAAATATTAAATTTAAATCTCAAAACAAAGAAGAGAACTTATTTCAATAAACACAAAATGGTGGCTTACCCTAACGAAATACTTTGTTGTTGAGAATCGGAATAAGATAATACAGATAGGGGGAAGGGCACTGACAGTGCTGGACTTTGATGCCAGAAAGGAAACCGAAGGAGGGAGCAGGTACATTTTTAAACAAAGTGAGACAGCTCAGATGGAAAGAGCCAGAAAATCGAGAAGGGGGGGGGTTAGGGAAACACAATTCAAATCATTATTTTTTAAATTATTTGTACATATATGTGAGGGAGTTTAAGCTATTTACTTTTGTACTGGTTTCTTACCTGTTTATTTTATTTAGGTTGAATGAGTTAATTTATAACATTCACTTTGTAAATAAACATACTAGTACTACTAACTACTTTGTTAGAAAATACTCATCTATCAAATATAACCGTGTGTATCTATTTAAGCAAAACGATCACAGAGTCAGTAAAGTAAAAGACAGAAAAAAATGTTTAGAAAGGGAAATGGCTGTGTTTGAAAAATCCCATTGAAGCTTGATATGGATTCTATCGGCAGACCTCCATCTAAATTTTAGAGTGGAGAGGCTGATATAAAAGCTGTGCATATCCCGATCTCTCAAAGCAAAGGAAATTGCACTTCTGAAAGTCTGTTATCGGAAGATTGGAACGGAAAATGTTGAACTTAAGGCAAAAGGACAGAGAGCAGTGTGTGAAACGTATCGGTGATTGCACATCAGTGGATTGGCAGTAAGCTGGACATACAAGGAGACTGGCTCCCTTCAGAAGGGATAATCTCCTACGTTCTGGAATCCACAGATAAAAGAGCTGCTGTAATCCAACAAAGGAAAGTTGTCGGGCTGTTTCAGATAGGGACTGATATTCCGTGGTAAGACAATTCTAAACACATCACCTTGGAAGAAGCCTGTAAGGGAAAATTAGTGAGTTAACACTTAGCATCAAGAAATGAACAGGTTTAATAGACTTTAAGAACATCAGATAATTTAAATTCAAAAATCTATTTACAAGAATTACTTTTAAACATGCTAGAAAATGATGCTCTCGCACGTTCTAAGATATCTACCTTTAACTGCATTTCAGCACGTTTTATCGCCGAGAGGCATAAATTTATATAGAAATGAGTAGTTCAGACGTAATCTTGCCAGTCCATTTGTACAAATGTAAGGAAGGAGAACCGCTTTTATTATGTGGTCGGTGGTCAGGTTCAGAAGCGCAGCTAATTTCTTGATACTTGCTATTTGAAAGTTTATGAATCAGATTACGTGCGACTCGTGATAATGTTAAATAAAATTCTTTCATTAACAGAGTATACAGCTTTCACACTAGTTATCGTTCGATACGATATCTCTTGAGTATCGAGATGCTGAAAGTGCCCAGAATCCACCACTAATAATAATCCAAACAGTGACATGGAGACTTCAGATAGTGCCCGAGAAAAACACATCATCCTCATTTCGGTAGAGTTTGTCCAATTTTTATATAATGTAGGAAGCAACGATAGTTGTTGGTAAGTGCTAGTGAGCAAATTTTGTAATATTGCTGTTCAATAAATAATGATCATAGTTCATTTACAGGGATAATTGCTTATGCTAAAATTTAACTTTACAATTTTGTTAGCTTAATGCGTAATGTAAACATGGTGCAAGATACATTGTCTCCTGTGATTCCCGTCTGTGAGATGAGTGAAATTTAAGACATACTCAGTTCTTCTACAGCAAAATTAAGGTTACACGCGACAAACAATATGTTGTTCTGAAATTCAGCTTTCGTCTCAACAAATCCTATGCAACTTACAGGAGGCCTATGGAGTATGTGTTCTTCCCTATAGCAAGGTTGGAAGATGCTTTAAAAAAAATCGACACAGCTGCTATCATTGTGAGGGAGTATTAAGTATTTTTAACAACATTAAGAATACTTTCTGAAAATTTGAAATATTCACTGCGTGCCACCCATAAGTTGGTGACTGGAAAGTTGTACACGATACGTGCTTGTACATGGCGGGTTCCAAGAATGCTCTTTCCCGAACAAAGACGTTCGCGATCGAGTTTACACGCAATGTTACAAGAAGCTTCGGATTTGATTTCAAAGGCAATCATTTATAATGAAACTTGGCTACATCATTTCGATACTATTTTTTTTTTCATTGATTTATTTATTTATGGACGCTCTTTAACATCTCAGGTCACCAGCGTCCCATTCAACTCAGGGCGTGAAACAGCCGACAAATTTTGCTCAGAGGCCTCTCTTTCAGGCTTGAGGTTCCTTTTCGTGCCGCAAATGTACGACACGGGACCCACGGCTTTACTTCCCTTCCGAAGGAAGCTATACTGAGGATTTTTACGCCCGAAAAAATCCATCGGTCCTGGCCGGGTTCGAACCCGCGATTTGGGTTTAGGAGGCAAGTATGGTAATTTCGATACTAGAAGCGGTGAAAACCATCAAAGAAAGATGAAGGAGAGAGAGAGAGAGAGAGAGAGAGAGAGAGAAAGGAGTGGTTATTGAAATGGTGTACCAGCACGTCGTTCCTCAAACACACAACTCAAATTGGGAAACACGTCCGAGATTACCTGAAAACCCTGCAAAGCCATATTACGTGTAAAAGACCACATTTTCTGCAACAAGCTGGATCTGCACCGTCGTAAATCGCATCTGTTGTTGCTGAATATCTCACAAAAATCACGTGCAGTTCAGATTTAGCCCCACGTGACTTTTTCATTTTCCCAAAATTGAAGAAATGCCTTATTGGAAGGCATTTTCTATCATTAAAAGCAGCGGTAAAGACTGCAGAGAGACGATGCCGTCAAAAAATGGTTTTCAGCACGTCTTTTAAGACTGGCAGAACCGCTGGGACAGGTGCATTGCATCCAACGGGGACTACTTTGAGAAATTTCATCAAAATTATGAGAATGAGTAAAGGTATGTTGTACAAAAACGTGTAATCTCTCTCTATTGAACAACTCTCGTACAAAGAATGTTAATCAAACTGTGCTTCATTCTATAAATTTCTGCTTAATATTTCACTAAATATATTTCTTAATGTACCGTTATAAAAGTTTTAGTTCAGACATTGCATGATGCATTTTAGAACTTTTGAAAGTGTGTTTAGTTTGTCAGCAATTGTTTCCCCATTTTGTTCCAATAGTATGGAACAGTATTGTAGTCAGTTCTGTTTCTCGTCATGACAGCATTTCGATGGGGCTCTCAAAAATCTATACCTTTACATGTACCTGAATAAATTATCACCCAAATTTATATATATATATATATATTACAGTAACCGGAAAAGCAGAAAAGGATAAAACACTAAGAAAAAGTCACAGATTTGTAATAGCTATATGTCCAACTAGAGTTCTTCTATGGCAAGAAGATAAGTGACATATGTATACACACATACACATTACTGCACTTAATTGAATTTTAGTACATTAGCGCCTTATTACATTTAAACTCTCAATCTTGGCATGGCAGTATACTAATACGTCATGCAGGAAAAATGACCGGTGTTTTTGAAGATTTTGCAGTATTTTGAACAGCAAGTTGGATATCGTTATACAATGATTCAATCAACATGTGTAATTAACCATGGAACGGGAATTATTGTGGTTCCAATTCAGAGGAATTGAATGGGTGATTGATTGTTATTTTAATCAGACAATTAGATGCTCTTCTTGTTTTACCTCGCCTCTCGGAGTCATGAATTCGATGCTTCCTGACACTCTGGTTCCAATGCAGAGGATAGGATCTCAGGGTAAATTTGGACTGTTTTTAATGACGTAATGTCATTAGGGAGAAAGGAGATTGTGCACTGTAATAATGAAGATCGGCACTGGTTAGACATTTAATTTATTTGACAACTTGGAAGGTTCTGGAACATGCTGTGTTTCGGCGGGTTATAGTTCACTGTATTCACTCGCGTATTTATTCATTTTAATACAATTGTGACTATTATTACTATTACGTTGCACTGCCTGATTGACTCTCACTGACCGAACGATTTACTTAACTCTTCGCGATGGTTTAACTATTCTACTATGACACTAAATAATACATGTTCTGATTAATTGTCACTCTCGCTGCTACCGTTACTACTATTACTGTTCTGTGTGGACTGCTTCCTCTCGAGAATGCCTAAAAACTTAACTTCTCACAGTTAATATTAAATCTCGTAGACGAACTCGTTCCTCGCTCGCGAAAATTTGATTCCTTTAAATATTATTGAATTTGGTTCCTTGTAGAATATTATTGGATCACACTAGCGCATGGTCTATTACAAGTTTGCTTTAATTCGTCGGGTTTTCGAACAAGTTGATTGGTTGAAGATTTTGGGTTTTTACCAGGAAACATTCTCTCTTCCCACGCTAAGAAAATTCGGGACATCCACTCTTCACTAGATTCTCACGATTAAGGACGGTTTAGCCATTTATACAGCCTCCCTTTGAAATAGCTAATATGTAGCTTTCCGGGAAAACGCGTGTTTCTGCATGCGGTATTTCCTTTAGGCGGCAAGTACCGTTTTCAATTGAATCCTAGCCATTTACAATGTTATTGCCTCTGGCGCCGAACAGGGCCGGCGAGTGTCCGAGGGTTTAAAAGAGTAATGCTTAACAAAAGACCTTTTTCTCAGGTAAAACTAATGTCCCCGACAAAGACAGCATTCCCTTTACAAAAACATAATAAACATATGGTGTTACAGAGAGATAACTTGATTATTACTATTATTAATAGTTGGATATTAACTAACAGATAGAATACCAATTGCTGGTAGGAAGAACAAAAGCACTTGTACTATAATGATGATTGATTGTTTTTTTAAATAGTGTTTAACGCCCGTTTTAACTGCTGAGACATCACAGACGGTGGACACAGATGATACATGAGATGAAATGATGAACTGGGAAATATATTATAAGGAAGGAAGCGTTCCAAGCTTAAGTTTAGGGTACCTTCCCAATATTTGTAATTTTTTGAGGACTGAGGAAAACGTGGAATAAAACCAATCAGGACTCCATATTTCCCGCTCACGATTCCGCGCCTTAACGACCTCGGCCATCCGTAGCTGTTATGATTATTTTTTTTTTTTTACTTTTTTATTTGGTTTATTTATGGACGCTCTTTAACATCTCAGGTCATCAGCGTCCCATTCAATTCAGGGCGTGATACGACCGACAAATTTTGCTAAGAAGCCTGGGTGATTAATTGTGATGAAAAGGCTCCTAATGAGCATGAACGATCTAAGTGTGCATGTCAGAATATATGTCAATATTGTTGAGAACCAGCATGGGAAAATGCACAGGGAATCCCAATGAACCTCGAACTGCAAACCTGCATTCCTTTGTTGGCTGGCGATAATACTTTGCTGCCATCATATTTACGCAAGAGTGCGCATTCAGATCTGTAAAAGAGCGGTTGTAAAATCACAAGTATATTAAAATGTAACAGAGAATTGAATTGAACACTGAATATGTCAGTAAATTCGTCCTTTGACTTTCAAAGGTGGTTTCAAGAATTTTTTCCGTGGTCTATTCAAATATCGAAAATCCTGCGACTAACCAGGAGACTGTAATTTTTTAAAATAAATACACAAAAGACGGTGGAATAGATTAAACTTTAGAAAAAGATCGAATGGTATTGTACATACTGCTTAAAAATAACCTTATAACATCGCTTCGTCTTTCTTACGTTTCTGTGCAAAGAGCGCAGAAATGAAAAGTTTACAAATTTGCACTAATGCAAGTAGGGTTTGGTGACTTGACGGCTAAGTCGGCCAGTATTTCACCATTTGCATCGGTATGTAAATACTCAAAACAGCAGGTACCGGAAGCATTGAAAAAATCCACTCTCCTTTATGTAAAATCCCTCCGGAACAAGAAAACGGGAACATAATGAGCTGGAGAGGATAATGGACGCGAGCTATTATTTAAAACTTTTCGTACCCCAAAATGTACTTTCAGCAAATTAACGAAGAGCATTGTTTTGCCTTCTTACAGAGAAATCTAGCACAGCACATATAGCTGTCTATGAGTGAACTTCCAAAGAGTGTACATCCCATTGACTGCCTAATCAAACCATCTCTGATTTTCATCAGAGAGGGAACTTAAAAAGATAAAAATAATTGACAATGATGAAATGATAAAACATATGCGCAGAGTGTAAGGTTAAGGTTAAAAAACATGGATTTCTGAGTAAGATACGATAAAAATGATGTAATTACTTAATAGGTGTTAAAAATGTTTGAAAAAGTCTCGTCACTTCCTTTCTTAATTCGGGTGCGCAAATTGCATTATAAGTGGTATATTTAATTTTACATAAACTATTTAACTGGTGATTCAATGACCAATCCGGCATAACAATCAGCAATTTCAACCAATCACAGCTGCCTATTGCTCAGTTTTATTCATTCACTTTTATCGCACCTGAATGCAATTAATTTTATGCAATTGTCACGCACTGAAATACCTTTATAGCTTCCATGGCATAGTGTGCACTACAAATCATAATCAACATGGCGGGCAATTGAATCGTTTTGGCCACATGTCAGATGCAAAAATTTACTTTATAATTCAAAGTTCCAAGTCTAATATTATTAAATAAAATAGAAATAATGTGTGGATCCAGTTCGATCAATTTTATTTAATTTTGAGATTTTGGTTTTAACAATTGTACATTTAATTGGTGTTGTGGGATATCGTGTGTCAGTTTGTTTTCAATTTGTTTAAATGAAAACATAAGAGAATATATTCTGTAAATTTTGTTTACTTTTATCCTCCTAACTGTTAGCAAAAATTAAAATGTCAGACTAAACACTTTTAACTGAAAGCGCGTTTTATGGATATAATATTTTATTTTTATAATTCTATTCGCTAAATAATCAAAACAAATACAACTATAACTCCAGATTTTATAGCCAAAATCTGATATGTGGCATGCACAACCCCCTTTAGGCGCTTTCCCCTTAATCGGCCTATGGAAGCTTGCACACCGGTTATCGAAGATACCACTTTGCGGTTCAGACGTTATTCGTTCAGTCGGTAATAGCGATAACAAAATTTGTATTTAAGATTTATGGACAATACTGTGAATGGGTGAGTAAAGGAAAAGACGGAGAGACGGATAGTTGAATATAAACTTGAGGTACCAGCATCTGAAGTCTACATTTATTATCCATTTCCTCATTACTTAGGACGTGTGGGGTGATAGTAGGAAATCTTGTGGAAAAACTGCCATCAATCTAAAGGTTAAAGTTCGAGCTGATCTGGCGCTCCCTGGATTTCCTATGCTCATATAGTGTAGCCACTATCAACTAATCCAAATAAAAATCAAAATGCTGAACGTTCCTTGGAGTAATATGAGCGTCATTCAATAAGTAACATTTCTTATTATTGGGAAAACATTAAATTCAGTTTTATTATTTTGAAAAAAGTCAGCAATGATCTGAAACTCCTAAGGTTTTCCTCACATAAGTACCAACTTTTTCCAAGCATATTTTCTTTCTTTTTTTCTCTTTCTTTTTCTCTTTCTTTCTTTCTTTCTCTATTTCTTTCTCTCTTATTTTTCTTTCTTTCTCTATTTCTTTCTCTCTTATCTTTCTTTTTCTCTCTTTTATCTTTCTCTCTCTCTCTCCTTTCCTCCCTCCCTCTCTTTCTCTTTTCGTCCTTTTTTCTTTCTTTCTTTCTTTCCTTCCTTCCTTCCATCTTTTTTTCTTTATTTTTTCATTTTCTCTTTCTTTCCTTTTCTCTTTCTTTCCTTTTCTTTTCTCTTTATTTCCTTTACCTTTCTTTGTATTTTTCTGTGAAAAATATCCATTACTGTACGTAATTCACATTTGGACACATTTTATACTGGCACCTCCATTAATTACTACACATTATTTAATGAAACTGCTACATGGTTGCCAAAATACCCAAACAATATTTCATATCCAAAAAGAAAAAAAAAACTTCATTGTTTCTGTTTGTTTTCCAGAGACAACAAACAGGGAAGTTTTCTTATTGGATGACTCTCTTATGAAAAAAGGCTTCTGATGATAGCTACACCAAACATTACGAAACGGCCAGTTTATAACAATGGAAAATGGTGGACTATACTAGGGTTCTATGATAGTATCTGCATTATGTTTTCAGCACTGTGCTTTTCCAAATTTTTCTAGAAAAGGACAGGAATGCCGTAAGCAAGAGAAAATAAAAGACAGCCCTCTTACCTTGGGCTATTCAGCATTTCTGCAGTGATATTAAACTTTTTCGTTCCAGTATCGGATTCTTTCATGTTATGACTTTTTGCAGGATCCTTTCAAAGTGCACCAAGAGCACACGTTTCTTTTCCCTCCAGCAATCCCGAATGCAATATCAAAGGAGGTTCATTTACAACATCCAACCTGCTGTTTTTGTTTCCTTGTGTTTGTTACATAAGATGTTTTTGAATGCTATCTACACGGTTTAAAAAGTTCAGTCACATCACTATACTGATAAAAATGTACACAAAACTGGATGAAGAAAGCAAATGAACATGTGAGTAGAAAAAAACATACAATTCCGACTTTCCTTGTTTCGAGAAAAACAAAAATAAAAGTTCACGAACCATACAATAAATTTTATCAAAATAATTATTATTGATAATCATAAATATAGTTTATATTTGTTTACTCACAAATCTCAAACAGAATATTAATTGACTTATTACTTTTTGATAATTTATGGAATGCTATCCATATTTGTTCAATGCTTTAACAACAATTAAATTATCATTTATTATAATAGTTTTGACAGGAAATATTTAATTATGAGATATTAAAATAACATTTTTACTAGTACAATGATAATTACGACAATTTTCATTTATCCATTTATCTGTGTGCTGTGCTTGAAGCAGGTATATAAGAATGTCATCATAAAATGACTTGTACTTTTCATGGTGATTTTGAGACGTTCTATAGATTCTTTATGTTAACTGCAAGTTTCCCATTATATGCTTGGCATTTAGGAGCTCCACATGATCTTGTTTCCTCAACCTAAACGTTCCATAAAACAAACCAACAATGTATTCTGAAATCTTAAAGCAGCCTCGGTATATATAGCAGTAATGAACTTAAACTGTAGCAGTTTTAAAGTTCATACAAGTAACTTTAACTTTCGTATGGGTCTTATGCCCTTCATGCTAATACCATTCTTGTAACAATCAAAATATACATACACATCTACCTGAATCCATACATGTATACAAACACATCGATATACTTGCATCACACGTTTTCTATGAGTAATCTTATATACACATATACAAACATGAATAGAACCCTTACCATGAGACCCCTTCTCTTTACTCACCCGCTCCCCAACTCCCCTCTCCTCCCTATAACAATTTTCCTTCTTTGTCGGATATTCACTAGAAATATTCCCGATTTGTGTGTGTGTGTGTGTGTGTGTGTGTGCGTGTGTGCGTGCGCACCAGATGTTCAAACTTCCGTTGGAATTCAGTGTATATAAGCTGCCCGTATTTACTGATATTGAAAGCCACTGCTTTTTATTCTTAATTTATTTACATTTTTCTTGTAATATTGTGGCTTCCAGTATTGGAAATTGAGTACTTGGTCATTCTGAAATCTCTCTAATTAATAGAGAGTTGAGTTTCTTGGCATTTTGAGTAATGTCATACTGGTTTGAGAAGTAAACTCGATCCAATCTTCAAACACATTCCTTGATGACAGAGAAATTGTAGAAAACTGTAATAAATGAAAATAAATGCATTTTCAGTACAAGCTATTTCTTCTTCCGTTCTGCAGAAACTTCAGTGCTGAATATAATAATGAAGCTTTATTGGAATATTCCTCTTCTTGTACTCATTGGACAGAGCAAAAGAACATCTACATTCAAACTTTTGGAATGTTATCATTTTTTCACCTACTTGTTCAACTACGAGCATTTTGCAATTTTCGATAAGTGACTTGGAAATTGGCTTTGGGTAAACTAAGTGTCGAATGCTGGAAAGTTTCGACTTACTCAGAAAATCACGTTCTAAAGAAAAAGAGAGAGCAAAAAAATATACAAGCCAAAGATATTAAGAGACTTATGTTAATTTCCAACTTTGGTGTATGCATTATAAAAGAACGTATACTTAGCAGTAATCTTTTTTATCTACCTGTGAGAACAAATCAGTTACATTTTGTAAAGAACCTGTAGATTCATTGTAAATAACCGTGAGTAGTACATCTCCACGTTTGTAGGTCGCTATTGTTTTAAAATGTTTTTACGTTTTCTTTCCCCTTTTATAGTTTTCCGTTTACAACTGGTTGCATTTTGTTAGTGTCAGTTGCTTTGTTACCGTATTCCTGATATTTTGTTAATTAACCATTATACAGGGGATTGTTGTTGTCTTGCGTCCGCAGCTGAAAGCAAGCCATATCGCCAAGGTCGCGACAGTCGCTGGCTCTGTCGATAGTCATGTTTCTCTCGCTTTTCAATCGCATACTATTGATCACTAACAACATGCACACAATATTATTTTTTATTTCATAATGGGTGTTATAGGAATTGTTAGAAATCTGATAATTTTTATAAAATTTGCAATCAATAGCAACATTTCTACTTCTGTAATTCCTTCAGTTTCTGTCGTGATATTGTCTTCACTTTCTCCTTTTCAGTATGAGGGTTATTTCTGTACACTTTTATTGTTTTTTTTTTCCTCTATTCTAATGGTAGCATTTCCATACAATACACAACAATAACATTTACAGCACTAGTATTACTGGCGCACCAATAGCCTGTAATGATACAGACTTAAATTATAGTGATCTCTTATCAGAAAAATGAGGTACGTAGGAAAAACTAACGCTTGATTTCGCAACGGAAAATAGCTGGTGAGAGTCCACATGCAGCCATCAGCACGGGAACTATATTTTAATGACAAGTGACTGGCGCACCTGCGCTCAACTGAAGAGACAAATTAAACATTTCTACTTCCAATTTTTCCTGCTCTGTCCTCACAATATTTCTTTGGCGTCTTATGTCTTTTTCGTTTTGGCTTGTATTTAAATTTATCTTCTGTAATCTCTCGTCGTCCATTCTGTCCAGGTGCATTTTCCACTTTTTCCTACCTAATTTCTTTAATTTCATTATTCATTGGACATATATTGAGCTCTTGGCGGATGTCGTTATTATGTTACTGGTCTCTTCTTGTACATTCTTTTACATTATGTAAGAATCTTATTTTGACTATTTTGTATTTTCTTATCTCTCTTAGTTGTTACAGAACTCGTTTCCATATTAAGGAATAGCCATGGTTTAAAACTTAATTTTCTTTCTTTACGAGTCTTTTTCCTACAATATTCTATTGTTCGCTCTGTAGATGGCTTGGGATTTTTAATTTATTTTTGCTTTATGTCTTCGCCATCATCATAGCTAATTTTGCAGCCAAAATGTTTTAATTAAAACACCTGTCCTATTGGCCTATCATTAGTTCGAGGATATTTTCCTTGAAATGATTTACTTTTATTTTTGTAAATTTTAAAGTTGATAGTTTGCATATTTGACTTAAATTTATGGAAAGCCTTTTGCAATCCATTTTCGTCATACTCTAATATTAATAAATAATGTGCAAACATTAGTTTTTTAAAATTATAATATTTATTTAAAACGCAATTCTACTGAACTTAATCATTGTTTTATAATGTCCTCCACATAGATATTTAAAAGAGCAGGTGATAAAGTAAATGCTTTGAATTACTTTTATTAGGTGATTTGGATAACATTTTTTTTCATTATTGCCCATAATTTTAGTCTGTTCACTATGTTAAACGTTTTCTGTAATCCGTAAAATAATACCTTCATTAAATTGCTTTCATTTTTCTATTATTCTCTTTATTATAAACACAAGATCATACATGCTATTTACTGTTGTTCTTCATCTAACAATATATTCATCAGCCGTTTATGTATAACTTTTGCACACATTTTGTATGTACCATTCAAAAATCTCTCGCTTCAATGTTAGTAGCATATTCATCTTTATGTGGTGATTATTTTATGTTACAAAAATAACGCCCAAACAAAAGGGGGGGGGGTTCGCTGCATACAGCAGAGTTGTTCCGGCAATGGACAGGGGAGCGTATTGTCAAACCACCCCACACAAAAATGAATGGAATCCTCAACATTTTTGAAATCAAGAACAGTTTGTAACGAATGAACGGAAAAGTTTCAATAAAATACATTTTGAATTTAAAAATAAAACCGTTAAACAATCTGAAAATTCCTCGTGGAGAAAGTTGAAAATGTTCAACGTTCGCAGTTGTAGCCTCTATTTAAATATTTATTCACACATTGCATCTCCGCATAAAGCTGTCGGCTACAGGGGAACTACAAAACAACACACGAGAAGAAATAGCCAACATTTTGGAATTGAATTTATAACGCGCGAATAAATATTTGTGTAGGTAGTAAAATGTTGTCATGCAGGAAACGTCTTTGAAAAAGTTAACACTTTAAGGCACGTATACAATGTTGTTGTCTGTAAATCTTTTGAGAGTTACTGGTCATATTCTACTCAATATAGTAATTTCTTGGCTGCCAACCGCGGGGATTATTTTTTTTCGGAAAGTTAGGCATAAGCAAATAGACAGCCCGAATGGAAGGATACTCAATGTGGGAAACAGTGATAATAGAGCGCAAGGAAAGGTCAAACATTCTATTTCTTACAACTTAAGATATACGTGTAGCAACAACGCACATGAACTTAAACAGTAGGTGAATTCCTCTTAACCAAACTTCAGCTTCCACATCACATTCGATCTCCTCCAAAGACACAATTGTAACTATGTAACATTCATGACTTACCACAAACACAAGACTCTGAAGTTCAGCTGTTCTACTCTTCTTATCTAGAAGCAGCCCTCTCATCATCCACTGCTTAGAAATAGCCGTGGAAACACTTGGACTAAGTGAGAGGAATATGGTAAAGCTTGCGCAGTTAGTTCAAACTAATCCTAAATTGCGCACATTGGACCCACATATAAACGCTAATGCTAGTGTTTGTAGTACCCAGCATAATGCATGAGCTCTCTCCACCTTAAGCGTCTCCCGACCTCCTCTTCGAGTGACTATAACAGTTTGTATTCATTTTCTTCTTCAAATTCCCAAACAGGTTAAAGTCAGTGGAGCATGGAGAACATGTTGTAAATGCAGTTGCCCAATTTTCAAAATATTAACTCTTGAGTTAATTTACCATATTTCAGAAAGCCAATGTGGTTTACAGAATCTAGGAACCAAAAAACGCTGTTACTATGAATTTTTAAATTGAAGCCTGTGGTTGGAATTTTCTTTTGTTTCGAATTCGTGGAATGACTCTGTGTTCATGACTTCAGGAAAACTGTCTTTGCTATCATAAATGCAATCTGTTCCCTTTTTGCTAATATATAATGCATGTAGGTAGAGATGGAACGGTTCCTTCGAAAACAATATACCAGCATAAGCTTGAAACGGGCTAAGGTGCAATACGTCAGAAGAGAGAGTTGATTGCGGTATTGCAGAAAACTGCCGTTGTTTATATCAGACCGCTAGGTAGAGTTCAGAGTCAGCTACACTGTCATATCAATAGTTGTTTTATGTTCCATCACCATTATTAAGTACCGGTAAATAAAGATCGTGTTCTGAGAATTTTTCTAAGTTTCATTCATGAAAATATGCAAATTCAATCACATGTTCATGTGGGCATTATTTTTTAATTAATGTTCTATACTAAGAAGGGAAAGATTTCGGCTCAAACTGGAATTTTCGGTTAAAACGTTGTATAGAAACTCGCCTCCCAATGGTGATGAGGACCATGAAAACATTCATCGTGTAACGATTCCTTTGGCTGATGTAACCCATTACACTTCTTCAAAAATGTACACGACAATTTTCTATAATGTGTATGAAATGCATAGAGTAGATTGTTGTAATAGACACAGTGAAAAAGCAACAGCTGAACAAATTTATGAATCGCATTTCATAGATGAGAAAGCAAATGTCGGCTGAATTACTTATTTCAACTTGTACAATATTCACGTAAATCGCTGAGCACCAGGAATACTGAAACAAAGGTTATGAATTACGGAGTACTCGTTTATTATAAATACACCATTTTCCAATTTTATTTCGGGATTGTCAACCGGAGTTCTTGTATAAGCCGTTGTCCTTTTTTTCATTTGTTTTGTATTGTATAAATAAATATGCACAAGCTGAGTATATTAAATTTTTAAACAATCCTCATGTATATTTTTGAGGAAGTGTATTGTTTATATCAATCAAACGAAGGGTTAGAGAGATTAATGCTTTTATCATCATCATCATCATCATCATCAGCAGCAGCAGCAGCAGCAGCAGCAGCAGCGTGAGATCCTTTTCTGTGCAAAATTTTAACCGAAAATTCCTGTTAGAGCTGAAATCCTTTCCTTGCATGTCCCTAGTTACGATTACATAATTAGTTAAATAAAGTTATATAAAGTATTTTATTACTTAATTACAGTACTGCGTTCATGTTCTTAAATGTACTTAAAATACAGAGAAAATAAAATAATGACAGTAATGTAAAGGTTGGAACTCCGCTATATTAACACCAACAAAAATATACATCACTAATTACAACATTCTTCTCGTAAGGATTTGACAAAGCAAAGACCGGCTTGACTTGAAACATCTTATTCGAAAAACACAGTGTTAGCCACATACAAAATGACCCTACTCAAAGTACTATGGTGCGATAAATTGGCACGATACTTTGGTCTTCAACTGGGGATAAAATGTGTTTTGCATCAGAGTGACAAATAACGAATGGTGTTCCCAACATTTTTTCCTCCTCGTTTGCCAAAGAGCACATCCATATATCTCCTTCCAAAGTTACTTGAAAGAAACTCGATGGAAACCTGCAGTGCGGGCAAGTTTGTTTTACTTTGCAAAATATTCTTTGGTGGTTACAACTTGGTTTGTACACGCTCTATGGTAAAAGTAATTTTTTATATTATGGAACGTCCTTTTTATGCTAATATTAGGAATATTTAAATTCTTTAGACGCAAAGGCAAGGCTTTCTGATATATTTTAAATGCACAAACTTCTAACATGTGGCTTAAAGCTCTGAAAGTTCTAGTAAACTAAAATATACTTGCTCACTTGCGATCGGATCTTCATTTAGAAAACTATAAGATGTAGCATTTCTAAATTCAAAGCATACTGTTTCTGTTGAGGTTATTTTTAAGAACAATAAAGGTATTGTACTTATGTTTTCTGCATCTAAATGAAATTCATTCCTATTTATTTTTATTATAGTACAGATTAATTTATTTAGAAACGTTAGTTTAAATAAATTTATTTGAACAATTTACACATTTTGCTAGGACGCTCGTAATATATACGTTAAAAATTACATATCTCAGCACTATTATTATTTTTAATATACCACAAATTATTTGTAGGTATAGTTCAATTCGCGAAAGTAATTTGTGATAATGATCCGCTGTAAATGTTAGTTGAGTTGAGGGTATATTTATAATTATCTCAGTGTTTTGATAAATTATGGAATTAGATGCTTTTACTTTATTTTGAGCTTACTTTATGTATTTAACTAGTGACTACTGTTCTCTATTTCCACCCGCCACATCGTTTCAGAGTTCTAATTTCCCACCAGCATTAACCGGTACAGTTGCACAATTCCTGCGGAAGCAGTGGCCAGGTATGAATGTGGGTAAGGAAGATTAAAAGGGGTAGTTATTTCTTTGCTCATATTTGGAATGTTTTACTGCTAAAGTTTGCACGGTGCAATAATTAACAAAGAAGGTGTTGCAGGCTTGAAGGCTTAGATTGGTGTGTTTTGTATACATATTTCATTATATATTTCTATTACTGTAAAGTTTAATGTTGTATTTGTTTGTGTCTTTGGGATAGCACCTAAAATAGGATCCTTTACGTCATCCAATTTTAATTAAGTAATTCTTACCTTCCATTTATACCATAATTCAAAAAGCTAACAGAATCATGTAAGTTATAAATTATTTTTGCCAAAATTATTTTTATAAGAAAACTTTATAAATCACATTTAAATTTTTAAAATGTGTAGAAAATAATAAATTAACCAGTTTAATAGAATAGGAACAGGATGGTTGCTTGTTACGATTTGTTGTTGTGTCACAGCGCTACCTACTGTATTAATTTGCAAATATAAAGAATATATACAGAGAGTGCCAAAATGCATGCACACTTCTAATCAAAAAAAAAAAAAAGAAAAAAAATCAAACCTCTGTTAACGTAATATTATCAATTCACACAAACAGAAAATGATGAGCACTAATCATTTTAGACTTTTACAGTTATAACAGTTGCTCAAAATGCCCACCATCGGCGTCGATACACTTCTGAGTACGTTGAAGTACTGATTGAGTAACGTTTGCGAAAGTGTCCTCAGCGATTGCAGCACATGCGTTTAAATTTCTTCCCGAAGCGCTGCCAGTGTAGGCGGTATTCTACGGTATACAATATCCCTAAGAGTTCCCCATAGGTAGAAGTCCAACGGAGAAGTCTCCAAGTCCGGAGAACTCGGTGGAAACTCAATCGGATCTCTTCGTCCTATCCAGTGCCTTGGATCCAGTGCGCGGGGCTTGTTGCTGTGCGAGGTCTCCCACATCTGCCCTTGTGAACACCGCATACGGTACCACGAGTTTGTCTCGAATGCGTGCAATTGTTACTCGCGTTGGCGATTCTGTTCTGTACACACGTGTCCATTACCTTTGAACTTCAACAACATTCTAGGTTTTCCAATATCACTTCAAAATTGCTTTCCGCTGTTCAAACGATAATCTTGACTTCATTTTGTTGTAGCAACGGCAGCAAAACGTAACGTGAGTCACGTTTGTTTACAGAACTCACACTAAACATTACTATTGTTTTTCCGCCCAACTTTGAAGTATATTAAATAGATATCTACTGTGAAAATGTGTATACAATTTTTTGGCACCCACGGTCTTCCCATCTATATTATTATATAGATTTTTTAAAGATGATTTAATTTTAATTGAGTGAAAGTGTCTAGGATTTAAAGAGAAAATAACTCTATGTACTTGAATAATTATGTCAATTTGATGTTTAGTGTAGACCTTAATATCAAATAATACTGTTTGTCCATAATGCTTGTGATTTCATTTTTATGAGAATTGTTTAAAATAAAATATGACATGTTTTTGAAAACCATTTTTTGTTTGTTTTTGTTTTGCTTTTCTCCACTCCATGGACGACATTTACAGTTTTTCATAAGTATCTTTTTATTTTTTTAAAATTATTACTTATATTCATAGCTTCTTACAGTATTTCATGAGATGTTGAACTTATTTTCACATTTTCGTAACGATGATCAAACATTTTAAAACTAAATATTTGTGTACTAGTTATTAAATAAGTATTTAACTTTTACCTACTACTTAGCTGCCATATATTAATTCTATTGCAAAATTTACCACGCTTAGTACCACTATACAGTTCGTATTTTCCTCTCGTTCATAGTTATGCGCTTTCAAATATTTATTTAACCACCATTACTTCAAAGAATATTTAAATATCACCTTAAATGCTCACCTCAGGGGCACATAAGAAATTGAACTTTTAAATTGACAAGCAGGAACAGTTCATTTTGCCCTCCCCCTAAGTCTAGGAGCATGTAATACTTTTATCTTTGCATAATGTTCCACCTTATATCTGTTTCAATTTCCAACAATACTGGTTCTTCATCTGAAATTAAGGCAATTTATGGCGACTACGTTACCTGATCTATTTCAAAGAATTCTGCATTTTCACGCAATTGAGTGTTCATTTTCTCTCATTAGGGCCTGATGAAATATTTGCTTACTTTTACCAACCTTTCTCATACTATTCAAATATACATTGACGGCTTCGCTAACTCCCAATATTTCGGATGCTTTAGCTCTTTATGTAACCAGTGGTAGCCTAAAGGTATTTTATTTTGTTTACATTTCTTACAGCTTATACTAACTAGTGTGTCCTTATTTGATTATTTTATACGTTCGCCAATTATATGTCTACGTTTGTTTTTTATCAACTCACACAAGCAAGTACGTACCTCTAATATTTTAATATTTCCACTACTATGGAGACTGTATTTGCATATAGCAGCCTATACTTCATAAGTGAAATAAAATAATAAGTTAACGGAGGTCGAGGAAAATATATGTATGTACAAAGAAGTTAGGAGTAAAATGTGGGCTTGACGTTACATTTATTAGTTGAAAGTTAATGTCTGCAGCGTCCTGGACCATTTGTTCCTATTCTTGAGATGTCCATTTTGGACACTTTTTTTTATCTATTCGTTTATTGTTTTCAACACAATGTATAAAGGGATTGTCCTACGATTGAGAAAAAGGTTTATATTAGCTCAAGTGAAAGTAACAAGTTAAAATGCCTCACTCTATTAGGATTGTCTTGATCATAGCGTTGATGCTTTGTTATATCAACTTCCATAATTTCAGATGCTATGAGCACATTGAGTCGATTGAGACAAGCTACCATGTTCAATATTTATAAAACATATATAATAATATGTTTAAGAAAAAACCAAGAGTTCATAAATACACTCTTAAAAACTCTGGCAGCAGAACTGTAACCTCATTTACAGTAACGCAGGTTACTCAAGAATTCGGCAATTTATCTGAAATTTGTCAAAGGATTTTATTACATTTTTTCTAGGAAGTCACTTATCTTAAAAAATGGATAAATTTTATGTCCATGAATTTTCGCAGGATCTGGAGAAAGAGAGGGAGAGCGAGAGAGAAATTTAACTCCTCCCATTTGCATCGCTGACTTAACGACTTTCTCATTTATATATGCTTTTTTTATTGTGTAATATCGGACGCAGTAAAACGGTGACACGCTGTGCCGTTTGTATGCGGCCCAAGAAATATGTTTGAGCAGCTCTCTCTTCAGATACGACGTGATTGCAGATATTAGATCAATGCACGTCCAAGATAAAACTATCAATAAAATTGCAATTTTTATAATCGAAATAATATAAAATAGTTTCATTATAAACAAGAAGCGCTCAGTATTTTATAGGAATGAAAAAGGTTTAGATAACAGAAATTGTAATGGGCGTTACCGCTCTTTAAATTCAAAATATGTTCATTTACAGAAATCGGCATTTAAATCGATTGCTATTTATTATTATGCACATGACTGTGTTTAACTACTACCTAAATTGCATAATTTTGAAGTGTTATTCTACACTTTGTTGTTTTTAAGTTAGAGAAACAAAGTATAAAACCGAGAACCGAACGTTTCACTGGTTGGGTAAATTGTAACTTTGGCATCTCAGTGCAGTTTTCTGTACTACTATCAACCACACAGTGTGTATTGCTAGGTAAGTTTGTGTTAAAGTGAGAGCGTGATTACTTTAGAGCCAAGAATGGAAATAGCACTTGTAAAACGTTCTGCGTTTGAAGCATTGTCGATTTGTGAAATTCACAAAGAATGAAACTATCTACTTATGAAGTGCAACACCTATCAATAGCAAATCAAGATTTACTATGACCAAGATAGCTTCGCAAAATTACAAAACACAGTGTACGGCTGCACCACAAATATGTACAAGAAATGAATAAGATGAATGTATTTATTTCAACAATAAAAACGAGACTTTCAGAAGCTGATCTGAAGGGGAATGTGGCAGTAAGGAAGTCATTGCTAAAACTTATTAAAACAAAGAAGAGACTCTTAAAGGGCTAGAAAACATCGGCACTGGACACTTTCCCATTGGTCAAGATGAATTCAAACAGCTCTTTGCACCACGAGTACAATGTCCGCCAATGTAAAGTAGAGATGGCTTATTATTGCTGTGTCCTGCTATCTGTTAAATATGTTGTGGTTTGGGAATTGGAGCTGTTTAAAAATAAAGGAAAGATGAACTAGGTACAGTGTCATAAAATTCTTCAGTGCTATGCAATAACACATTAACGATTTCACATTTCTGCAATATAACGACTCTATTTATCTGGGTTACATTACAACCAATGAAAAAACAGAATGTTCTCCATAATTATATTTTTTGAACTAATAAACACAATTTTATATTGATTTATTTCTTTTTTGTGTTACTCTTTAGAAAGACTAGAATATTGAAAGGTGCATTGAATTTAATGAGTAATAGTTTATAAGCAGTAAGGAATTACGGTTTATGTATATTTTGAACACTTTTAATATATATTGCTTTCTGTCGTATAGCATTTTATTTTTGGTACGCTTTATAACCTGACATGTCATTCTGAAATAAATTTCCCGGAAAGAATTCAGAAACAGGCTATTGTGAAGGACAAGCAATTTAAATCTCTTTCTTGACGTCATTTAGAACGCATGCTTGAATATGTCTTGATCGGCGGAATAGATACATAAAGGTAGCAAAAAATATCAGCTTTGTCTGGCGATTATAGATTAAAGTTTTTCCATATATTCATTTATTCATTACGTACAAGTTGATCTATTCTTGTGGGGGAATACGGCCAGTGTAAATTCCCATCTTTCGAGAGTGATATTACATTAATCTGAAGTGAATATTTATTACTCCGTAGAGAACCTAGAGATAATTTTCTTACCATTATAATAAAACAATCAAAATCACATAATGACGATATGTTTGCTGTAAATTTGGAAAAAAAAAAAAAAAAAAAGATAATACAATGGTAGCAGTTTAAAAGTTCCGCAACTTCTATCGGCCGACCAGCTGATCTATACCCCTCCAATCGCTGAGATTCCCCACGAAGCAGCGCAGCGTCATTCTCTCTTCCAGTCAGCTGTGAACGGGATCAGTTGTGTTGTGCAGTTGAGAGTGATACTTCATTAAGTAATTCTAGTGCTGTGCAATGGCGCGATTTCATTTAGTGTTCGTATATTCATCTTCAAGGCATACATCAGATACAGAAAGTCATGTGGCAGAACAAAATAGGCTTTTAGGCGTAAATTTCCTGGCAATCCAGTTCCAACACAAAAACGACATTAAACTTGCTATAGAAGTTAATTGAAACAGGTTTTCTATGACAGACCAGAAAAATATCGAAGACGTCATGTACTCATAGAAAAACTTGATGAAATAAGAGCTTCCATTTAAGCCTTTATGGTTCTCCAGATCTTACAAAATGTGACTGAGGGACGTTGAAAAATAGAGTAGATTGAACGTATGCGCTCACATTGGAGGAACTTAAAGCTTGACATTCGAAACTAAGTTAGGTCCATTAGTGAGGGTAACTGATACGTTTCTTGATGATTTACTAGAAGATGTGGGTTGTGTGTGAGGAAAAATGGGTAACATTTCCAGCACCACCACCAGCACTTGTTGAATTTGGTAAATTTTGTATGTTCATTCTTCTCGACTTCTTTGCTTTTAGCTTCATCTTCCAGATTTATGATTGCTAATTTCTTTATCATATTCTGTATTCATTGCTTGATTTTGTGTTCTCGTTTTCTCTCAAGAACTCTGTGTTAAATTTCTGTTTAATAGTTTAATTTTGAAGTAGTGCGGTCTATATTAATCAAAAATCTATTTTATTTCATTAATAAATATATTCATTTTACTTTGGTGTTCCAAGATATTAATTACAGTAGCTTTTTCTTATCACAAAATGTAGTTCAACATCAGCTTTACCATTATATTAAATCTATGACAAACAGATAATCTGCAGTGCTGTTGATATCTACTTATTAATTTAACTGTTAGAGTTTGGTTTTTTGCTCCACATTTTATAAAATAGCGATGAAAACTGAAATTAGAGATAACTCTTGTTTTCAGTCTTTTATCCAGGTCTGGGACGAGAAAAAAGAAAGACTGGGAAGGAGTCCCGTAGTTCGTCTGAAAAAAAAAAGTGTGTAATATAATGAAATATTATTTATTGTAATATGATTTAATTTTCAATGATAATTATGGAATTTATCATTTTTGTAGGATTTGTAACTCTAACCTATTTTTTCAACGATAATACAGAGCGGCCCAATGAGCTATGAACCAATTTGTGTTGTTTTGCTTATACGCAAGAGCGGTGCTCGTTGTCGTCTGCGGGTATCGTAGAGTGGCGCTTCAAATTGTTTTGCCCATCAACTTTATGAAAGGATGTGCTAGAACTGACCTCCGTCGTTGTCCATACATTATTGTTATTTCTTTATAATATTATTACTCACTGTAAAGGATTTGTGGATCTGTCCCTTGACCTAACTTCTATCAACTTTGGAGTAAATTAAAAATACAGCGTACAAGACAAAACCACATACCCTGGAAGAACTGAAGCAAAATATTCGCCAGGAAATAGTGAGCGAGAACTGGTTAGATTACTAAAGAGGAGCAAAGACGTACGGACAATGGCGATGTACAGTTTAGCGCTTTAATTCATAAACTTGGTAAATAAAATCTTTGAAATAGTTGAGGAAACTGGTGTATAGTTTTATCAGCGTCACTCTAAAATACCCGCAGACGGCGAGTGCCGCTCTCATCTATGGACAAAACATCGCAGTTGGTTCATAGTTCATTGGATCGCTCTGTATAGTAAAATTGTGTTTTTCGATGAGATAAACAATTTATTTGTTATGGTTAACAAATACTACCTGTCAAGTCACTGCGTAAAAATATTTTCTACATCCCAGAATAATTTGAATGCCGAATCCTTTGAAGCAAGCTCTTTATATTTTGTATAATTTAAATATTTCGTGCATAAACGTTGAGGAATTGATAGACAACTGACTGTGCTTCATTATTTCCTTATTGGCCAGTTTGCCTCGGTTTTTACATTGCCTATCTTACTGTAATCGGGTATGAAAACTATTACAAGAAGAAATGCAATGAAAGCTGCTATAAATATTTATTCCTCTAAATCTCAAAATAACCGATTATTTCCAACAATATATTTATTTGAGTGCTCTTTAAGTCGTACTATGATTAAATAAAGAACTTTTATAAGAAGGAAGATAGTGAAATAATGCATAGCTATAATTGGTACTATTAATAATTTTTTTTTATTGATTGATTTATTTATGGACGCTCTTTAACATCTCAGGTCATCAGCGTCTCATTCAACTCAGGGCGTGAAACGGCCGACAAATTTTGCTCAGAGGCCTCTATTTTCAGGCTTCAGGTTCTTTTTCGTGCCGTAAATGTACGACACCGGACCCATGGCTTTACTTCCCTTCCGAAGGAAGCCATACTGAGGATTTTTACGCCCGAAAAAATCCATCGATCCTGGCCGGGTTCGAACCCGCGTTTTGAGCGTACTATTGATAAAATAAAATAAAATGGAAGTTGATAGAAATGTTTCATTTACTGCATTATTTTATTGCAATAGTTACAATCTGATTTGATACATAGATATTTAATGTAACCGGAATGTATTTACGTATGTTTGATTGGTTTTGAAAATGCAAACTTGTGTAATAAGTGATTCTGCCAAGCGCTACTTTCTCCGCAAATATTGGCTTCCCTCATTTCCAGTTTAACACTAATTTCAACAAAGCACTTTGCAAAATTTCGCAAAGAAATGGTCTCAAAAATTACGATCATTCTATGAGTAGAAATATTTGCAGCGGATATATTGAAATGTTGATTCCATACTACAGACGTTTAATATATATGTGTTATCAGAAGATAAAGAAGATTGCAATTGTCCCCAGAAGTAAATTCAGAGAGAGCTTTGGCTTTGAATGAATATTTAGTCGGTCCTGGTGGTGTAGTGGTTACCATACTTGCCTCCTAAACCCAAATCGCGGGTTCGAACCCGGCCAGGACCGATGGATCTTTTCGGGCGTAAAAATCCTCAGTATGGCTTCCTTCGGAAGGGAAGTAAAGCCGTGGGTCCAGTGTCGTACATTTACGGCACGAAAAAGAACCTCAAGCCTGAAAGAGAGGCCTCTGAGCAAAATTTGTCGGCCGTTGCACGCCCTGAGTTGAATGGGACGCTGATGACCAGAGATGTTAAAGAGCGTCCATAAATAAATCAATAAAAAAAAATTAATGAATATTTAATCTTGCAAGAATTTATCCTGAATATCTTCTTGAAAATTTATTGGAAATGAATTAACAAACCGTTGTGTTTTTTCAAATCAAATAAATTTGGAATTGGACGTCATTGTATCACAAACTGATGCAACGAGTTACTTTCATTAATTTTTAATATTTTATGTTAAACTGAAAATCATACACCTTTTACACTAGTTTCAAATATGTTTACCGCAGAAAGGGAATTAAATTATAACCTTTCAGAAATTTCACATATGTATATTTTTACATAAACAGATGTCCTGCAGCTGGGCAGTACGTCATGATGGGAGAGTCATCGCGTTTACAGTAAAGCAAATAGTCGTATCCTCAACTCTCACAATTTCGAAAATCATCTTTCGGCCTCCGTTGCGGTGATTAATGCAATTTATCACTTTCACAACACTTCAAGAACCACATTTAGAGGAGAAATCAGATTTTTGCAAGAATTTCGCAAATTATGCAGCGAGTCCAGGTTAATTCCCATAGTCGTTATGGAATCACCAACAACAGAAAGGCCAGTACACGTTTTTTCCGATAAAATTGTTTTAAGTAGCTGGAACTTATGGTTAACTAAAGGTATGGTGTTTTACAAAATATCTCTTAGCTATCTGCAGATTTAGCAAATATAATGTGCATTCTTGCCGTTATGTGTGGCTCCATCTGCTGTATGGCGCATTTCTAGTCTTTCACTCCTTGAGCCAGTTAATAATTGAGTTTTTCGGCCAGGGCTTCTACAGGATAAAGCAATACTGAATACCAGCTTTCCACAGATTCGATTCAATTTATTTATTATTATTTTTTTTTTTTTTCGTTTTTGTGAAACAATGTAGTTTACAAACTCAAATTAGGCGTCTATTTAATTGAATGTGCGTGTTTATTTATACTTTACATCATGGGGTATTGGTGCATGTATAAACAAAGTTCTTGGTTATTGCTTTTCTTTCAACATTGTGATAAAAATTATAAAGTAATTTATGACCAAATTTTTGCCAATTAACCCGTTTGCTAAAACTTTCATACAGAAAGTATGAGCAAATATGGAATAGATTCAAAGTGGAAAAACATTAAAAAAATCGTGTTAATTTGCAATATATTTGATTCTTAATACATTTGTCAGTCCTTTTAATACTTTATGTTATAGAATTTTTACAATTCTTAAGAATTCTTAATCTTCCCATTTTTGTTCAAAGGCGACAAAACATTAAATAATTGATTCAATTTATTCATACAATTGTTCACAACTTTCAGTAGATAACATGAAAGTTCATGGAAATTCTCAAAAATTTGAAATGAAGCTTATTATATATCTACATTATCTTTACAGTACAAAAGGCTAGCGTGAGATTACCCATTAAAGAGGACATTCCTGTTATCACCTTGCGCGGCTTGGCTGCAGTGGCGGCTAGGGCGTTGCTGCAAACTTGAAACCCTAGGTTTCAGACGAGAAATTCTGTAGCCAAAATCGCGATAAGAGTGATCTTTATGTTCTTGGAGTTTTCCTAATGAAGAAACGTCTGAGAAACTGCTTGTAAACCATTGCTGACCCACGTTATTCGTTTATCACTTTTGAATTACCAAAGCATATCGACTAACGTTGACGGCACTCTTCTGAATAATAAGTTAGGGAATGCCATAAATTATGTTTTTGGAATATTTCCTCACTTTTTTCAAAATATCTTTTTGGAAAAAGGTATCGAAAGTTTTAGAACAAATTCCACTTCAGCAAAGCATTGCCACCAAAAATATCCTCAATGTTTTAAATGACATTAATAGAGTTCTCTAAAACACAGGGGTTACTTTATAAGAAGCAGTATTTCCTATAAAACTTTGAAAGATAGTATTCGAGCTACACCACATAAAAGTAAAATTACGAAATATAGGTTTTTAGTTATAAACCTTGTCCGCATGCTCGAGGCCACCTGTCCCTCAACTTCAGTTAGTCTTACTTTGCCATAAACGTTGCTTTCTGACCCGGCTCACCGGCATTCTCTTAGCAGTAGACATTTATTCTCCAAGTTAAATAGTAAATTGGCTGTAGAGCTGTGCTATTCAAAACATGATTCAGTTAGTTGTGTGCGTTCGGAATTAATTCAAATTTTTTTCTATTTGCCTCTTTCCAAAACTGTATTTTATGATATTGTGCACAAATTTAAATCTATTAGTTCATTGCATAACATAAATAAGCAAAAGTACATAGTTTTAACAGAGAAGAGGAAGCAAGTCTTAAACATTGGCTAAAATTGCCAAAAATGGCGGTTTCGGAGTGTAAATAAAAGCATTAATAATGAAATCAGAAGCATTACGGATGCTGGACTTAATCATGCGTTTTCCGATACAATGCGTACTAAGCCAATAATGTACTATAACTTTGCAAACATATACAATTGTATGCACGTTTAGGGAAGCAAGTTGGAGCACGGGCGCTGTCGACTGTTGCACGGTTAATAGTCGAAAAGTAAAACTGTGCATGATAGGACAAGATGTATAGCTAAATTCTTGTAAAATGTAATGGTTTACAGCAATCGTGAAACAACTGAACCTAAATTTTGAAGTAATTAAAAACTAAATGTAAATGTAAAAATATCCAAACTAATAGTAGTTTAGAATGCAGTTGTTATGGCGTTCCAAAATAAATTAAAAGTGAAAAAAAAGGACATGGCCTTATTCGGAATTAGTATTGAACGACGATTTGACGAAAAGTTACATCAGCTTATATGTTTACAATGAACTTCTGTATAGTATCCTGTACAGATAGTGAAGATCTGATAATATGTTTAAAACTGTGCTAAAAACTAAAATTTTCGAAATATTTTATTTATTCACTGCAGCTGTAGCCGATGCCTGTGGAGTTCACTAAGATAAGATAAACATTTTCATATGCACTGCAGACTAGAAAGATGGAGCAGCGAACCACACCTGTCAGAATCTCCGGCTCTGGATGATCCAACATTTGTCGAGAGCCATCACTACGGACAGGACTTGCCTAGCATCTCTAAGACAAAAGACGATCGGGAGCGCAATAAAGAACGTGCTCAGATTATGCACCGTGAATTTGTCCTCGAGAGCCAGATCGTCAACTCAAATTGTACTGAGGATATTGCCGAAAAGGATCTGAAATGTGGCACGAGGGTGCGTGCTCCACCACGACAATGCACATACTCACAAAGCGTTAATAATGAATGAGCTTCTCGCCCGCAACTTTCCTCACTCGCTCTGCTTGCTCGACTTGGCTCCCTGCCTCTTCCTCGTTTGAGCTCCGTAAATGAGAGTCACCGCGAATCTCAGAAAATGCTTGACACGCTTTTAGATCAGAACTCCAAGTGAACAGGGAAAGGTGCTGTGAACGCTGTATCCCAGTACAAAATTTAAATTACCTGTATACTTTGTTGTATACAATACGATGGCCACATATAAAGTTTTTAAACCTGATTGTGCTGTTTATTATAGGGAGAAAAGAATTTTCCCTGCATATTGCACGGTCTTTTGTTAGTCAATAATGAAACTTTCCACTTGACCGCAATGTTCATCCCTTGCCTACAGCGGTTGGAACATTGAAGAGTGCAACGCACAATGATGGTGCACAGAGAACAGTTTTGAGCAATGACTCTGTATGATTTTAAAAGTGGTTTAAATTAGAGAAGGAAAGACTCACGTAGGCTTTCAATTAGTTTATATAATTTAGGAGGGTTCGGGTATCCCTTGAAAACGAAGAAAGAAGCGGGCGGCTACCCACGGCAGTAACCGCAGAAAACATCAATGTTGCTGAGAAAACTGTGTCAAATACCGGAACATGGAGGCAACCTCGAAGATTGGATCCGAGAGTGTTGCAAAAACATTGCATGGCTTCCTGAGGGTCAGCAATATTTCATCTCGTTAGGTAACTCTCGGGCATTGGCCATTTATGAGGAATGAGGAAAACCTGGAAAAAAACTCAGTCAGGGAGGACGGTCCTGGCGGGATTCGAACCTCAGACCTCTCGCTCATGAGTCCGTGCCTTAACCACCTCGGCCATTCGTGACGGTGCGATACCGGCGGCTTGAACCGACCGATGGGCCGTTACGCGTGGATCGATCCCGCCAAGGAAAAATTACCTATAGTGATACAAAATAAACATTTAGATCTTGCTGCTTATGCTATAAATGCGGTAATCTACATTGCTAACAAACAGCAGTTATTCTCGCTCTTTAGTGTGAACACGAATCACCCACGGTTTGTAACATTTTGGTGTAGTGATAGGGCTCAAAATAGCTCGTTACCTGAGTGGCAACAGCGCAGTAATTATCACTGGTTCCTGGCCTAGGCCGTCAATCTTTGTTTGCATCCAATTGTCCATCTTTTACTTCCAGCTCTAAGAAAGCAATGTTGCCGGTTAATCAAGTTTACACACACAATCGGCAATGCTAGATAGTCTCTTGATAAAGAGCAGCCAACTCAACATAGTGTCATAAAACTTTCTGAACACAGAATATATTTTGGGTGCATATAGCTTATTAGTTGATATGGATTTCATTAGTTAGTTTTTGGTACCCTATGATATATAAACGGATGGATTACTGTGAAGAACAAATGAGTTTTGAATTATTAGAGTGCAGAGATCAAAATTGTGAAATCACTCGATATTCATCTTTAAGTTTAAAAGCTATAGATGTACTTGACTTCTGTCGATCTTGCTGGTGTAGTGGCAAACACGCTTTTCTGGTAAAACCCAAGATCGCGGGTTCGACCCCGGGAAGGTTCGATGGATTTTTTTTTTTTTTTTTTTTTTTTGGGCGTCAAAATCCTAAGTATGACTTCCATCGGAAGGTAAGAAGTAAAGCCGCGGTTCCCGTATCATACATTTACGGCATGTAAAAGAACCTGAATCCGTAAAGATTAGGCTCTGAAAAAAATAGATAGCGTTGAACTGAATAAGAGGTTGATGTCGTGAGATGCTAAGCAGCGTCCGTAAATAAAGCAAATAATATTACCTGATTGTAAAGCTTGTTGGGTTACTCACCTCTCTCCCTCCCACTCACCCATGTTACAAAACGCCCACATAGGTTGCTGATTGTGTTTCCCTAATAATCAAAATGTACATGACGTCAATCAGACCACCCTTTTCCCACTATTTCAATTTATACACATGTTCACAGAATAATTTACTTTTATCCGGTGCTTCTCTTTGCAACTGTTCTAATGACTTTCTAGAATTTATCTTTTATAACAGTTCTTTGATCTTCGCCCAATGTAATTCTATTGAATAACAGTTTGCATGATATAGTGGGAGGCGAAAATGTAGAATATTATTTGTAACGAAGAGTTTTTATTCCCTATGATGTAGCATCTGCTTGAGTTGGAGGTATGCTTTCCACATATTAGAATAAAAATGAAAACATATAGCTTTATCTTTAAGGTATTCAATGTTTGTGATTTTAGAGATACTAACGATAATTTTCAGTTAAGTTGGACATTTTTAGCTGGCGTTTATCCATAAACAAAAGTGCATTGGAGGTTCGTTTTATTTATAAATTTATTTTTAGCGGCAGTTTTTACTACTAAGGCACTACAGGCGATGGGCACTGATAACTTGAGATAGAATGATATATTGAGAAAGGATATTTTTTTAAGGAAGCAAACGTTCCAGGCCTAAGTTTAGGGTACTTCCCCGGCATTTGGTATTTATGAGACTGAGGTAAACCTGGAAAAAACCTCAGTCTGGAAGAACGGTCCTGGCGGGATTCGAACCCCAGACCTCCCGCTCACGAGTTTGCGTCTTAACGACCTCGGCCACCCGTGGCGGTGGAGGTTCGTGCCTGATTACATAGCCAGTAGTTTAACGTTTCAAAATTCAAGTAATCTTGATAGCCTCTTCTCTTCTGGTGCGATTTAAAAATGAGTAAGCTCTATCTGATTTCTCAAGAAAAACTTTACTTTTAGGCTGGCAGTTCTTCACCTGAATTCCAGTTTTCTTAGCGGTATCCTAAGGTATTCACCGCTGTAATCCAATACTCCTCTTTCCTTAAGCGCAGCGTTTGGTCTTCCTATATTAGGCAAAGCTTTGTGTATTGTATAAAATTAATGCACTGCAAACTTTCTATTTTCATTTTGCATTCTGCAATTTGCTTTTCATAGCCGCAACATATAATGTTCCTTCTTTCATAATTTTAAATTCCTGTGTCTACGCTAGCTGACTCGATAACGTAGTGGTAGAATAAGTAATCCTTCTTTGTCCTGTTTTAGAATTCCACTACATTATAAACGATTTTCTCATACTGATCACGCAACTGGTGACCCTATATAGATATAGATGTATTTGTTAACGGCGTTTGTTCGTTCATTTTTAAAACGCAGTAGTTTTTTCTACCGATGAAAAGGCTGAGAAAACTTTGACAAACCACTTTATCCTCTCTCTTCAAAAGTACCACAGTCACAACCACATCTCTCAACTTAAAACCAGTCGGTCCTGGTGGTGTAAAGGTAACCATACTGGCCTATTGAACCCAAGATCGCAGTTCAATACCGGCCATAATCGATGGATTTTTTCGGGCGTAAAAATCCTAAGTATAGCTTTCTTCGGAGGGGAAGTAAAGCCGTGTCGTAGATTTAAGGCACGTAAAAGAGTCGCAAGCCTAAAAGAAGAAACCATGTGAGCAAAAGTTATAGGCTGTTTCACGCCGTGAATTGAATGAGGCGCTGATGATCTGAGATGTTAAAGAGCATCCGTAAATTAACCAGATTAACAATTTAAAACCAAATTAACTTTGGCACTCCAACATCATCAGAAGCAAAACACAAGTTATTTTCTTAAATACAATAGATAATTTTAAATATTAAAAATTGTGTTCAATTTCCTATGCGCTGTGCTTGTCCTTTCGTAACGGTAAAATATAAACAACAATCTACAAGTGCTGGGCATGCAGAAAATGAATAAACTCATAAACTTTGCTTTTAATAGGGAGATGCCGGTTTCAGTAACGTAAAGATAAGTACTTTAAAACAAATCGTGTAACATCCATAGCCTGTCAGCATTTTTATTGCAACTAATTACACTACAACACTTCTTCCATCCGACTCATTGGGCTACCAAGCGGGCAACATGTGAATTCTGGTATAATCTTTAGCAAACTATTTCACTATACATAATCCAAAATAAAATCATCTATAAGGCACCTTCATGTGAGGAAGTTTTAATGTTTTCCCTGCAATGATTTCCGATTGACTAATTTAATTGGAAAAAGACGTTTATTACAGTAAGTCAAGCAGAATTTTATTACGTGCATTTTATACTGCGACTTTACATTATTAAAAAAAAATTGCCTCATTTTCAAACTGCTTTGCTTTAAGTGATACACCAAAATTACACAAACTGCAGAAGCAAAATGTAGACAAACATTTGCTGCTCTAGAGTTCCTTTACCATTTAATCAATCAACGCGTTTCTACCTGAATATTCATTACGAACAATCAACAATGTAAAATGAGAGTATAATATCAGCGCGTCTGACACTATGGAGCACTGAGCAACGGTACATCCTCTTTTCTTAGTTACTTTTTTGCTCCACAGTTCTACCACTGCTGTAAATTGTTTAGCCATTAAATTTAGCCATTATTCAGAATACAACACTTTGTACTAAGGACAGATAGCTGCCTCTATGATTATAATTGTCTTCTGGAATAGTTCAGTCTTTTTAAAAACTAGTGCGTTTGCGGGAACGACTTAGTAATGCTGTCAACTATAAATGGTTTGCAGAAAGAGCTGGACTAACTAGCGGATTACTGCAGTAAGTGGGAGATGGTTGTGAATTTTATTCAAACCAAAACAATAACTTTTAAAAATGGAGCTGTATAATAATAAGGAGAGGGGGAATTGTCAAGGCACAGAACTAACAAATGTTAAATGTTTTGATTATTTGGGGGTAACCTTCAGAATGAATGCCAAATAGACCTAGCATTTAGCCACTACACTATATAAAGTTCGGGGGAGTACGACACTGTCTTGGATACCGGCCACTCCAGTGAGCATTATGGAAAAAAATGTAGATGTGAGACGTAGGGTTGGGGTAAATAGGAATAGTTACATAGTTACATAAAATTCGCAATAATTTCTTAAAACGGCTCCTCGACTTGGGAAGGAACACAGCGAATTGTGGCATTTTAAGGGAATTTGGGCGCTTTCCAGATACTATTCATTGTAAAAATCTGACTGTAAAATATTGGTTACGAATATTAAAGGGAGAACAATCTTGACTAAGGGCGATTTGTTACTTCCGTCAAATAAGGAACTGGCACCATAGTTACTGGGTAGAAGGATTAAAGATGGAATTTGAAAGTATTAGAATGAGATGGTATGAGTATGGGGGAGGAGGGAAAGGAACCGCAGTAATGTATGGAGGAAAGGCAGAAGATTGCTAATTGACATCAACGGACAATACATAGAAGCAGCATGCAGATATAAGAACATAATTGGAACTTAGTAAAGAGCTAAAAATTAACTGAGGGAAGGAATTATACATACATAACTTGAATTTTTAGGACCAATGAAATATGACTTGGCTTAGATTGGAGATTTGGAAAACACACACACACACACACACACACACACACACACACACACACAAAAGACCAATGAAACAGGTGATAGAGTTTACGCTTTTTTAGGAAACCTGGAAGATCGACAACATATACTGGCACATTGCCCAATCACAGAACAATACTAGGTGAATCTTGGAAACATGTTTGCATATTCGAGCAGGGCTGGTTAGCATGTTGGGACTTGCTTGCGCAGAAAGAAACTGTCAAAGCTGGGCATGTTTTTATGTAAATTGCGATTAATTAGAAGCTATGGGTATAATTATGATATGAAACAGAGAGTATGTGTGTGTTTTCATGTGATATATTCGTTTGTGTGTTAATAGTTATATATAAGTGTTATTGTCATACAGTTATATTGTCCGCCGGTGTTATATGGTAAGATGTAAGCTCTCTGAACCCATCGATGAATATTGTGTAAAATTTAATCTACATAGATTGTAAAATAAACACCGTTATCTATTTATCAATAATTCATTTTTAAAACTCCTGATGAAAAGTACGTAGTTTCTCACTTATACTTCTTTTATTTTAGGCATTTTTTCAAAGTATGACAACTACCATTCCTAATAAACTTCACACTCCCAAGTTTGATCAAACCACTGCACTGGAAACAGCAGGCAGTAGATAAAAATTTTGTGATTGGAATTGAAAGGAAGTTTATCTTTTTCTCCTCGTAGTTGGTTTTAGGGTCTCACAATGAGGCTGGATTGCACCGGATGTTTACATTTTTCTTTCTCTGAAGTCCAGCGTGACCCACACTAAATGTGACATTCAACCTTCTACCGAACCGGACATTTTCCTTATGTTGTAATTTAAGCCCATTCAAAGGTAGTCGTTCTAACCTTATTTATAAAATCAGTTATGAAAGGAAGTAAATATGTATTACAAATTCCTACATCTGTTTCCTGTTTCGTTGTACACTCACTCACACACACACACACACACACACACACATACAAATGCTGGCTGATATGCGTAACAAACTCCGCCTATAAGGAAGTCCTTTATGCACATAAAAATAATCTAATCAGACAACAAGCCAAAGACTTTTAAAGAAGAGTTAGGGTAAACTGGCAGTTCCTCTACCTGCCCTCCCACTGTTGTAAGCATATAGGACAGAAACTTTTAACATAACCTTTTAACAATTGTGAAAACGCAAACTAAACTAATGAAATTTATTGAGGAAAGATTTAGCGCATAACGGCATTAAAACGGTGGCTCAATATCAAGAGAGATAATACACCATATGCAAAAGGGGTAGCGAAAGATACAAGACAACACAGCGGTGAGATGCCTTTTTGGAGACAATCCAGACGAGACAGAATTCCATGCTTGTTCGGCAAAGGACATTGTCATGCTGGGATTGTGCCGATAACAGCAACTGAAAAGTTGGATGGAAGACCAGCGAGTTGATCCTGTAGTATTTAGTTACATGTACGAGGGTGATTAAATAAGTAACCTGGTTATAGAGGGCAACAGCATAATTTGTGTATGTGGTCATAAAGATTAATTTCTATTTTTCATGTTCTATTGTCACAAGTAATGCTCATATTAGTTCATTGTTTGACACTATCTTCAACACAAGGATATCATTGATAGTGACTAATGGATAAAATGGAATTCTTGACATGATTCAATTCTTTTTCTGAAAGGGAAAACAATGACGGAAATCAATGAGAGGATTTTGCCTACGTTGGATTATGCATGCCCTTCCTACGAAACCGTTCGACTTTGGGTAAATGTTCAAGCCAGGCGGAACAGCATCGAAGACGCACCACGTCTTGGAGCTTCAAATTCAGCTGTGAGACCAGAAATCATCGATAAAGCGCATTTTACACACACACGCACGCACGTGTATAATATATATATGCTGACAGACAAATGACAGTGAGCAAGTTAGCAGAGGCCACGGGTATCTTTAGTAAATGGGTTCATTTCATTTTGTATATTGAAGTATACCTGATTTTTTTTTTTTTTTTTTTTTTTTTTTTTTTTTTTTTTTTGTGGAAGTTGGTTGCCGCGAATACTCCGGAGTAAAAGAGAAATCGCACGCAGTTATAGGTGAATGTTTAAGAAGAATGCAAATGATTTTACCGGTTTTTGTGACTATGGAAGAAATGCAGATTCATTATTATACATCAGAAATAAAGCAGGGAAGCCAATAGGCGATCTGGCCCCGAAAAGGCGAAGTGCGTTCCATCCACTGGAAAAGGGGAGTTTTAAGCATTTCGAGACGGAAAAGGAGTTCTCTTGATTGACTGTTTGAAGAAGGGGGAAACACTACACAGCACTTAGAGAGACTGCAGACAGCAATCGGGGTAAAAAGTCCGGGAATGGCAAAAGGTGATGTTTCAGCCTGACCATGCACCGGTGCTTTCAACCCACGTCGATCAGGACAAATTGACTCAATAGGATTTTAAATGCTTCCGCAAACACGAACGTGGATAAACTTTGCAGCATAAGAGATGAATTCCAAGGGGACTATGTCAAAAAGTAAAAGTACGTTACAAGACATCATAGTTACTTATCAAAGAACCATCGCAATATAAGTCTCATAACAAGCAGTCGTATTCTCTGATGAAATGTTTGCAAACTACAATTCGGGTTCAATGCAAATATATGAAACTGTAAATTCATCAAAATTCCACCCACAATATGTCGTCCAAAGACAACGTAGCTACGTATTGCAGTGAGGGGGTGGTGCCTTATGGACAATCGATGGTCGTTGAGAGCCCCCATTCATTTGCCACTCCGTGGAGAGGGTAGCAAGCCTGCTTGCTTATTTGTTGATCTTGCTGACTGTCGCAGTTGTAGCGCGGCTGTTTCCGGGTGTGTGTTGTGTTGTTCGTTTCTTAATTTGACAGTATATCTAAAGTGTATTATGCTTCATGTGTTTACAATGAAATAGCGTGTATGTATATACGATATATGCTCAATGGTGAAATAATCATAGGACCAATTTTTTATCATACACCTGATTCTGTTACCTATGTGAATAGCTGACTAACATCTTTCTCAGAGAATTAACCGACAGGAAGCATAATCATGCATTTTTCACAGGACTCTGCCACTGCACACACTGCAAATAATTCCATGAGAGCAAATCACAATGTGTATCCACAAGGCAGGGTTTATTAATAGGAATTTGTTGCTCCCTCTGTCCTCCGATTTAACAACCTGCAATTGTCTTTGGTGTAAATTAAAAAATGCTGTGTACAAGACGAACCCGCACACTAAAACAAGAACTCAAAGAAAATATTCGTCGGGAAATTGCCCGGATTTTTCAAAATAAACTACAGCGAGTGATGAATAATTTCCTAAAGAGATGCCAAAATGTTTGAAAAATGAAGGCGGACAGTTTCAACACCTCATTTGATAATTTGGTAATATAAATAAATTGGTTTGCACATTGTCCGGTTGGTTTGTATTATTTTCTTACCCTCCCGATAACACCGAGGCCCAACTGGCCGACTAACTGGCCAAGGAACAGAGCGCTCGTCCATGGGCAAAACAGTCGGGTGAAAACAAAACTGATCGCACGGTACAAAGGAACTACTTCATAGATGACGACCTAGAAATGAATATGATTGTGGAAATTCCTTTCAGGGGCGTGGGATGATGTTGCAACCTCCAGCCGTTACATATATCTTATTTATTCTATGTAAGGACATATCAATTCTGAGATCGGGACAGACGGTTTTTGGACATGCTACTAGGGCCCAAAAGAGATTTTATGTTTCGATATACCAATATTTTAGTACCAATGAGAATTTAGATTATTTTTTCTGAATGTATTTATGTTTAAAGACCCTTTAACTGGGAGATCATATAGGGAATTAATATTTATCATTTAAAATAAAATAAAATAAAATAAAATGAAAACTACAGACTTAAAATTAATTGTTTTCTAATAAGTTTTAATTTAGAAATTTACATATAGGACAGTTTGTATTTCGGTAAGGATTTAGAGATATTTGTTTTACGTCAGATTAAATTTTTCCCCTGTTATCAAAACGATATTTAACTAAAGTATAGAAATACATTTTTTTTTCACATAATTGAACGAATGGAAAAAAAAACTATCCTGCCTATAATTCCTTTCCTTATAGAATATAGATTATAAAGCAACTTAGTGTTTCCATTTAATGGAACAAGAACACCGCTAATAGAAAATATATTTTGCATTATACTTAAAGAAAGAGGGTGTTAACTGTAACCATTATACACTTATTGGGATTTGAGCATTTTCTTCCTTTTTATTTCAATTTTATTTTCATGCATGAAGAATTCAAGTGAACTTGTAGACTGCTATGCATATCAGTCACATTTTTCTTCCGTACAGTGTACAATATCCGCAAGAGCTTGCTTTTACTAGTGGTTAACCCCCGTTTTTATTACTAAGCCATCACAGGCGGTTACATACACATAAATAAAGAAGAAATCTGTTTCAGTCCAAATAAAGCCAACATTTCTGAATGAACAGTGGAAATTCCGCGGCAATTAAGAACTTGAACTTGTTTTTAAGTTGGTACACGTTTAAAATGTATTTGAACTTCACTTGAAACAATTACAAAGAGCATTTCATATACATTTTCTGGTTAATGTGAGAGTTCCTTTTCAGCTGATAAGTTGAGTCCATTCTTTAATAACAAGATGGAGGCAATGGAAACGGTTTCATGAGAGATTGGAAATGGAACGGTTTTCCATGAAACGTCCTTGGAAACGTTTTAGTCACACTTAAATTCAAAACGTGACTATTAATCATCTCAGAATAGTTAACATTCAGCTACTTGTGCGAAAAATGGTTTTCAATAATGACAACTTTGAAGAAGAAAACAAGTAACAGACTTCGGGTGAATGTTCACATGGTGTGTGGTTTTGTGTCAATATCCATCTATAGGACTATTTGTTCGACCAGTTTCATGCATAGATCTCATTAACTAAAACTATTCACATTAATGTAATTAATTCGTTGTTCATTTATTCTTTGCATTTTGGTCTTTGATGGGTGGTAAACATTTTGCTTACGACCTGTGAGAAAGACTGAATGTCATTGTTCTGGTCCACGAGGCTGTTTGGTTCAATGCAATAGGAAATTATTCAGATGTTTAACATAGCACACGTTTCAGTATTCATACCTGTAGAATTTGATACTGTTCTTACTAAGTTCACAGCGAGACTACATGTACACTAATGGCCTCTCGTGTTTCTTAGCTTTGGTAAAAGAGGTCTACAACGCCGGAAAGGATATAACAATGGCATTAATATTTCCATTAAAATCATGAAAGAAAGCTAGTGTTGAAGTAAGCAGAACATGTATCTTTTCCGAAAAAATACTAACAAAATTTTACAACCAATTTTAGATTTGCCACAGAATAGAGCTTGACCAGTTTTGCACCAAAGTAGATGTTCAGTGTTAGAAAGTAGTACAAATGCAATAGATTTTTGCATGGAACAGATTTATTGTTTCATATGCATTTATTTGTTCCGTAGCTTTGGTAGATATTAAATAAGATCATTTACAGATAAATAGTCAAATTTAATTACTTTTCTTTGGAAAAACAATACTTCAAAAGTGAAAGTCCCTTATCTTAGAGTGGAAATTGGTACAAAGGCACCTTGTATTTGAACCAGTATTCCACAATAACGTTTTAGTATTTAGTTGAGGCTCCTGTGTACTTAATAGCCTGAAAAATTATTTTGGGTATTGGCTGGACATGTTGTTTATTTCTTCACCTGATAACGTGGTCCATCGTGCTCAAATCGCATCTGTCAGCTCATTGCAGTCTCTAACTACCGTCCACCGCAATACACATGTCTTGCTATGATTCCTTATGGATTATTCTGATCTGCCGGCTAGCTCGGAATTATTACTTTCTGTTGAAACCACGCCTTCAACATGGCAGATACACGAATGTTGTCAATTATTCATGCATGCAAACAATTCGGACATGAATATCTCCGTGTAAGAATCAGAATTGACCCTGGTATGTAGACATGCTAAGTAGGATGTACTTTAGCACAGAATACTGCTCGCATCATGCTTTCGGCACAAGCATTTCTCCTAATTCGAAGTTGCTCTTCTTTATGCAGATGCTGAAAGTCATCTGTTACTGAAAATCACATTAATCTTTTCTGAGGTCCATTAATATCTGTTGATATATTAAAATATACATTGACTTTAAAAATGTGGGGTGAATATTTAAACGCCATGTCCGTTATGAGATGAAATGTCCCATATACTTTGTTGTGTTTAAAAAAATTATTTGTAATTAAGGTTTTTAATTTAATACTTAGACATGGTTTCTGAACTCTGCCACAAACCCTGACACTTTTCCATAACTTAGATGCAAAGATGCCAAAATTTTCACCTCAGTTGCAAAAATTGCAATCTCCAAATAAAACGCTTTGTATCTTGTTCCACGGTTGCTTTAATAGTATTAATTTACACATGCAAATATTATTTTATAAAATTCTCATTCTAAGAGTACTTCAGCATTTATTGCTTATATTGTAAGAATCTTCAAAGTGCAACTTCGTGATTTTGATTCTAGGTACCTCGTATATTCAAAAGCTTCAAAGATAACCTCATACTAATGTATGAGATATGACGGATTTTACTCTGTATAATTTACTTTTACTCTGTAAAAGAGCTAAATGTGTCAAGAAATATTATGAAAGAATGTGCATTAAGCAACAGAAGATCGTGTGGGGGGGAAGCGCCCATGAATAAAGTGTCTCAAAAATCAGAATAATACTTCTGATGATAATATTGACATTTTTATTTAAAAGTGAAAGGGTTAAACGATTAAACAATGATTCATATTAATAACTCGGCATTAATGACATTGCACGATTTTGTTGAATCTATACCTACTTGTGATTTACATTTGTTGATACAAAAACTGCTTAAGTGGAAATGAGTATTTTTGTTTTAAAATTATTTAATCTTTTATTATTAATTTTCTTTCACTATACATAAAATACACGCACAATTCAATCAGCAGAATATTCATTTTCATAATTTCCAAATAATACATTATTCATTTTGCTATTCCATTTACTTTAAAAGTATTCTTTTGGACTTAGTGTTTTTTATGCGGCCGATTCTATTGCATATGAGTGATATTTATGATATCATTAAATAAAAGAACGGAACTGATGAGCTGTTTCACTTTATTTCTGATTCCATTTTGTCTTCATTGCGATTCCCTTCATGTATTTCATCTTAGTAGTCGTTAAAATCTCTATGGTTATGCCTTTATCTGACTTTATGCTGCACTGCCATTTAAAAGCCCAGCTAATAACGAGAGTTTGATACAAGCCTGTTGGTGAATGCAATGCAATACTAGCAGTAGTTTTAAAGTACATACAAGTAAGTATAACTGTCGCATGGGCCTTACGGCCGTATATGCTAATACCGTCCTTGTAACAATCAAAATATACATACAGACCCACATAATATATACAATCACATCGACGCATATAAATCGCACATTTCTATAAGTAATTTTATATACATATATACAAACATGAATAGAACCCTGAGCCCCCTTTCTCTCAATCTCCCTCCCCAGCTCCTTTCTCTTCTATAGTCATTAACTTTCTTTGTCGTGTCTTCGCTAACACTTCCCGGCAGGCAATGGTTGTAGTAAATATTTGAGAGATAAAAAACGAAAATTTTAAGTATAATTTAAAGAAAGTATTGTCTTTGTTTATAATTAAAATCACAAATGAAATCACGAAGGGCAATACACGGGAACATATTTATGTTTTAATATCTCTTGAAATCACTTTCACATATATTTTTTACCAGAAAAAATATCAAATCTAGCAAAGGCGCTGGACTTTTCGAAGTAGTCAAAGCTGTATACTTTCAAAGTGGTTGGAATATTCTCTGTAGAACGTTTGTGAAATATTCGGAAAATAGTGTGACCAAAGCACAATAGATTTAAATAATAAGGAAATAATGAATGAAGTCAATTTCTATGGGCGTAAGTGATGATGTTTTTGTGATCTCTTATTTTATAGAGATGATACACATACAAAATGTTTTAAAATGGTTTCCTCGCTTTATCGATGAATTTATGGGGAACTCTGCTTTATTGTACCTTTGAATTAATTCTGCGACCTTGAATTTAGTGCTTTTAGGAAACCTTTATATTGCTGCAGTTGACAAGAAACATATTATGAAGAAGCTTTCCTCGTCGCGAACGCCTCAACAATAAACTTTCTTTTAGGTCTCTTATTTAAGACGCAGAAGGATTGAAATGTAATTAGGAATTTTCTCCATACTATGCAGATGGTGGGAATATGTAATCGTTAGTTCTATTAATGCGCAATAATTATGCACATGTATTTATTATCCACTAAATAGGACTGCCTGTAAAATTTATGATAGTAGCATTTACAGACTAAGTGATCATATGGCAACGATACAATTTGGTTGCTTTTTTATTTTTTAGTCTGTAAATTTTAAGGTGTTTTAAATAAAAATATCATGAAAATAGAACGAACATTTCATAATTGCTCTTAGATAGAGGAATCAAACTTTTTCAGTGGCGTACACAGTGCCCTAGGTAATAAAAAATAAAGAAAGGTAATGGAAATGTAATTAATAAATATTTTCAAAATTTATTTTATTACTGTTAAATATATTTCATACTGAGTAATATAAAGAAGCATAGAATATTAATAATATGCTCCAGTTTAGAAAAGCCGTGATCAAGTGTAAAACACATTTTTAATTCCTCTGATAAATATTGTGATGCACGCTTGTGTTGCTCAGAGCATATAAATGAATAGTTGTTTTTTCTACTAGCGTTATTCAGGATGAAAAAATAATGAGCTTTCTAGCATCAGTAAATACACCACTCAAAAGAATAAAGGGCAAGAGCTTGTTCCTACATGTTTTACAACGATTAACAATGAAACGCAATGGTTTTTAAAGCCAAGGTTTCCAAGAAATATTGAAAGTACATCCAAAAGTTAAGTGGACATCAATGATTGGCGTTCTGTTAAAGTGTCATCCACTGTCTTTAAGTGAATAGGTACCTCTGTATGCATTGTTTACATTTTAGCATTCATCATCACATGACACACCTAATTAAAGAAGAAATTGTTCGGTCATATTACTGCAAGAAGGCTGAATTATTCGTTCAGTGGCTGTAGAAACGGGTACGTATGTACACAGGATACCGGAACTGGGTCGAGAGAAGACAGATATGTGGTCATTTAGGCGTAGGCGGCGTAGTGCTGCTGTTCGGGACGCAAAATGATATTAGGGCGGCAACGAGTCAAAATTTTAAGTATAAAACAATACCAAATATGCTTAACGCTTGTATGCATAGCCCATTTTCTTTACTTTTACATATCCTAGGTCCAATGGGGTCGTTATGCGTGTTAAGGGATTTAATAAAAACATGTATTTTCATACATTTGCTCTCGGGTAGTGAAAAAAGTCGAAAGACGCCTGTCTGACATAAACCGGCAGGAAATAAAGGCGCGAAGCATGCAGATGTTATCTCTGGACCTGCAGAGCGAATTAAATGAGTTGTGGTAAAGAGACCTATCATGGAGCTACACGTAAAACAGAGGTCAAGAATAGAGTGGCTTAGACTGGGAGGCTGGAGGGCACTGCGGTTGTTGAACAAGGCAGAACGATTTGCCCATTTTGCTCGGAACAGGAAGACTGGATGCACATTTTGGCTAAGTGCGCAGAGACAAAAGTTAATGAGAAAATATTTTTCCCCGATTCAATTTTGACTTCCAATAGGAGAACCTGGCAGTGGGACTTAATTATAAACAGACAAAACTAGCTAAACCTGAGCATTTTTAAATGAAATACACAGTTTAAGGGACACGAATTTTTTATAATTATCGTACATAAATATTACGAAAATTTATACGAATATCAGAATTATTGTATACATGTCTGTTTCGTGTATTTGTGTTTTTGTGTATGAGTGAGTTCTTGTTAATGCTTTTTTTCTTTGAATTAATTCCAGAAATAAAGTATTTTAATAAAGCATGAACGGTCTTGCGACCCATCCACCTATGATGTCCAACACATGTATACATAGTTCAACTGGAATAGTAAATACTACTACTACGTTTTTATGTATACAGACGTTTTATTTATGGTTTATTAACTTGAAAATAATATAATATAAGTACACTTGTGCTCAATTGTAGTTTGATAGTTGTACGAGGTAAAAGAAGAATATATTTTAATGCGTTAATATTCTGTGGTTATCTGGTTCTTTGTGACATCAAGCTCAGAACTTTTATTGTTAAATTTATACAGAACAAGTGACAGAATAAACCACATTAATGTGTACAGTTGCTATGCTCTTGACGCACTTGCAGCACATTGTTCTTCTTTTCCTGCCCTTTGAAACAGGACACAAAGAACGTCATTTCTTCTGATGTCACTTACCGCTGTTGCTTTATGTGCGGGAAACAGCAATGAGCTTCTGTACATCCAGTGTAGCTCTTTATAATGGATAGGAAAGCTTTGACAGAAAAAATTTAAGTTTCCTAATAGAAACGTCCCACTTTATAGCTGCTCCAATATAAAGCAAATTTCCCAAAAAGGAAACATTTCGTCTCAGGTTACATCCTGCTAGTTTGCTTTTCTTTGGGTACGCAAACTGTTTTCGCTTCTTGATTGGTTCATATCACAATTTAATTCACAATGTTTGGTGGAATATACAAATCCCAAGCATTCTTGGGACTACTTGTTATTACGCTCCTTGCAGATCCTTGTACTAAATTATTCACATGCGACGTATTTGTGAACGGTGGGTTTCAAGACTGCTGATTTCGGAACAAAAGAACGTTCGCGTGCAGATTTGTATGCAGTTGAAGATGATGTTACAAGAAGATGCGGCGTTTCTTTCAAAGATAATCGTCGCTGATGAAACTTGGCTACATCACTTTGACCCAAAAATCTTTTATCATCTACAATCACACACACACACAAAAGAAAAATTCGTTGCTTCTCCTGGGAAAGTATGGTCATCTCATGTTTTTGTAATTCAAATAATGGTTTACCGGCATATCGTACATGCAAACCACTGTAACTGGGTAATACTACAGAGATGTCCGAAAAATTTATAAGGTCATACTTCCGTGCTATAAATTGGATGTTGCACACGACAAACAATGTGAAGTGTGTCTCTTACCCTCCCTATAGTCCAGGTTTAGCTGTGTATAACTTTTTCCTTTTCCCCAAATTGAAAAAAAGCACCTTTATGGGAGACATTTTTCATCATCAGAAGCAGTGGCAAAGACTTCGGAGGCGACTCTGAAGATTTTATCGAAAAATGAATTCCAGAATGTCTTGAAAACTGGCAGAATCGCCAAGACAGCTGCGCTGCATCCAGCGGGGACTTCTTTTAGAAATATCATCAGAATTATGAGAATGAGTATAGGTATGTAGTCAAAAAAGAATGATAATTCATTATTGCACAGCCCTTGCACGTTTCTGAAAGTGTACCATGTTGCAGTTGAAACGAAGCCCGAGTTTGTTTCTCAACGAGATAATGCAGTCCTAGAGCAAGATTGGGGTACAGAATATCCTCCACCGTCTCTAACAATACAATCCAATAAACCGCCATGATAAATGTGCTCCCACCACATTCCTTAATCTCGTAAATAGTCAACCATGTTGTTTTGAATTTCTGTGGAATTGTGTAAAAATCAGAAAATTTTAAATTTAAATTTCCCATGTAGCCAATATTACAGCGCAAAACAGAACCTAACTAAGAACAAGGTAGTATTTAAAACAACTTCATATTTACATGTGAACGTAAAAACAAAACAAATGTTCAAATTTTAATAAATAATAAAAATATCCAAATCGATAATTCTGCTCAACTGCGACTACGGTGTGTCGTTAAATGCATTTAATTTAATTTTGCGCTATAAATTTCTCTTTTCTAGAATCGCATTCAAACCCCATTTTCTTTATTCTATAGCCACTACCAGAGAACGGGAACCTTTGTCGCAATACTGAGCATTTGATGTTTCATAGCAAAGACAGCGGCTATAAACCTTTCTCTCTCTCTCTCTCTCTCTCTCTCTCTCTCTCTCTCTCTCTCTCTCTCTGCATATAGCTGCCGGCACCACTTTACCAAATGCATATTTCCGATGAGTTTCAATGTATTCAGATGTGATAAACTCAACGCTTGCAAAACGAATTACCGTGCAAGAGAGGAGGTATTTCCTCAAAAGAGTATTCGCTGGAGGATTCTGCTTTGATCTTCTGTAGAGCTAGGTGTGTTTTGACTGACCTTTTTCAGAACTTTGGAAAGGAGAATACCGAAATTTTCCGCTTTAATTTGCGTCATAATTAAAAAATTAAATTTATTATTTGGAATTCAAATGACAGGCGATATCATTAAACGCTTAAAAATATTAAAATTCCTTGTTATAGAGAACGGCTTTGTTGCAGTTAAGAAATATACAAAATAATTAGTTTATCAAGATAAAACTTTTTTTTACTTAAAGGAATTTAAGGTATTGCTTAATAAATCCATCAAAGAAGCTAATAAACTGATGCGAGCTTTATATTATTTTGCAAACTGTAGCTCTAGAATTCTCTAGAGATTACCAGAACCTTCCAAATTTTTAATAACCGATTTTTGGTTTTTATGTAACATTATTTATTACTACTACTACTACTACTACTACTACTACTACTACTACTACTACTACTACTACTACTACTACTACTACTACTACTACTACTACTGCTACTGCTGCTGCTGCTGCTGCTGCTGCTGCTGCTACTGCTACTGCTACTGCTACTGCTACTGCTACTGCTACTGCTACTGCTACTGCTACTGCTACTACTACTACTACTACTACTACTACTACTACTACTACTACTACTGCTACTACTACTACTACTACTGCTACTGCAGTTGGAATATAAAACTGTAGCCACCGTTGAGTAGACATCTTTGAAATGAGGAACGGTGACAGAGTGCCTTATAGTTTACTCAGTCTTTCATGCAGGGCATGCTATGGAAGTTAAATAAAGTCTTAGGACACTTTCAACTTCTGCAGTCCCTGACTCCAAAGCCTTCCAAAACAAGTTAGATACTCATTTGAAATTTGCACAGTTTTGTTTAAAATATCGAAATTAGCCATAAATTAAGCCCTCATAGAATTCGGTCAGTGCATAAAAACTTACAATTATATCATGAAAGTAAAGGGCGAGATGTCGCTATGCAACTATGAGGCAGCCGATATTTACCTAGGGAAGCAAATTGGGTGGCAGCACTGACCGCGCGCCGAGCGCATAGATATTGTGTTGCCTTAACCACGACACATTCCAAAGATTAACCCTTAGAAAAGGTAGACGGATTACCTGCTAAAACACAGGTTTCGAAGGAAGGAAAGAATGTCATAAATGTAGGAGTACAAACTTTCTCCCGTGCGGTGACCATCATTCGAATGAGGAGGAACTTGTTGATTATCCGTTAGTTTTCAGCGTCTGGTTTAATTGAAAATGTGTGAAATATAAAAATGTGACTTAAGATGGGGAAATATGCCATTTTATTATTAGCTTACCTATTTGATTTCTGGTTTAGTGTTTTAAATGTAAAATAAAAGTAAAATGGTTTGATTGTATATAAATTCAATATTTTAAGCCTATTGTGACTTTTTGGAGGGGAATTTTAAGCCTATTTACCGGAACTCGGCACCTTTAGGCTAATGCAAGGATATTAAACATTTTCTACTCGTATATTAATAAGATGTTTCCTCAACTCAGAGCTTCGCGAAGGAGATTCGCGAGTCGAAATGTTTTGGGAACCACTGGTGTAGAAATACATATAGAAATAATTATTGTTAAAATTACACATGCGACCAATAAATGTAGGTGTTGATATAAAAGATAACATAACATGTAAACTGGATGCCCCTTTGGCTGCGTACTAACACTGCCATCACTTTTTGCTATAAGCAACACGTTTACTGTCATTGTTTCCTCCATTATATTATGGACCCGCCCACTGAAATTTGGTTATTCGTTAGACTTGTGCAGGGATATATGTAGCCAATCATTGTGTGTGTGTGTGTGTGTGTGTGTGTGTGTGTGTGTGTGTGTGTGTAATATATATATAAGCAACAACTTAATGCAACGTTTTCTTGATATTTTTTTTTTCCAATTAAGAAGAACAAAATTTTTCAATCTCTTTTTAGTTGCTTTTGTCTTTCCCAAACACCCATCTCAACTTTTTATGTGCACTCTCTACGTGCTTAATAATATTGGGAATTAGGTTTGGAGTCGGGTTACCATATTTTGAAGTCTGAAAATGCGTGACACCCTTATCCGCACCAACGCATTCCATGTATCAACTTCACCATTTCTATACTTTTGCAGAATCCTGAATATTTAAACTCTATTGGTTTCTAACAGTTCACAGTTGTTCACAATTTAAATATATTTTTGAATTTAAAAATAGAACTTTACTGGCCTTCCACCGAGGCGACCTGGTTCGATCTTAAGTGGGATTTGTGGAGCTTGGAAAGGCGTCCTCTGGGTACTTCTGGCTCCCCTTCCGATCATTCCGCCGTTGCTGCCCATCCTCACCATCTTCAACGTCATAATATAGTCCGCCGATTCTCGGTACACATGTGGACTACACACTTGGCCTCTACCGCCTTGTGCGGAACTCGATACTTGACCGAAAGACCGAAAAGCGAGTTGGCATTAGAACATACACAGTCTTTCCTTGGTCCATTGTGCATGTAATAAGTGATTTTTCCTACGCGGAATCGCTCCACAGGAAACAACCCATGGGTTGCTTCAAGTTGTTACCGCGGCGAACTGGAGTCAGAAAGTGTGCAGCTATGATTGTCATGTAACTTATTACTAGCACTTAAAGGTACATTTACTCATTATTATCAAGCAAGATGACGATGGAACTGCCTCCCTTTATTTACTTACATATCTGGCATTGGCATATGAAATTAACCACTAACTTCTACAGTTCCCTTTGAGAAATAGAAGACATTTTTACACGAATGTTATAATTAGCGTGGGTTTGTCTTGTATACCTTTTCCTTTAATGCTCCCCAGAGATGAAAATCTTAGGGCGTTAAATCAGGAGACAGGGGGGGGGTCACATGGGGGCTATGGGCTATATGTACAGTTGCAGAGTCCTGTTGAAAAGCGGCGAATCTACGTTCCTTCACAGTTAATTCACAGACAAAGGGGTGCAAAATATTCTGCAAATATACAACCTATTAGTTGTTTCTTCACAGAAAATAGGACCTGGAGCTAAACTCGTACAGAACTCACCTCCGGCTTCTCGGACGGCTTTTAAGCGCTGAAACGAGATGAGGACTACAGAGCCTGGTCAAGTGCGGTATACTGCACGTGGAGCGGTCTAGCGAAGGAAAAATCAGCTAATATTAGAGAAAATAGCCTTTTAGCACTCCTATTGTGACCTTGTATTGCAAATAGAAATTGAGCCATCTTAAAATTTTCCACGTATTGTTCTTCACTTTTCAAAATGTAATACAGTCGCAGCATTTTTCTTGCTTTCACTATGTTTTTCCATCATATGAAGGAAATGTCACCAATATGCACACATCTCTAACGGATATCGCTGGTAGGACATCAGTACTCAATACTGAGTAATTGAAACATCGATTCGATTCTTAATTCAACCGGTCATAGCGCCACGTCTGCATTCTTCATTCAAGCGATGTTGTCACACAGAATGTCGCCCTTCATGATACGAAACAAAAATGAGTAAATAGATAATTCACATAATTCATAACCAAAATGCGAAAAATTAGAGGATTTCCAAAAATGGATGTGCGCGGTTCTTTTTGTTATGGATAAGCGGACATGTTAAAGCATTAAATTTGTCCAGTTTCAAGAATGATGTGCAATATAATGGGGGTGTCTAAATACACCGTGCTTCGGCCTCTGCGTCTGACCCTCAGTCCCTTTAGGCTCTTCTTCAGAGGAAAGAATACATGAAAATTACATGGCGGAGGTCGAGATTGTACGGCGAATGATCTAAGATCTTCCGTTTGAGGCGTGCCACGGTATCCATGTATTGTCGTTTAAAAGGATGACCCCGCGAGCTAGGAATCCTGACCGTTTTTTCTTGATCCGCGGTCGCAGGTTGTCCATAGTAATCGTGTAGCTTACGGAATTAATGGTAAAGCCGTGAGCGGAGGGAGCGAACTAGTTCAGAACTAGCCCTCGGTGATTGAAGAAGACAGCATGACTGCATGAACTTGGCTGGGTGTAGAATTTCTTCGGCGGAGGCAACACGCTGTACTTCAATTGCATTCCGGATTTACGGGTTGTAATGATACCACGACTCGTCATCCGTTACAATATCCGTTACTCTCCTGTTGTACCGATACAGATGTTTTTGTGTTAGCCATATTCATCCAGCCTTCTGCGCGGGCGTGAGGCAGTGAGGTATCCATTGTATACACATTGATGTGCTAATGGAAAATTGTGTGGAAACTGCCATGACTGATGTTTATCACAAGGACCATATGCGCCTGTTGGCTTGAACAAGCTCATTCAGCATTCAATAATCGCCGGAGTAAAGATCCCGAACTCCTGGCCAAACCTTGAACTTCCTCCAAAAATGTTCATCTAGACCATACTCTTTAACTTTTGACAAATTCAGGCTGTTCTCCGTATGTACAGCACTCATTTGGCGGCAAATTTCGGTTGCAGAATGCTTTTACGTTGTCAAAAACCGAATGACTGATCGTTGTTCTAGTTTGGACGCTTCAATTTTGCGTTGTTTCTCCTCGCTGCTACAGGCTTCAAATAGTCTTCATTTAAAATAATTTTAATTTTTATTTGGTTTATTAATGGACATTCTTTAACATCTCAGGTCATAGCGTCCCATTCAATTCAGGACGTGAAACAACCGATAAATTTTGCTCCTCAAACCTCTTTTTTCAGGCTTGGGGTTCTTTATGGTACCGTAAATGTACGACATGTGACCCGCGGCTTTATTTCCCTTCCGAAGGAAGCCATACTTTGGATTTTACGTCCGAAAAGTTCATCGATCCTGGCCGGGATTGAACCCGCAATCTTGGGTTTAGGAGACAAGTATGGTTATCACTACACCTCCAGGACCGACATTTACAAACTTTAATGCAGTTGATTACACTAAATTAAGATGAAACATACACCTTTGTTCAAGGTTAAACCATTCCATCAAATAATGGAAATAGTTTACATCCTAATTTTACGTCCGACACAATAGAAATGCCTATTAGATTCACGGATCTCTGTTACAATCTTCTTTATGTTTAATATTCACTGTTAGATGTAATATATTAAATTAGCAAACATATATTACAATTAGAGCTTTAAAACACAAAAACTAACGTATAACCATATTATAAAACACATAAATATGATAATTGTAAGTAAAATACAACTTAATATAAAGAAAAAACGGTTAAACTGACAAATACCAGTAAAGAGTCCGCAAATTTCCTGTAACGTGCACTCTAAAATTCTGCAGGTATAAATATACTGCACCGTTAATCTCACGCTTGCCCTATAACTCCAATCGGACATATCCTTAACACGTGTTAATGAATATTTTCGCTAAGGAAACCAAATAAGAGGGAATTTTTTTTGCAAAGATTACTAAAGACTGGGCATTTGTGTATAGGTTTGTAGAAGTAAAATACTCAACTCTAAAATGGAAAAAATTCCTGATAATCTATTTATGAAACACATACAAAATTGTCGTAAAAGATAAAAACGAGAAATGGAATCTGTAAGAGAAACTTTAGGATTATAAGAGAAATCATGAGGACGTAAATTAGTATTCAGCATGTTGTGCAATCAATAAAATATATACAGTATGTCTTTTAATCACCGTCCACTTTTTTCGAATAGCCAACCGAAAGGACAACATATGAAATGGTTGAAGCCGCTCGTATAAGACCTCAACCGTTTACCATTACATTAAGTAGAATTACTTGCTTTCGTTTCAGTTGTTCTATTTAATTCGACTTTCTTGTATTTCTAGCACTGTCGCCGTTTACGAGGCAAGTGTACTTACATTGAGCTTTGGTTGTGACATCGATCTAACCGACGTTACAACAATACTGCAAGGTTCATAATATAAATACTAAATAAATATTATACAATATGAAGTCCGTTCCATTATGAATCAGAAGTCTGCAAATTATCAGTTGGTTAGCAATTTTGACTTGCATATTGACAACAGTGCTTTGCGTACAAATGGTTAGGATGGCGGGCTTGTAATGGAGAGATTCTGAGTTTTGAATCCCGTTTTCCGCACGGCTTTTTAAACCTGCAATACATACATGTTTCTACGAAAGTATTACATATTTCTAAGCCTTTCGAGAAACATCGACATATTAGTATAGAAAAATGTTTTCTGAATATTCTCATCGAGCATTAAAAGAATGGTTTTCTCTTATGAGGGAACAGTAACGAAACCTTGTATTTTTTAAGCTGTTGCAAATAGCTGGTGAAGCTGGGGGAAACCTTTCTGCTGCACAAACGTGTATCGACAAGGATTTGCGCTACGTCATTTGCCCTCGCGACATGTCCTCCAGCGCACTATTGAGCAACTGGAGACTCACGAAAGTCTACGACTAGTCTTTGCACCAAGAGTTACGCCGATTATTGATGCTCTGTTTTTATTTTACGAAAAATCCCACTTGAAGATCAAACAAGTCACAGTCGATTTAGAACTCGGCACCAATTCTATTCATGGAATATTCCAAGTAAAGAAGTGGCACCCATACATAATTCAGGCGGTTCAGCGTTAGCAGAAAATAACTTTCAAATCAGATACCTATTGCATTGCGAAGATGGCTGTTTCAAAAGCAGTTACTGGTAGCGTAAACCGGCACAACATTGTATATTGGAAAGATAGCAAATCCCGATTGTACCTTGAGCATCATGTTCAGATTTGGTGGAAGCTGAATGTATATATGATATTTAGGTGATCGTCTAACTTGGCCAGTCTTCCTGGAACGCGAACTCAATTGAGAACTTTTCTTGGACTTCCTGCAGATTCGCCTAATAATTCGCTATATAACGTTTAATATCTTGTTTTATTGCATAAAGAAATATTACATTTGACAAAAAAATGTATGTCAGGGTACCTGGTGCCGCTCCCTAATAGCCTCAAGCGAAGGCCGCTGATGGTTATAAAGGAAAGTGCACACCTGTACGATGGACGGAAGAGACAACAAACCCTTTGTATTTTCGCTAATGAAAAATCCTCTCAGGGCAGTTACAAAATTCTTTGGTAGCCGGTGAAGATGTGACTGGCCTCTCACCCCACGTTACAGCATGTTTAAAAGTCAACCTATCGGAGATGAAAAATTTGAAAAGTTAAAAGTTAGAGCGTCTGGATGAGCCATAACTTGCCAATCACATTAAAGAATTTCAATAGCCCAGCTCCCGTAGACACGCCCTCAGAACCCCTATGAACTAAAAAAAAAAAAAAAATGAATGGCGACATTTCAGAGATAGTTATAAGGGGAAATATCCCCCATGAAGTATTGAGTTTTAGAGTTGAGGGAATGGATCTGAGGCAGTTGGAGCAATTGGGGTTTTGAGTTATGGATGCAGTTCACACAGTCCATGCAGTACACGCAGACAGTTAAATTTATTCATGCAATTGACTGCAGTCGTTGTTCAGAGCAGTCGTCGGTTGTTTAAGTGATAGAATATCAGTTCACGTGACGTCGTTCAGTACAGTTCAATCAGTTTCTAAGATTACGAGTATGCAGTACGTGGTTCCAGCTTTTATATTTTAGCATGCCTTCGGAATCCCCTCTCGTGAAGATTAAGACTAAATTAATTTGCAATCAGTCGGATCTTCTTCGAGAATCGCGTGTTCGGGCAGCGAGCTAACTTCGCCTGTCAATGGCAACGAACTAGGGTCCCGTCCATAAAATCACCTTAAACTAAACGCATCAGAGATTTAAATGAAGGAGTGCCTTGTAATTTGCATAAACTTCCTTCATCTCCCTTTTACCGTGACCACGAGAGCTCGAAAACGCGACTTCAGGCCTCTGGGATACCCGGGGTACAAGGCCTCGGGTAAACACCCTGCAAGAACCAATTACACCGAGGTGGTCGCGACTGGCAATATTAATCGTAATTTGAATATCATCGAATTTATGCCGCCCCCGTGAGCCACCACTACATGCACAAATATCATCTGAAATTTGGCGTTCAACGTGGGGCCACTACATATGCAACCATAAATACCATATTCAAATTGGCGCCCAACGTGAGGCCACTTTATAGTTTAATAAAAACCACCTCAACACATGCATGGCGCGCCGGCACATTATGACCTTATAGTACAGGCTTTTCTCTCTTACCTGTCTACGGAGATGGACTGGCCACAGCAAGTCTGCATCCTGGTCCTCTCGTTCGCCGGGACTCACAGTAACAGATATGGGGCCACCTGAATGTACAGTTCTACCGTAACAGGGCACAAAACATTGCTGACCTCTCAGACAAATCATCGTTGCTTGTCGTAATGAAACACCACAATCCTATAGTGGGTGCACCAGGATATACTCTTTACTATTCCATATGCTCCAAGGGAAGATCAACTGAGCTCGAGGGATATGGAAAAATGCATGGAGGGCTGTGTTATAATGTAGTGCTGCGCCATTGTTTACTTATCTAAATGTAATGTAAAAGCAGGTACGAGATACGCTTACTAACATCGTGTATCAGCAGTAGTACAAGATTAAGGCAATAAAATGCGGTTTGGGGGGGGGGGGACGCAAAACACTAATACAGTCAGTTCACTGTAAAACCCACCTTTAATTTTTATCGTGTATGCGGGCATTGCATAGTATTGTCACATCTCTTAACTTTTAACATTTTGCATTTTAATAAGGCGTGCAATCAGGAAAATGCATACATGCCAAACTATGCAAACAAAGAGGACGCACTCAGTTTATTAGAATTCAAACAGAAGCCTCCACGACATAAATGGTAGGCATGTTCAGACCAAAGCACTGGAAGTAAAGTGGAAAACCGAGCAGGTGCAACTTTTCAAAATTATTTATTCTAACATAATTGAATTGCAATAAAAATATACTTGGGGAATTGGCATTAATTCTATGGAATAAATCTATACAAATAAACCGTTTGCACTGCCGTTATTATACACCACATTCATTGAATTCAAACTTAAACACATTTTATTTACTCAAATTCAGAATCATAACAACTTATTTTGATGAACATAAATCATTACACTTAAGGAGTCACTTCCTCGTATGGGAAAATAATCTGTACCACACTTGAATCCCTTGTAACATTCAAACTATATTACCTATTCATGCACAATTACGAGGTATAACTTCAAGAAGTAGACGGCGATTTTGGGACATTCCGTAGAGAAAACCAGAAAGTTTTTATTTCAAATGTACACCCGGAGTTAAAAGAAAGAGAAAGTAGATGATTAAAACGTTGAAATAGTTAAGTTTTTATCCATGAATTTCCATTATGTTCTACAGTATTTATTCTCACGAGTAGAAGTACTAATTCGTCATGAGCGCCGGACATTCATTACATAAAAAATAATTATAAAATTCCCTGTAAAATTATTCACAAACTCATTATAATTACTTTAAAAACTAAAAATTAAAAATAATAATGCTTTCATCACGCCAAATGTTATATGCTCCTGGCAAAGTTAGTCTAATCATAACTTCGGTAACAAACCTGTGCTCCAGATTTCCTTTGTGCGACTAAACATTTATCTATCAAATAACACTTAAGTTGAATGTAGATGACTTGCTAAATGAAAGTTAAGGGTCCTAATGATCTGTGGAAGTATATGTGTGGTTCGTTAAGACAGGAGATAAGGGTATTTTCCAACACTTAAGAGAAATTAACAATTAGTTTCATTCCTCTTGTATTTAAAGCAATTTCCTATTAAGGAAGTCAAACAATGAATAGTGTTTGTGACTCTTTAAATTTAAATATATTGAATGAAAAGCTATACCTAAACAAATTCATAAACTTTTATGTATACCATAAAACGCTAAATAATTAAGTACTGTTTGACTAATTAGGCTTGTAAACATTTATACAAACTAAACAGATATATTAAATGGGACACAAAGAAAAATCCAAACTGGGCTGCCACAATTGACATACACAGCTTACTGGTGACAATTTACATACAACAAAGTTAACAAGAAGGCAGATAACTTCCCAAAGTTATCTGAAACACTTTTCATGAAACATAAACACCCAGTAAATGCAATACAGCAAAATGACAACGTTTCTTAAGAGAAATCTTGCCATGCTATTTTATTTTGAAATTTATATTTAAAAATAAATCTAATAAATTTGGTCATATTAAGGCAACAAAGAAGCTCCGATCAATATCTAATGAAAAGTTGAAATAATTCCTATACCCGGAACTTCTTAGCTACGTCCATTCAAGTCGGTCCTGGTGGTGTAGTGGTTACCGTACTTGCCTCCTAAGACCAAGATCGCGGGTTCGAACCCGGCCAGGACCGATGGATTTTTTCGGGTGTAAAAATCCTAAGTATGGCTCCCTTCGGAAGGGAAGTAAAGCCTTGGGGGGGGGGGTCCCATGTCGTACATTTACGTCACAAAAAAGAACCTCAAGCCTGAAAGAGAGGTCTCTGAGCAAAATTTGTCGACCGTTTCACGCCCTAAATTGAATGGGACGCTGATGACCTGAAATGTTAAAGAGCGTCCATAAATAAATCAATAAAAAAAAAAACACGTCCGCTCACTACTGAAGTTCAGGAGAGAATCCGTACCCTGTCAAGAAACAAGCTTACCAGCTCACGGACCGTTCAAGGCAAGATTTGTGTTAACCAACCGGCATAGACTTGAAACATTACGCAATCACGTAGGGATATCAAGGAAGGGGAATGAATGAATGAATGGTGTTTAACGCCCGTTTGTGGCACCACAGGGGATGGGCACTGATGATACACGAGATGAAATGATATACTGAAAAATGATTTATTTTTAAGGAAGGAAACGTTCCAGGCCTAAGTTTAGGGTACCTCCCCGGCATTTGCCATTTATGAGGACTGAGTAAAACTTCAGTCAGGGAGGACGGTCCTGGTGGGAATCGAACCCCAGACCTCCCGCTCACGAGTCCGCGCCTTAACGACCTCGGCCACTCGTAGCGGTAAAGTAAGGGGAAAGAAACAGAAATATCGATTAATGTGCGTACTTACATACAACAATGGCACACAAAAAAAATCATTTATTCAACAAATTTAGGGTCGTTTTTACAAAACTCGAAAAAAGTCAATTAAGTCCGAATGCACTTCTAACGAAATGAAAGTAAATTCATAAGTCGTAAAAGAAAATGTCAGTAATATTAAGCATAAAGTTATTCTATTTTACATTAGTATTAACATTTTTTGAGTATTTTTTTTAGAAGTTTGTAATTTTATAGCCAGAGAAATACAGAATTATATGTTTTTCATTATATGTATAGTATTGTTGAAACACCCATATTATCCAGCTTCAGTGCGAGTTATTTATTATTTTTGTGACTTTATATACATTTATGCTATTGTGCATACTTAAACTCATCTATTTACTTAAATGAAATTTTGATCCGGCTAGCTTAATTATTTTTGTTTGAATTTTTACTGTAGAATGCTTTACGTAATATAAGTTTAATTTATCATTAACTATTCAGTTCTCTAACAAATGTTTATATAAAATGTGATTTAAATAAACTTAAATTTATATGTTCAATGGAGATGAGTTCTGTAAACTTTTGTAATTATCTTGTAATTTTCCTGTAAATGAATTTAATAATGCTCATGAGTTATGTGTACTGATTAATGCATTCATAAAAAGAACAATGCTCTTTGCTTAGAGATTTATAATTTAAGAATTATGAGTGAAACAAACATCTCTCCTGTAAAATTTTCAAGTGACAATTGTTAAGTGCAGTTAAAATTGTTTTCAACTTAAAATATATGAAGAGCGTCGGAAATGATTTATAATAGTATTTTTTTGTATATTATTTATTATGCAATGGTTCAATGCACATGGGATATCTTAAATACTCCAACCAACGTCAATACACTGTTCTGGTGACTTCATTATAGGGTCGCAAATACATTGTTTGGGAGTACTATGTCATCAATTGTGGATAGCTGCCTGAATTTCCTCGTTATGACAGAACTCTTTACTTCGCAGCAAGTTCTTCATGTTGTCGAATAAGGCATAATCAGACTAAGCGAAATACGGGGATTATGGTTGGTGCGGCACAGCAATGAAATCCAACGGTGCCAACTTAGCGGTTTAGGGCCGCGCATTGTTATGTTGGAGAACAATCCTGTGGACCACTTCTCCTTTAGCCGTTGCTGAATCATGCATCTAAGTCACGTGATGTCCTGTAGTACATCTCGCTGTTGAAATCAGTCAATTAGCAGTATGCCTGAGATGGCCCAAAAGACGCTGACCTCTGCTTGCAGCACTAAGTATCTTGGGCGGGGACTCTTTGGATGCTTTTATTGCTTGTATTGATTTATCTTCTCGTGTGTGTGATTGTGACACTATGAATCATCACCAGTCACCAGTTAATCTAATAATTCCCGATCTTCATCATACATTTCCAGTAGCCGACGACAGACTTCGACCCTTTTGTGCTACTCTGCCTATCGAGTCTCGTGGAATCCCTTATGTGCAAACCTTTTTCATATTAAAATCGTTGTGAATAATGGTGTGCAAAGTTTCGCGGCCGAAGCCTATCTGGCATTCCAGCTCATCAACTGTTATGCCCCTTCAGCCATAATCAATTCAGACACAACCTCAATGTCCTGGGAGAACGCGATATTAACGGACGACCAGTACTCGCATTCTTGTGTGGAGATTGCCCGGCGAACTCATTAACCCAGATGTAAACGGTCTTCTGTGCATGTGTTTCTTAACCACATACCGCAGTTCAACGTCTATGAATTTCTGCAGTGCAGTTTTGACGCCGTTCTTTCATAAAAGTCACACAGTTCACCTTTGTCCGTGATAGTCACTTTCCATCTTGTCCACGCCTTTCTTCACTTGACAACAAACGAACACTGTCCTTTCACTGCACTGCTTAAATCCGCCATCTAGCGTCTGAATGTCGTACTAATATCAGTTCAGTACCCTTCAAATGCACTTTGCACGGAATTCGTAAAACACCGCTATTGTAAATCGTTTCCGAATACCTCTTGTATTATAGTTTATGTCTCTTTTAGCTTTTATTCAGTTTCATATTGCACCCTGACCATTAATATGTAAATTGCAGTAGACAGCTTTCAAAATAGTTTGGTTCTTCAAGTTATATGAGCATTGAGACGGTTTTAAACCACGATGAGTGGTTTAAAGGGGGAGGATAGATTCATTATTTTCATTTGTGGTGATTGGGCCAGCTGATGTGCTTTCTTCCTGCTCCATCTTCGATTGTTGTTTCAATGTTGCCTCGGCGTCGCTCGTCTGTAGCTATCCCTGGTTACAGGAGGAATAGCTACTGCCTCTTGTAGTTCTGCTGAAATTTTCTGGTTCACAGGGGGAAAAGGAATTAGAGAGCTGTGCGAAATTTGAATAAATTTCGATGTTTTCAGTTATAAACACTGTTTATTATCGTATGAGCTTCTCCTAACTATGAACATCACCGCTCGTTCCTGAGATTAACGATGAACTGTTATTGCACTGGAATCTGAGTAACCAAATAGTTCACTTCTATAGTTAACGACAAGTTATATCTTGGAGCCTACTTCTTCACTTTTGATCTTATGATTTAATTCACTCGGACTCGTACGTTCAGTTCTATACTCGCGTGTATTCTATCTAATATTCTCGGCGATGTGATATTATAGTCACCAAAGTTCCCTTTAACACTGCTTTACCAATACTACTCACGAGAAACTTTGATCTACCACGCTCTGTTTTATTCAGATCTGAGACTTAAATTTAATAATGATGCGTTCTGCCTTCTCGATTGTACTTCGAGCTATGCGTGACCTCTAGCAACTGGCCTCTCTTGTATCTAACTTGCCACTAAGTAACTGGCCTCCTCCGTATCTGAACTGTAACTAACTAAATGGGGCCTCAAAGTTGCCTCTTTTATATACATTTCAAACTCTATCGGTTGAGACGCTGTTTTGATTTTCAAACTATCGCCATTGATGATTCTAGAACTGAGTCTTGTCTTTCTATTGGCTACGTAACAATTTCAAACAGTCTTTCTGATTTGCTCCTCCGTTTAATATTACGTAAAAGCAGGTCTATTCGTTCTTTTTGAGTCACCTACCGTTTGGTTTCCTTTTAAACGTTACGGGTTTTCCGCCTCGTACGCTTTCTTCAAGCGACTTCTTTTCAATTTCCTTTTAAACCAACATAACAAAGATGAGGCTTTTGTCCGGCATCGTACAATAGAAATAACCTTGAGTCTAACCTTCCGGTTCTATGTTAACAGCTTTTCTCAGAAAAGCAACGTTGCGTGATGTTTTTTATATATACAAATTTACAGAACATTATATGTTTTCACATTCCTTTTGATACCTTAGACATAATATATTTAGTATAAATATACTCCTGTCACTGAGTACTTAAAGAATATTACGAACAGCCATTCATTTGATATATCACAGAGCAAATTATGTGATTGTGATTAATTATATGCGTAACTTTGACACTATAAATTATTAAATAATTTTCATTTTTAAAAGCACATAGCCAGTGGCTACAAGGTGTTGTCTGCCACTTGTTTCAGTGTAGTCAGTTAACTTTCAGCACTCTTAAAGCATTCCCTCTTTAAGGAAACCACAGCTATGTTTTATGAAAGTAAGTGATTTCGCATTTCACATTTTGGGACAAGTTTTCTCTTGCAAATTATATTCCCACGTCATAAGTCATGACTCAATTAACGGAAGCAGCAAGATATTGCTGAGACGATTAGCTTTCGATATTAAGATAGGGGGATGCTGCAGAGTTCTAAATATTTACGGAATAAGGAATAACGCATAATTTGATGGAGTTTCCTTTGAATAATAGAGACATTTTCAAGTATGTGCTTTAAATTGTTTTAGGGATTGCGAGTATAGAGAATATGTGTATCCTGAACAACCCAGTAAACTGGCTTAATCAAACTGTGCAAAAACCTGCGTTTCCAATTAGAGCAGTAAAAAATTCATGACATAATGAAGTTACGAATGGAGTTAAGTTCCTGCGTCTGGCATGTGGTTTTACACTGTTTTAGTATCGGACAACTTGTTACAGAGTGGCGACCTGTGTGCGACATGCTTCACAGTCTGTACAAGAGCTGTACGCTGAACTAAAGGTATAAACTACATGAGTAAGATACAACGTATTCTGCTTTTACGCATTTATATTTATATTGAAACTTCATATGCCTTGATCACGAAACAGCTCATTTTATTTTGGATGCGTTTTGATAGGAAATATCTTTCTCTTGCCTTTTCGAATTTAAAATTTGGGAATTCTATTATATAACACATTTGTAATATTATTTTCAACGTTATGGTATAAAATTAAGCTGCTACAATAAGATACCAGAACAATGCACTACTTTTCATACACCAGGAACACTTACAGATAATGGAATATTTTCAAGTGAAAAACAAAGTGTAAAATCCTGAAAGTGTAATATATTTTACAATAAATGTAAGACTAATGAAGTTATTACACTTTCATAAGTTTCTTCGCTATTTCAAAGTTCAATGGAACGCAGCTCTCTGAATCTTTCACTAAACTCTTCAAGTTCTCATAATGACAAGTAGACTTGGCAGAGAGTTTAGAAATTGTGAAGTGCTGAATATGTGCAATTCTTCAAACCTAAACGAAAATACTTCACGTCAGGTCTACCACATAGCGAAAATCTGTATTGTAGTTGACATTGTGGGTACCAAAATATTCCATTTGCACAAATTTTAGCACTAGAAGTAGCTTTTTGAGGGCAATTTATCCAAGACGAAGCTACGTAACTTTGCAATTTAATTCTAGTTATTGCCCAAAATGGAATATTTGTAGATACCTACAAGAGTCTTAAATTTATTTTTAGAATCACTTTCATTCAATCAACTTTGATGATCTCTCTTTCATGGATAGCCACCCACAATTTGTTTTCTACGTGCTGTTGTAACACGAATCACTTTTTTGAAACTACTTTTGTGTGGCACATCTTGAAAAAAGTGTCGCCATTTTGAAAGAAAAAAGTTTTATTCGCAAAGTACACACAAGTCAACTCAAGGTACCAAGTACACTGAAATGTTTTTTGAAACTAAAACATCTCTGAAATGTCCAATTCAAGTAAAGTTACAATTTTATAACCATTTTAAAGTATCACACTGGCTTATACTTTAGAAGTGCCAGGCTTTTTTCATTTTCCTTATATATTTTTATTATAGGGTAAAGCAAGTTGGTTGCATTATAGGTCATATACGTAAAAGAAGGGGGAAAAAAGTAAAAAAGAAAAAGTATGAAATATAAAATATAAACAAAACCCTAAAAAATAAAGAATTTGAAGAGAGGAGGTCGAATGATTCAAAGGTCTGTAATGGGTCAGATCAGTTAATCAAGGCACAAATTAATGCGTTTCGCGGATAATCGCCTGACCGTTAGAAGTAAGGCTCGTAGTGTTGAACATATATGGACAGTAATATTTTCGCCAAGTAGTTATCTAAAAATGAAAAACAATGTTCATTGCATTAATAAAACTGTAGCACTTGAAAAGGTATATGAACACAAAATTTCCTGGCCTGTTTAATAGGCCATGAAAACATTTTTTGACGAAGCGAATGATACTAATATTTCGAAAATCTTCAGTGGTCACAAGTGAACCCAAAGAGTTTCCATAAGTACATGAACACGTGACTATAATGTTTGTGTAACACCAACCTGTGTGTGATGTAGTTACTATTAACAATGCAGCTATGCATAGGTTACTGGATTTTAAAGAAATTAGTTTTAAAGCTGGTAATAATACAGAAATGGCCGATAACCAACTGTGCCATTCCCAAATCAGAACAGAGGCGAAAAGGGAACACCCAATGAAGATATATTATGTGATTATGACACTAGAATACATTAAAATGAATCAGAATTGTAATGCATACTTTTTCTGAAAAACACAGCATTTCTTATTTGCATATCTTTTCTCGAAAAATATAACTGAAATTTTATACACTTGCATAACAAAATTGACCCATAATATATTTTTTAGATATATAAGGTGGAAAAATTAGTTTTGATTTTATTATATTCCATATGTGGAAAGTATCCCCTCAACCGCCACAATCGGTCCTGGTGGTCTAGTGGTAATCATACTTGCCTGGTAGACTCAAGATCGCGGGTTCAATCCCAGCCAAGGTAAAAATCCTAAATATGGCTTTCTTTCTAAATGAAGTAAAGCCGTGGGTCACATGTCGTGCATTTATGGCACGTAAAAGAACCTCCAGCCTGAAAGAAGAGGCCTCTGAACAAAATTAATCGACCATTTCACTCCCTGAATTGAATGGGTCACTGATGACCTGAGAAGTTAAAGAGCGTCCGTAAATAAACCGAATAAATAAATCTGCTGACATAATGAATGATTGTCGCGCAGAGCTATATTAATACCATAAAATTGTGATTCTCAACAGGAAAATTCCTGGAGAAAAAATGTACGTAAAATAACTCGTGTTTTGAATGCGTTTTTGCTTATACAATATTTTTTATAAAATTAAGAAATATCACAACGTGATAATTAAAATAACACAATTTCCAGTATGTTATTATCCACAGGTAATAAGATAATAAGAAATAAAATTTGAATTTCAAAAGTAATGGCAAATTAATACAGAAGCATGCAATAGCATTGCATTCAGGATTACCCTATTTCCTCAATTAGCATTAATTACATGCCTGTATATTTACTTGTTCAAATACAGAAAAATCGAATTAATTTTACTGCCCATGATGAAGAGTTTTTCACTATCATATACGTCACATGCAATGACTATAGTAGGAGTTTGTTTATACGAGCCCCACCACGACATTTATCGGCTAATATTCCTCATGTAAGGAAATTTGTACCATATAATTAAATTAGTAATATTGCGTTGCCATAAAAATAAAGACATTTGCTGTAAATATTACAAGCTATGATTGCTTTTTATATATTATAAAAATTGTTAAACGCAATGCATTTTAGAACATTTACCCATTGTATATTTTAAGATAGCTGTGCAGTATTTATACATAGGTAGTTTTTAAATTTACTACACAATTTTTACTAAAGGTCGCAATTTCAGCTGAAAATATTTCAACAATGGTATATTTGAGTTTTAAGCTAAAAACAAATATAAAAATTATATGCAAATAAATAAAAATATACTTGTACATTTGATGATTCCCATAAAAGTATGAAATTTACAATATAAAAAGTACAGTATATGAAACTTTTGTGAAGAAGAAATCAATTTTCAGAAATAACTAATTAAGGCTTCTCGTGCATGGCACTGGGCTGTTTACTATATTCGTGGCCCAGTTGATATGATGAGAAAAAACTAAATACTTAAATTCCATTTAAGTACTTGAATAATTAATTTAAAAATGTATACATTTAAGTAATATTAACTAAACAAAAAATTTAGGCCACGTTGAAAAATATTTAATGAAGAATTATTCCATTATTTTTACTTTGATTTTTTTTTTATTTTAACTAACCTTTTTATGAGAATTATCGAAATGAAATTAGCAATAATATTTTAGTAATTCATTCGAATATTTAAATTTAATTAAAAATATGCGTAAAGTTTGTAGGAATAATGAGGTAGAGTAAAATTTAAATAGCAGTGTAAAAATGTAAACTTTTTATAGAGAAATGAATAGGACATTTTATGACTTCTAATATGAAAAATGTAGTTTTTAGTTGATTTTCACAAAAAAAAAATCAGCCATGGCAGTCCTTAATCCGCAATGAACGAATTGCAGCATGTCTACTTTTCTCCCACCCAGTCAATTGTTTTAACACAATGTTGCATCTTCATGGTCAACTTTGTTTCTTTCACCACAAATAAATAATGAATAAATTTTTTGTGTCTTTTGGAACAGGTACAGTCAATCAGTAGATGAATTTTTGTCTTGATCTAAAATTTTGGCAATGTAATTTGCTTTCCAATGTTTATAGGAACATTGGAAACGCGTGAACCGTTACCAAGGTAATCTTTTCGATGTCTTCTTACTTAGCAGTATGACTGTCAAGTTGTTTTGTAATCTAATGCAGGGACTGAATATTTTGCTTTATCTGAGTCATTCCAGGTCTAGTCGGACAAGGGTTTGACCTTATGTTTGATTGAAACTTTCTTACGCCTTCTGGTGGTAAATTTACACACTAGAATAGTTTTCTTGGAACTACAAACTTCATTTGGAATTTACAATAATAAAACTTCTCGAAAAACTCCGCACACTATCGAGTATAAATGTTCGTTGCTTCACCGCACATTACCCCCAAATTATCATGTGAATGTAAATTTTATTAAGTTCACACTTATGGAACATCAATTTTAAAATATAACCATTTTATGCATTAAATTCTCTTTTAAGTGAACAAACATTCAGAGTGGGATAGTAAAAAATGTCAAAGCAAGAAATAACTAATATAATGCGGGCGTATCCCTCAATGCAGTTAATGATATTCGAGTGCTCATTGGGTATTGAGACCGTCTTATATTTTCGTATCAATAACCGGGAACAGCAGCGATCTCTTCCTGGAATATAATATATATATATATACATTACCATTTACAAAACACTTAACATTCTTAAACCCCTCTGAGAAGGGAGGAATTCTTTTGTTTGTTCCGAGATATTCACTTTATAGTTCGTGCAGTTTATGTATAGTGCGATCAAAGATGCTTTTCCTACGCGGCGCGGGACTATTTCTTATGAGCGAGCACCTACTCGTTCGCCACGCCATAGAGGGGGCAACAAGCCTGCTTGCCTACTTGTTGACCTTGCTGACAGTCGCAGTTGCAGTGCAGACGTTCCCGGGCCTGTGTTACGAAGTTCGTTTCTTGAATCGACAGTATACACAAAATGTGTCATACTTCGTTTATTTACAACGGCACAGTGTACTATTCATGTGTGTCAACTCAGTGGTGAAGGAGTGATAGGAGCAAATTATTTTTATTGTTACTTATGTGAATACAACACTAACACTTTTTCAAAGAATTAGCCGATAGTGGGCGAGATCATGCATTTTTTCAACAGAATTCTGCCACTGCTCACACTGCGAATAATTGCATGAGAGCAATTCACAATGTGTTTGTTATTAGTGGGGATTTGTGAATCCCCCCACTCCCCCAAGCCTGCTATTATCATCTCTGGAGTAATTAAAAATGTCATATACAAGACAACCCACACACTAGAAAATAACTCAAAGATAACGTTAGTCAGGAAATTCTCCGAATTTCTCAAAATCAACTATAGCGAGTGATGAATAATTTCCCAAAGAGGTGCCAAAATTCCGTGGAGTAAGGCGGGCAGTTTCAACACTCCAATTGATAATTTGGTAAGTAATGAGACTCTTAATTTGATTTGTGTATTCCTGTATGGTTGGTTTATTTGATTATTTTACCCTCCTGCTAATCACTGAGATACGGCTGGCCTGTTAATAGGCTACGAGCGGCGCGTTCACCCATAAGCAAAACACTCCAGGGGAAAACAAAACCGATCGCACTGTATAAACGAATTAGAAAGAGCAATGTAACACAAATAAGACGCGATTTGTGCTTTGATTCTTTAAAACTAAGCAATCGTACATATAAGAAAAAGAAATAAAGAGTATGACTTCCATTATGATTAAAGTATTGAGCCTGCAGCGACCTTAAGTTGTAGAATTGTAAGACTGTTTGAAAAGAGTAAACAGCTTTTAATTAACACAAGTCAGTGCTGTTAAACTTGGCAGTGTTAGCATCATGGCTGGTTCTAGTAATCAGAACTTAACCGAAGAAGAAACAACAGGCAATTCGAAAAATGAAAATTTAGTGCGCCGAGTAATACATAATTCTTCGTGATAGATCCGTTAAAAAGCATATTACAAAAATTATTCGTAACAGAAATTGCAGAAAGTAAAACAAGACTGTGCGCCAGTCATTGACCATGCAGCATGGTACGCTCTTGGATTGGCATTCCTACTCAATAGATGAATGAATGAATGAATTAGTGTATTTATTCCAATTAATATACACAATATTTACTTAGCAACCTTCGCAGGTACGTGCCTTTCATAATGAACAAAAAGTCTTACTACAATAAATAAGTAAATAAGTCATACCTCTATGGTTTAACATAGTTAAAATAATAATAATAATAATAATAATAATAATAATAGCTTAGTGTAAACATCCAAAATATAGAATCCCTTCCCCCTTGTCGGTCCTGGTGGTCTAGTGGTAACCATACTTGTCTCTAGACCCAAGATCGTGGGTTCAATCCTGGCCATGGTCGATGGATTTTTTCCATCGCGAAGTATGGTTTCCATCGGAAGCGAAGTCAAACCGTGGGTCCAGTGTCTTAGATTTAAGGCACGAAAAAAAAAAAACCCTCAAACCTGAAGGAAGAGGCTTCTGAGCCAAATTTGTCGGCCATTTCAAGCCTTGAATTAAATGGGACGCTGATGACCTGAGATATTAAAGAACGTCCATAAATAAACCGAATCAACAACACCGACCCTTCCCCGTTGTCAGTAGAATAAGTGAATACAATATCATCCATACACACGTTTTTAATTCAGTTTAGTTCCCTCGCTCCTCCTGCCGTTTTCAGCCTGTTCATGCCTGAGCTGTCTTACCTTGGACATGGATTTGCCTACCTGCTCCTCATCCTTGGATGCCAACAGAGCCCAGCATGCCGCTTGCCCTTCGTTAGGGTCAGTAAAGAAAGAAAATAGCCAGAGCTGGCCTGAATAAGTTAATTTGTTGGATACTATTCATTTATGTTTATCCCATTCTGAAATTGAAGAATGCTGAGATATTTTTAACAAAAAAATAACGCAAATTTATAATATTTTTGAAAAAAGTGAATTTAAATAAAAGTTTGCAACAAACATAATACATCTTAATAGCTTTAAAATCAGCCAAACTTAATTTATTTTTTATTGCGGAACAGAGATATCTGATTTAACATGAGTGTGTGGTCTATTACGCAAATTCTAATTGTGAATAACTGCATAAATAGTATTAATAATACATGTTTATTATTTTCATTCATCCAACGGATTAAAAATTCTAATAAAAACCCTAGACATGGAGGTTAAATTTGCTTGAATTTTTTCCGGTTTGGCATGGAATGACTCGCCTAAGTTGTAAAATGGTGTAGCGCTTGAACGCCGTGAGTCTACTCAAGAAAATACTGGCGGCAAATCGGAGTCTATCCGCCGATCGGCTGAACTATATATATATCGGGATTTTAAACAGCTCGTACTATATATTTCATTATCATATGTAATAAATGTATTTATATTACGTAAAAAATTATATTAACATTTATAATTTTACAGCCAACAAATAGAAAGCATGGTATTCGAACAAACTTTCTTTCTTTTTTCCCCCCCTCTTTTATAACATCTTATGTAAATTTCATTTTAGAGTGAAAAATATTAAATAATATAATGCTTGAATGAACGATCTCCATTTTGTTACTTCAGAGAATACAAGAGTTGTAGCAACGTAACGGATACGGGCTCCATTCATGCAACCATATTTTGAACAACGTAACCGTTATGCATATCGTGTGGAAAGTGTTAATGCATTTTGATGTAGAAGGGAAATTATGCAAACGTCGCGGGAACGAGACCGCGATGATAAGCGAGCTGTAGTTTTGGGGTTCGTTGTTATTTGTTTTCAGTGCGTGTATCGGCGTTTGTAATAGTGAGTACTATAATGAATTCCAACAGAACTATTATCATAACACCATTGTTGAAGATAATGTTGATACTTTTGTGGTATCTGTATTTAACGAGTTGCATGAAGGTGTTAGATTTTATTTGTTTTGAGATCCATAAGTGCTTTCTACTTGATAGCTAAATGTCATTACAATGTTTTTTGAACTGACACGAGTGCATAAAATGAAACATGTACGTCATTAGCTACATAATGCTCTGTTTCAATAAGGCTTCAACTGTAGGCAATTATCGCACTTTCGGAAGAGTCGTTATTTGAAATCTGCACTGAAGTGATGTTACCACCTTTCCCCCAAGTCTCTCAGGCTCCACCGACTATTTTTTCTTTTTCCATTGTTGATTATGACAGAAACAGTTTTGTCTCATAAGAAGTTTGCAGCAGTGTGCAATAGAAATTGCAAGTTTGCAGAACTGGATTTCTGCAAGTGACTGGCACGCAAAGGGGGAACCAACGTTCGTTTTGCAACCTCACACTACTGGTTTACTTCCGCAAGAACAATCAATTATCCTAGGAGGTTGTGCGCACCACCTTTCCTTGACAGAGAGCAGGATTTGCAAACTCACTCAATGTTCCTCATAACTCGTCGACAAGTTATCATCTATACACAAAGGAGAAAAGGTGTTGCCCCTTGTCCTTTCACCCTTTACGCTGACATGCCCAAGAACACATAACTCAACTTTGTGCAGCAAAGGAAAATGCCACTTATTAAGCTTTTGCAATGCACTTTATGGCAATTTAGGCGCAAATAAATACCTGAAGAATGGATACCATCAATAATGAAATCAATGTTTAAAAATGTACCAGGGCAAAATGTTATAACTATAGACTACAAAACATATTACAAAATAATAGCAAAGCTACTAAAATCCACAATGAAAAATATACTGCTGTAAGAACAAATACACCTCAGAATAGGAAGAAGTTGTACCGATTTACATATTGAAGTTACAATAAATTATAGAAAAACAAATGTTCTAATAAAGAAATACATTATATTTATAGATTATATCAAAGCAGTTGATAAGCTTAATAGTACATTTTAAGTACGGGGTATACCCACCCACTTTAATGAAATAATTAAAAGTATGCACAAATTAAAAACAAACAACAAAATCTGTATCTCTGGCACTCCTCCATTTATAGCAGCACACAAATTCAAAAAATCATTCAGATACAATTTGAAGTGCTTTTAGGGGGACATAAGTTACTGATCTTAACTCGTCCTTGAAATGCCATTCTCGATGTCATTTCAAGGTAAAATTTATTTTTTCAAATGGAATGGTGTATTTTATTTTCCAGAATGGAAAGAGCATTCCATTTTCAGTATAAAGGTTCCAGTACATCTATGAGCTAAGGGTGATGTGATGTTGCACAAATAAGATAGCCAATGCTTTTCACTCGCTTTCACTTTACTGGCATCAACTTGAGTCATGGTGGAAAAGTTCCCGTTTTAATTTGTAGTAGAGCTGTTGACAAAATTGAACACGCTTCTGAAAATGATCCCCATGAAGAGCTTGATGTAGGCTAATGTGATACTTAACCTCTCTCCTTTGAGAGATTCGCGAATCACGTTCCAGTTGAAGGGAATTTCGGTGAGGATTAGCGGCAACTGCAGCTAACACAGTGACTACCGAATTTTCCCCAATTTTTCATTCAGTGGTGTTTTCTTGGTGCAACGCCTCCCGTTTCGGAAAGAAGTTTGCAAGCCGCTGCCTCCTTTCAAGATGTTGATCTCCGTATAAGGCACAAGTTCTAGCGTTCTTATGAGCTTTACTATATACGTAAATCATATACATTCTCTCGTTGATCGTGTATCGAACATCCACGATTGAAAAAGGAAGTGGAACTGGCTGAAAGTAATGATGTGTGAATTAGCAATGATGAATACTGTTTGTGTACCGAAGTCAACAAACAGGCTTCTGGGCGTAAAAAAATTAGTTTCCTTCATAGTAATAACAAAATAAAAGAAACAGAAGTGAAAGTGAGTGAAAAACATTTGTTGTCTTGTTTGTATAGTTTCACATCATCTATCACCTCTTAACTGACAGTTGTACTAGAAATTTTATAATGAAAATTTAATGCTCTTTACATTCTCAGAAAAGAAAATACACCATTCGATTTGAAAAATCGATTTGACCTTGAAATGACCTTGAGAATGGCATTACAACGACGACTTGAGGTCGCCATTTTATATCCTCTAAGATCACTTAAATTTTTGTCTGACACTTTATTTTTATTTTTCGCCTTTGTTTCGAAGGAAAATGGCCGCCACACTATAAATGCCTCACCCATATATATATATTATAATGATTAGATAATGAATAAACAAAAACAAAGCTTCAATTATAAGAACCAAATAATTACAATGGGCTTTGCTGATGATACATCAACTATCTCAAATAACTAGGTTGATAAAGGAAGAGTTATAAAAATATCCACCCAATATAATATGAAACAAAAATGCAATTCTACCTAAACTAACCTTCGAAAATAAAACAATTCAACAAGTATACATATAAATTAATCAAAACAACAATGGCATATTTATGAAACATTGAAAGGAAAGAAAAATTTAATATTGAAAAATAAATCATGATAAAAAATCCCCAAAAAACAAAAATAATGTTGGAATTAAACTACCTTAAAAAAATTGAAATCAAATTTAATCTGCAAAAAGTTATAATTAACATCAAAGTTCTATAAAGTAGTGTCTATGCCGTGTCTTTTGAATAGAAGTAAAACATTGGTCATGAAACAAAACGAAAATTAGGATTAAAAGTAAATTAAATGAAATTTCTCTGGAAATTGCAAGTTACACAAAACTAGATCACAAAGGATATGAGGACTTATACTCAGAATTAAAATTATTTTAAATAAACGGGAAAACTCATTTTGGAAAGAATGAACACCACCAGACTCCCAGGCAGGCTTAGAATATCACCCTATGTGCAGGAGATATAAGATCTTCTAAACGCTGAACTGGTTAAGTGTGGTGGTTACAGGCAGAGATATATCATACAAGAAGGCTGATGTTCATTATGTGTTACTAGAATGTACAGAAGTAATGAATGCTCAAGTTGGCTCAGTAAGTTACTTACAAAATTCATTTTATTATATAGATTTGATGTTTTAAGCTCAGAAGAGTAAACAACTGTTTGTTATAAATCGGCTCATTCTTACAGCAGTTGATAGATTCTTCTATACGGAAGGAATATTGACAAATCAGCGTTCATTTGTTTTAACTGCCCACCAGCATCCCATTTACGATCAGCCCAGGGCAAATAGCAGCTTCAGCTTGCCATTGTTTGCGAAGACATGCACATATTGCTTTTAAGTTAATTATTGATTTAAGTTTCGAAATATGAAATGATTGTTAAACAATTATGAATATTGGGAACAATTATTGCTCTCCGTAATAAAATGTCAACATTTTGTAACTAACGTGACGTTATGTTTCATGATACTGTAGGTATCACAGGCGATATGCTGGTAACATTTTCTGCTGGTGACGTCACCTGGTGTCCAAGTTACCTTTACTCCCAGTGTGGTTAACTGGCTATTTGTCGTGTAAATAACAGTATGCTTAAGTATCTTTTAAATGTTGAATGTTAGTAAGTAAGAATTAATATGCCTTATAGCTGTGCAGTTGAAACGAATGGGCTTGGTCATATAGAAGAACTGATCGTTTACCTGCAGAAAATTTCCGTATTTATTCCGTGTATATTGACAAGGAATATTCCGAAAAACATTTGAAAGTGGAACTTCGGAAACTCACTGGTAAAATATTTTAAAAATACTACTTTGCCACATTTAAATTAACACTTGTCCGTTTCTTGCATCGAGAAGTTAGCAGTTCTACTAATAGAAAAGAAAATTAGCTTCCAAACAGAGATGCAAAATAAGTTAGGAGCAATAAATTATCTTTTTAGAAGAAATAATTACTGATCTGAAAAATTGAAGGTAATATTAATGAGAAAGAAATAAAATATGGAAAGAAATTAGCAGACATACGAGGGGAAAAGTTGTTTTCATACGTTGAAAAACTCATTGAGCAACTAGATTATGTACAGGGAAAAAGTTGTAGGTTTTGAAAAGTTGCAACTCTTGAAAATCATACATTGGATTTAACATATAAATTAGAAAAATAAAAACAAAATTAAACTGTTTGGGACACACACAAATAATTTTCCTGTAGAGCAAACTTGGCTTTCATCACTTTTAAGGCCAAGTTTAACTAAACGAACGGACAGTGGCTTCATTCTGTAACCAGTTTTCATGGGAGTGACTTAAAATATATTTCCAAATTTAATGAAGAACCTCATCGATAAATGAACATCTAAATACCCGGATATAGAATATATGTATTAATGAACGTTTCTTTCCAATACTCACATTTATTAGGATAAAGACCATAAATAAGAGAAAAGCCAGAAAAACGAAAACTTTCAGGAAATAAATTACCTACGAGAGAGAGAGAGAGAGAGAGAGAGAGAGAGAGAGAGAGAGGAAATAAAAAAGGGATGAAGACAATTACTGGCTATAACATGCAGAGAGGGTGAAATTTAAAAAATTAGACCAACGTTCGTATTTATCCTGAAGTAAAGGAAATATAATACAGAGGGTGTCAATACACACACACACACACACACACACACACACACACACACTTCAACCAAAGAAAAAACTGTATTATCATAATAAGACTGAATTCACACAAACAGAAAATGAGCACTAGTCACCTTAGACTTTTACAGTTACTCAAAATGCCCAACACCGGCGTCGATACACTTCTGAGTACGTTAAACTACTGATTAAACAACGTTTACGAAAGTGTTCTCAGCGATTGAAGCACATGCCGTTTCAATTTCTTCCCGAAGCACTGTAGCGATCTGCCCAGATGTGCCATTATGAACATCGCTTACGGTACCATGAGTCTCAAATTTGTCTTGAATGCGTGCAATTGTTACTCACGTTGGCGGTTCTGTTCTGTACACGCGTCTCCATTGCCTTTAAACTTCAACAACATTCTCGGTTTTCCAATACCACTTCAAAATTGCTTTCTGTTGTTCAAACGATAATCTTTACTCCATACTCCATTTTGTTGTAGCAGCGCTAGCATAACGTAACGTGAGTCACACCTGTTTGCAGTTCATCATACCATAATCTTGGCTTTATTTGTTCATTCTTGATTTATGATAATCTTGGCTTCATTTGTTCATTGTTGATTTACCTGCCATATAGCAACGGTATCATAATGTGTGTGAGTCACATCTGTTTACAGAGAATCATACTACACATTACTGTTGTTTTTCGGTCCAATTTTGAAATATATTAAATAGATACCTACTGTGAAAGTGTATATACAATTTTTGGCTCCCTCGGTATGTATGTGCAAGCATAATCATAATAATTTAGTAATTTAGTAATGTAGATATCACGTATGTGTGTGTGTGTGTGTGTGTTTCATGAGATTTAACGTTAATATGCTATGTGTATGTAATCAGAATGGAAAGTCTCTAGTGTTTTCTGTTTACAGTAGCTTGGAAAGCCAAAGAAGCCACAAAACTCTTTACAAAAGGGCGAGAGTGATACCACTTTTAAAAGGACTGCCATTGGAGGGTTAACAAACCCATGGTCTTTTAAATTAATAGGGATTGGAACCTTACAGGCAATTGTACAGTTAGCCTTAAACTAGCTAATATGCACAAGAGTTTTAAACTTTCAAATAATAAAGAATGGCACGTGTTGACAGGTGAATTTAAATCAGTCAATAGTAAATGTATATTTTGAACTTTTAAATCAAGGCGCAAGAAGTGCACTTGCTTGGGTGAACCTCTCTGGCGTCACCAAATCAACGATTACTAGATTTGAATTTAATTTATAAGGAAGCGTTTACTCTGCCGAGGACCTTCAGTTCAGTTAGTTCAGATTCTTCAGTTCACGCAGATCAGTTAAGCATAGAGACGCAGTAATCAGATAAATTCTACTTCGGTTCACGCAGACACTTCAGTTCAAATAACGTATTTTAAGTATCACATTCTACTGGGGCACTTATACTCATCTGCAAGTTTTACACGCGGCGAGACGCACTCTCAAGACACACTCATTGTTAAAGTCTGCACTGTGCAACGCATATATTTCTAAGCTGTACACGCGTCGAGATATATTCCTAGACATTCATATTTTATTCTATTTCAGACGCGGTTTTCAGATTCAGCTCATATCGTGGAAGACACGGTAGCTAAATTTAGATTCCATGTAGATAAATTCTATCGTTTGCAAAACACCAGAGAACGCTACACATATTGAGCATAATAAATTTCGGTATATATTATGGCTCTTCGTGTGGTTATTTATACTAATGATATCCTCTCCCAGTCCTGTTGAGTACAAATCAACAACATAGCCGAATAGTTCTCTGGGGAATTGTTGCCAACGAAACGTAAACATCAACACACCAAAACCGCTTTATAATTTGATAATCAAAGTGAGGTCAATACCAAACTGCTTCATAATTTGGGATCCAAGTGGCTGCCATATAAACTGTCCTATAATTTGGCATCAACAACGTGGGGCCAACACTGACAACACCACCGACAAATCCATATCTACATAGGTGAGAATTTTAAATATATTGCAGCTTTAGTATTAATTTAAATCTTAATAGCGAGAACATATGTTGCACATGAAAGGTTATCTGCTTTACGAAAAGCGATTTATATGATGTAAATAATGGATTTGGATAGCTTAATTCAGCGCACACTGTATGCATGCATTGACACAAACAGCATGCTGTAGAGGGGAACATGTGCGTGATACTTAGGGTATATTCAATATACCGTGATGAACATTTTACTCACAATATTTCGAAAAATTAAATTATTTCGAAGTATTCTTAGTTATGTTGTAATTATATTAATTTTTTATTCTTCACACTTATGCTCTATTTTAGATTTCCAAAATACTTTTTAAAATATTCTTTGCATTACAAAGTCTAATTTTAGAGCTCCTGATTCTACTATTATATGGATTTAATGAAAATTTGAATGTTCCGATAAACCTTGTGTGATATAGAACGCTTATATGTGAAAAAATAAAAATGTAATAAACCAACTATGGAAATGAATAAATTGGCAATGTGCAAGGATTCTTACGCTGCAACTTCTAACAAGTATCATTAATAATTTTTTTTGTATATATTGTTATATGTTTATGCAAAGTCTCTTTAAAAATTGAGTACTTCCGTATTTGGTATTAATTTTCACATATTTTATTTTTAATTATAATAAAAATAAATATATAAAACATCAGGGTTACCATTTTCATTAATCATGGTGCATATAACATACAGTAAAATGTTCACAATCGTTTCGTAAAATTTGTAGGAGAATATAGATTTTGTATATTCTGAAACCCGTTGAAAATAACTTGGTGGGGAATTGAGTTTAAAGGTTTGAATGGCACTTAAATGGAATTCTTTTAGAGCAGACATTTAAAGAGGGCTACCGTATATAGAGCATCATTAAACGGAAGTTCCAAAAGTCGGGTCTGGAAATTTAGTAACCTATAAAATGGTTAACAGATTATTTTGCAAAAAAATTACTTACCTAACAAAATGTGTTCAGTTTTCACTAATTACATCCTGAATAAAAGCATACAAAAAAACAATCGTACATGCTTAACATTTGCTAAACCTTAAACTAGGACAATTATAACCCATGAACGGTAGTCATCTGTTGCGTATACCGCAAATCTCTCATGTTTTGAATTATTTAGCTGTGCATTCACTTAGCACTATCCTATGGCATTGCTGAGGTCTTAGTATACTGTTTTGGTAATCTAAAGGAATGAATTAATTGTGCGCTATTTATGAGGTTGTGGGTATGAAGCGCTGAGTTTATCAACATTTAGTGTAATGGTCTGGATATATGTGATATTTTATTTAGATAGGCTCGAACCTACATCCTCAGTATTATAGCTGAATTCGCCCCAACAACTGAGCTAAGGAAGTGTTCTCATAAGGTGAGATTTGTATAAAATAGTTATTTGTCATTCAAGTTATATGTGGCCATTTATTTTGGGAAGCGTGTAGAAAAAAGTGTCCCCAACATCTAACATGTTTGTTATACACTGTGTTTTAGGCAGCCATTAAACATTTAGACATTTGTTATATTTTGGAATAGATTATTTACTCAGCAAGTAAATCATTGTTTGAAAATATTTTAACAACACACTTCTATTAAAATATTTCCGGATTATCAGGTTTTCTAATGGCAGATTTGAGCGTTATTTGTTACGATTTAAAGATACTGATCTGAGGCTCTGACAGTACTTTAGAAAATACTGGAAAAGTTGCTTTCCAGATACTTCTTGCTCTCAAGATGTTACAGATCCCAATATCTATCAACTGCTCCTTCACAAGGAATTACTACTGTAAAATTAATGTAACTATTTAAAATGTTGTGTTTATCTATAAAACAGCTACTGACATAATTGTTAAACTTTTCACATTTCTCAACAAATATCTATTTTTATAAGTAACATTGCATCATTCTAGTGCACCAGCCTAGGTTTTTACCGGCCTGTACGAAACCGCGGTAAAAACAACACTGCAGTGTTTCGAGAAAATGTGTGCAACATCGATATCGTGGTTATGTTACTCTTGAATATATCAATAGTTTCTCGCATTGAAGCAATTCATCGCTCTCACTGCCTACAAGATCTCGTGTTATCGTTGCAGTCGTGGACGAAGTTCTGAAGGACGTGATTCTTTTGTTATGTGTTTGCATTTTAGGGGTAACATGGAAAATAACAATTAGGCATCCAAGAGTGCCAACGTAAGCTATAGAATTTTGTTCTTTTATATATGGCACAAACGTACAAAGCAGTTATAGAAATGAAAAGACGACGGAATGAATTTGAAGGAAAAGCAAAATGCCTGAGATTTGAATCACTTACTGTTTGTGCATTTAATGAAAAAAGACATTTTCTGTTATGAAAACGTCACATTTTACCCCGCCCCCTTCCAGGAAACTGTATTATGACTTATGTGCAGTTCACAGTGCTCAATACACCCATCTCTAAAATGGAATGAACCGTTTCGTTTTACAGTTGCAGTTTTCTGTGAAAGATTCGTCATTCGGTTTTCTTCTAATTGGTCCCAAATGCGCGTGCAACTCATTACGCTAAAATATTTGTAGAAATCACGGATTTGTGAGCACATAATGATTTTCAAGCTCCGTTTTTAAAATAAAACAGTGGTTTTTCATTTTAACGCTCATTGACGAGCGGTTAACATTTTATTTACAGCATTCGCGGTGGAGCTACTTCCCTCTCTCTTTCACCCATTACTTGCTTGAACTTCGTAGTGCAGGGCAAGCTTTCCCTTCTAAAGGAACTTTCAGCAATTTCCTCTTATTCACTAATGGGAGATTTTACGAAGTACTGACAAATGAACTTCAATCTATGGTAACAGTTTTTCAGTTTTTTCATTCCTTATGTCAAGTCTAGATTTTCTATGAATATATGAGCAAGTTTCTCCCCGAGCAGTTTTGAACTAATGGTTACTTAATACTTAATACTAATTATTGGTATTTTCTATCTTTAGAAGCACATCTAGAAAAAATAATCATTCAAGTAAAAAGAGTTCATAATTCTAGAAAAAGTTTATAACATTAAATTTTTACTAACACTAATTGGTCTATTTTTATTAATTGCAAGAAGTGAGTTATTATTTCACTATATTCTTTAGCAACACTTCTTAAAAACAACGCGAAAAATCTTAAAAATAACGCACAGTTGCTATTGCATCGTTTTGTTTTCCAGTTTGTGATTCCAGTTGAAGGTTTGTCCCCCGGTTCAGCAATTGAATCATGTTACAATATTTCTTATGTAATATTAAGAACGATGTGCCAAACCACCACGGCTTACAAAATGTAAGAAAAACAGGAAGACGCCAGTAACTATTTCCGTGACTACCAGCTATGTGTAGTGTCTGCAAGTCAGTGAGTTCTACTTGTAAGTGTTCTAAATGACACCATTGAGGCAAGACGAACTTACCATTAGCAAAATGTATCCGATCAAAGACTTACTCGGGTTGGACTCTTCTAGAAAAAAAAAAACTCAAAAAATAGAGCAATCACTTTATTTATAATAAAGCTAAGAAAATTACCCAGAAATAGAAAATAATTATTTAGGGTAGATCGAGAAGCCGTTGGAGAGAATGTTTACGTAACAATATTTAAATTTTAAATACCCTTTCTAAAAAAAGAACCCTGTTCAATCAACGACATCAATCTGATATAGTCTCCTTGATATTCGAATTATCTGAAAAATGGTTAAGGTTGCCACATATTCGCCCTTACCAGACTACCAGAGAACGCGTGTACAGAGTTAATTACACTCGATGCGCATGATACTGAATAACAAAATTGCACTTTGCATAAGATATGTTATTTATAGTGTGTTTTGATGCGAGGAGTTCAAACATGGTCTTGTTTTTTATCCAGCGCACTCATGTTTACTAGATCGCACATTTGATTGTTTTGAAAACAATAAATTAAAAGTACTTAGTATAAAACATGGCAGAAATGGCATGCTTTTTAAATATTAACTAATTAATTAATTAAATACCACTAGTAAGCCGTGGCTACCTTCCGTTGTATTTCTGCCATTTGGTGCTGCTTTTGTAATTGCTTGAGATTTCCCTTATGAGGTTCTACCAGCAATCTGCAAGCAAACTGGGTTTCCATCTTACTTGTTACTTTTCTTTCATCTTTTGTTCGAATCTTTACCTATGTTCATCATTCACTTGACCAAGTTTAGCGGGGAAAAAGTCCTAATGGGAGTGCAGGAAGTGAATTTTCAGTCACATATGGCAGTCAAGATTTCTGTACTTGCCTAACAAATTGTTCGAAGTTTCTTTTGCTCTAACTTTACTTAAGAACACGCTATTTCCTGAAAATCTTTTTAAGGCAATTAATTAGAGGTGGATTAGCATGCAGGGACCTATTTGCGAACCACAATAATTAATTGAATAAGAGCATTTTCCTAGTCAAGGTGCACTAACCTGGAAGTAAATTATTTTCTGGTTAGAACGCAACACCAGTGCAATTATAAATAATCTGGATTACATTTAAATTCCTGTATTATTAAATATCGTTCTTCCCATTTTAATATTTATTTACTTTTATTAATATTGTTTTATTTGTATTATTTGTGCCTCATTCTAAATGTGTATCATACTTAAGCATGTACGGTTTACGACCCATGCATAAAATATATTTGTAATGCGCATAATGAATTTTATAAGAATAAAGATGTACCTACTACTACTACTACTACTACTACTACTACTACTACTACTACTACTACTACTACTACTACTACTACTACCACCACCATTACCACCACCACCACTACTATACTACTACCACCACCACCATTACTACTACTACCATTACCACACCACCACCACCACTACTACTACTACTACTACTACTACTACTACTACTACCACCACCATTACCACCACCACCACTACTACTACTACTACTACTACTACTACTACTACTACCATTACCACACCACCACCACCACCACCACTACTACTACTACTACTACTACCACCACCACCATTACTACTACTACCATTACCACACCACCACCACCACCACCACTACTACTACTACTACTACTACCACCACCACCATTACTACTACTACCATTACCACACCACCACCACTACTACTACTACTACTACTACTACTACTACTACTACTACTACTACTACTATCATTACCACTACTTCTACCACCACCACTACTATTACTACTACTACTACTACTACTACTACTAGTACCATTACCACTACTACTACTACTACTACCACTACTACTACTACTACTACTACTACTACTAGTACCATTACCATACTACTACCACCATTACCACTACTACTACTACTACTACTACTACTACTACCATTACCACCACCACCACTACTACTACTACTACTACTACTACTACTACTACTACTACTACTACTACTACTACTACCATTACTACTAATTAAGAACTGTTCAAAATACTTTTTGACTGATAGCTTATGTTTTTTATTTCCACATTATTCAATTTACTACAAAATTATATCTTTCAATAGTTCTCTTATCCGCAACCCAATAAAATGCCTTCCTTCAACTTAGTAACACTAAATTTTGGACATGTTTACAGGCATTTTAAACCTTCTCCTCAGTACCTAATGCATTGACAACATTCTTCATTAGATCTAAATTGACAAGTGAATATTCAGGGTACGCGCTACTAAAAAATGAGGAAACTGTCAACATTTCATAATATTTCGATGTTCGTGGTTGCATAACCGTGCACATTATCTTTATGTGAGCACCAGGCTTACATAAAGATAATGTCCATATACACACTTGCATTTCAATGGTTGCACACTTGATTCTTCTGTATCAGAAACTGCTTCATCCAGTGTGTTAGGTAAGACATAGATTTCAGAGTGCATTCAAACGTACGGAAAAAGTGCCTCAAAGAATATTTGTATCAAAGAAGAGCCTGCAGTTGAGATGGAGAATTCAATATAACGAGCAGTGAAGCACACTAAGGAAGTTTTTGGAATGTAAGATCATAAATGGAAGAAAATTTGGGATAATCGTGACAAGGGTGATTTGTGAAGTACTAAAAACATAAAAGTGAAGTTGTTGATTTGGTTTTTATTTGGTTAATTTATGAACGCTTTTTAACATTTCAGGTCATCAGCGTCCCATTCAATTCAGGGTGTAAACGGCCATTAAACTTTACTCACAGACATCTTTTTCAAGTTTGAGGTTCTTTATCGTGTTATAAATCTATGATCTATAGCTTTACTTTCCTTCAGATGGAAGCCATACTTTGGGTTGTTACGTACGAAAAAATCCATTGATCCTGGCCGGGATTGAACCCGCTCTCTTGGGAGAAGTGGCATGAAACTAGCAAAATTGAGAGAGGAAACTGGCAGACCAGAAGGAAGAATGAATGAGGAATATTTTAAAATCGTCATATCTAAGTTTCATAGATCCCATCACATAACTGTTAATTCAATTATTCACTAATTTATTTATTTTTAATATTTTCAGACCCAGGAAATCATTTTTATTGTCCTAAAGTGTTCGGCACAGTTTAACGAAAATTTCCACACTGCTTCATATTTTATAGAAGGATAGAATTCAGTATTGGTTTTATTCTATTTTAAAAATAAGCAAAATCGTTTTGTACTCTATATTTGGAAAAACATTTTGAAAGTTAAATGTTAGTTCTAAAGCTTCACTAAAACCAATTCACAGTTTGATGTAATGGAATTCTGACTACATATTAAGCTTGAAGATGTTCACTAACTTTCATTTCGAGCAAGTCGTACAGTTATCTTTGAATTATGGTTTTTATTCTAACATTTTGAAATATATTTTTCAAAACACACAGTACATAGACTATATGTGGTAACATTTTGTTGATATCTGATTATAAATTTACAATTTAGATAATGCAATATCTTGTGCACATATAACTTATTAGTGACGGTAATAATGTTTTAATAATGTTTGACGCCCGTTTTAACTAATGAGGTTTTACAGGCCTTTGACGCTAATAATACAGAGATAATATGATTAATTGAGAAAGGATTTTTTTAAGGAAGTAAGCATTCCAGGTCTTAATTTAGTGTACCTCCCCGGCATTTGTCGGTCCTGGTGGTGTAGTGGTTACCATACTTGCCTCCTATACCCAAAACGCGGGTTCGAACCCGGCCAGGACCGATGGATTTTTTCGGGCGTAAAAATCGCAAGTATGGCTTCCTTCGGAAGGGAAGTAAAGCCGTGGGTCCCGTGTCGTACATTTACGGCACGATAAAGAACCTCAAGCCTGAAAGAGAGGCCTCTGAGCAAAATTTGTCGGCCGTTTCACGCCCTGAGTTGAATGGGACGCTGATGACCTGAGCTGTTAAAGAGCGTCCTTAAATAAATCAATCAATCAATCAAATCCCCGGCATTTGTCATTTATGAGGACTGAGGAAAACCTGCAAAATGACCTCAGTCAGGAAGACGGTCCTAGTGGAAATCGAACCACAGGCCTCCCGCTAACCAGTCCGCATCTGAAAGAATTCTGCCAACCGTGGCAATATATTGAACAATAAAATGAAAATAATCATACAATAAAACGAAAGAAATAAAAGGAGACTGATTTTAAAATAAAAAGTCAATATAAAATATTAAGAAATCCCGTTATGAATGATATAAACTCAAGCATTTAATTTATAGTTATGTAAAAGTTCTACACAGTTGAGTTTAAAATTACTGGGCCGGAAGCTGAGGATCCGAACAAGGATTCACGAAACATGTACTGCCAATAAATTTGATAGATGGAGATATAAGAGGCTTACCAGCAAAACTTGTAATTTATAAATGAAATGCAGTTTTTTTTACCACTGTTACCTCTTCTTTACTGTCATGTAATATCAAAGAAATACTAGCATTTACAGGCAGAGAGAGAGAGAGAGAGAGAGAGAGAGAGAGAATTCTATAGAAAAATAATATTGCACCATTAAATTCACCTCTAAAGTACGTCATAACCACCTGATTTCATACAAAAATACTTTAAATGTTGTTCAGTGTAACGATGTGTTAATTCATTATAACAAATAATCGTGAGATTGTTGGGAAGTATATAGATGCCATACAATGCAAGCAAGGAGTAATAGTTGTGTGACCATGGTGTAGGCCGTTAAGGGACGGGCTCGTGAGCAGAAGGTTTGGGGTTTGATTTCCACCAGGACCGTCCTCACAGGCAGATTTTTTTTCAATGTTTTCCTCAGTCCTCATAAATAGAAAATGACGGGGCCTAAACTTAGACCTGTAACGCTTCCTTCCTTAAAAAATACTTTCCCAGTTCATCATTTCATCCCATGTATCATCCGTGTCCACCGCCTGTGGTGCCTCAGTAGTGAAAACGGGCGTTAAACACAATTATAGAAAAAAAAAAAAAAGATTTGAGAAACAGTGACGCACTTAAAAAGGACATTACATGATATTTCTTGCATTAACCTGTACTTTCTTAGAGGATAGGAGACTATGTACAAAGTTCCTGGTTATCGACGAACAGAATGTAATGACCTTTTGTGGAAGTTTGATCAGGTTTAACTTCAAAACAAGTCACTTAAATGCCAATGTTAAAAGTTTCACAAGACGGGTCATGAATACATATAAACATATTGATCAAAACTTGAGCTTGTGATGTGCAACGCATTGCCTGTTCCATGCTAAATTTTCATCTAATGGGTTCCACTTTTCAGTAGGGTGCTGGTATATGGATACGTCGAACGTCGTTGTACATTAATATATAGTGTATAATATTTGTCTTAGCTTAAGCAATAGGTTTATTAATGTGGTAAAATGTATTGTAAGTTTTTGGTCTTGTTTCAAAGCTATACTGTGTGATTATTATGTTATGTAGTGCCATTTTGCGAGTGACATTTTCCCCTCCCTGCAATGTTATGCACTGTTTCGTTTCTTATGTTCATACAAATAGTTACTTCGTATCATTTAAGTATGCCTAAAAACTGAGAATTTGGATATGAGGAAGTTATGGATGCTTTTTGTAGAGCCAAATATCTTTCGGCACCCTTACACACACTTTTTGTAGAATTAACAGCGTTTTGTGAAATTTATGTACACAGTGCTTATTAAACTAGCTCATTGTTTTGAGGAACTTGTACATCTTTTGAAGAAAGTTATACATAATTTTTTGAAACTATAATATAATTTGAGAAACTTATGTACTTTGTTCAGGATCTTGTGCAAGGCGTACTTTTGGAATTGACAAAATTTTGGGGAATATCTGTATTTGTAAAATTAGTAGTGAGGAACTTGAATGTGATATTTATGGAGCTAAAATATCTTTCTGAGAAACTTCTATATATTTTCTAACATAACATATTCTAAAATATTTTCGAGACAATTCCTCATGATTGTGAAACTAACATATCTTTTTGAAGAACTTGCGTTTGTTATTTTAGTAGCTAACATGACATTCTGAAAAAACTTGCATGAGATATTTATAAAACTAACAGACCTTTCAAAGGAACTGCTGCATGCTATTTGTCACATAGCGCATATGTTTTCAAAAAAATTTGATCATGCTTGTGTAACAAACATATCTTTTTGAGGAGCTTCCATATTATACGAGAACTGTTCAATAAAGCATTAACATACTTTTTATGACAACTTACCTTTACTCAAATTCATAATTTTGACGATCTTTCTCAAAGTAATCCCCGTTGGATGCAATACACCAGTCTTCAAAGATGTGCTGCAAACCATTTCATGACAGGTCCTTTAAAATCGCCTCCGCAATCTTCACCACTGCTTCTGATGATGGAAAATGCTTCCCACGAAGGTGTTTCTTCAATTTGGGGGAAAAAGGGAAAAAATCAACGGGGCTAAATGTGACCTATACTGAGGTGAGCGACACATTTCACATTGACTTGAGTGGGATATTCTGCAACAACTTCTGCTATGGGTGACCGTGCATTATCTAATACAGCATCCAGCTTGTTGCAAAGAAAGGTTGTCTTTTGCATGTGACATGCCTTGCAGAGATTTACGAAGTCTCCGTAGTATGTCCCAACATCAGCTGTGTGTGTAGGTACGACGTACTGCTAATCCATTCCTTGAATGTCGAAGAATGAGATGCCATAACTTTCCTAGCAGAAGCAACCACGTGTTGATTGTTGTAGTGTTGGTGTTGATGAAGATTTCCACACAGCGCTGTGTTTTTTGCTCTCAAGATCGAAATGACGTAGCTAAGTTTCATCAGCAGTGATTCGCTTTGAAAGAAATTCCACATCTTCCTGTAACTGCAAGTAAACCTGCAAGCGAACATTCTTTTGTTCGGAAATCAGTAGTTTTGAAACCTACCGTTCACAAACTCATCTCATGCTTAACTTTTGATTTGCCAACGTTTAGGTTTCAGAGCAGCATATTGTTCGACGCATGTCACCTCCATTTTGCTTTAGGCGAAACTGAACATGTCTCAACTTGCACAGCTGCCATAAGCAGGAGCAGCATATGAGAGCAATTAAATTACTTCAACGTGTACATTACGCATTAAGCTAAAAAAGTGTTGTACTTGCACGAAAAGTATGCCTGCAAAACAATCATGATATTTCTTTATTTAAATACCCTCGTCATTATGAAACTTAGGGGCGATTTCACCAAATGCGATTAACTTTAATTCCTGTTTAATTTTCCTTTAATTGGGGTGTTGCATCTCCCATCAAAAATTGGATGCTGATCCGTCATTAAACTCCAATTAAGTTAATTCGCGTATATTTGGTTATTTAAGAAGTTAGTACTCAATTTTCCTCATACTAAGGCGAATATTGAATTTGATATTTGAAGACGACATTATTCCAAGACAAGATTTATTTAATAGTATGGGTTGAAAAAAATTCCAAATGCGGTTTCGGCTGATTAAAGTTTCAGTGTAAGATATTTTAAATTCTATAGAAATTAACATAGAATTCCCGACAGGTGAATTTTTTTATAATATTTAAACATTGCTAATAGTCTTCTTATCATTTCGCCGTAAATATTACATAAAACAGGAATTTATATGTTGTAGGTTACGTTAAGTTACACTAATGAGATCATGTCTTTTCATATTTAGAAAGTCGGTTATCTGAACTGTCAAATACTCAATATAAAATGAAATGTAATTGAAAGTAACGTATTCTGTTTGTTAAGGGAATCGAGCCATTTTTCCAACGAATGTACACTACGAGTTAACGGTGCAGAAAGTACATGGATAGCAGCAGGTGATTTCGGTGTATTTACAGTAACGGCCCAATGAATTGAACATCGAGTGAGCTTTGCTATTGATCGTCTTCCTCCCTTACACACTACATTCTCTTCTTTCCCTCCACTTCTGATGTATAATTGTTATGAAAAACGAATGGGTAACGATCTCCGGAACTTTACAAATGGTGATAATCGGTGTATAGAGTATTGATTCCTATGTCCTTGGCCGTTTAAATCACGAATTTTCTAAATAATTTAGAAGGCCGTGATGACAAATCAGAATTAACAATTGACTGCGTATTTAGTTTGGTGAGATAAATAATGTAATTGGGAATTAACTTCCTCAATTAACTGAAAACTTGATTAGTTAATTCTCATGTTGTAAGAAATTGGAGAGACCGGTCCTAACTTGCCTTTCTGAGGAACTTGCATTTAATATTTGCAGAATTTACATATATATTTTTATGAACATGAACACGCTATTTTTATTTTTGAGGAAATTATCTTTGAAAAATATCTGTATTCTCACAATTTTGGAAGAAAATAAATTCAATTTCTACGTAAAACCTTCCTTTTGAATAAAAAGATTGTGTCCGGGTGAGACACAAAATGATTGCAACGTCTAGTTTTTTTCAGGATACTTGATTGTTAATAACGTTTTTTTTTTTTTTTTTTTTTTCATTGTGACTGAGTTTTAATATGTTAGCACTTTTTAAAATTATTGTCAATACTTAATTTGAAATTTGTGTTTCCTCATAATTTGGAATATATGATAAATGTATCTGTAATGATATTGGCATCCTGAAAAATCCAGAATTGAGAAATTCCTATTTCTTAATGCTTATATAAGCGCTGACTTCTCTCCTGTGCATATGATCCTTCTTTAAACACCAGTCGAACATTTCGTTATTAGTGAACACTCTGAAAGGCGCTATATGTTAGAAAGGTCTCAGCTTTAGAGTCGGTTCATGATGTACTGATAACTTTATGAATTTGAACAATTTTCAGAATAAAAATGAATGTTGTAACATGTGTATATGGCTACAAAGCTAAAACCGTATGAAACTGCTGTGATACAAGATTGGTAAATAGTCCAGGCGCTACCCACAAAATGCAAATATCCTTGTTCACCATTTATATTTAAGAACTTCGCACAATTGACTTACGTTTTAATTGTCACTGCATACTCTTCATACACGGCATGCAACAATGTTCTAGTCGATGCACTTGAGCCGTATTGCCGGTCCAAAGAATTAACATTTACTTTTATTCAAAAGCCGACATTAAAGTTATGATTTGTAAATAAAGATATAGGTAGTACCACTAGCTTCATTTCTAAATTGGTTATTGTCATTGTACGGTTACTAAAATAAATGAGATTTCAATTTCTTGATTTTATTAATATCAAAACCTTCAATTTTCATCCCAAAGACGTAGCACAGAATTTGGTAGCTCCAGTACCTCGTTATCATACTGAAAAAAATATGTTCATTCTGCTTCATTCGTAAATGTTGTGGGTATTACAACTGTGCCCACAGTAGTCTGCTCTTGAGATTTGCTTCTAAATGCGAAGCGGGCCAGATAAAAGTTTACGCATTTTTTATGGGAGGGCGTGGAGAGCGCTAGCGGTGGATGCAACGAACATCTACCACTCCTCTTTCTCCCTCTAAAGAACAGTAGAAAGCATGACAATAGTAGACGTGAGTGTGCAAATAATAAATGTACGCTTAGGCTAGTTGGAAATGCATGATACAGAAATACAGTGACAGTATTCTTAAAGAATAAGAGCTATCACAGGTAAATTTTCTGGATATACACTAAAATAAAGTGTACATACGTTGCAATGTGTGTCATAAAGTTTTCTTCGTTATGTCGAATGTGCTTGAACATCAGTGTTTATTAAATTTATGTAATATTGAGAACATTTATTCATAATTCTCTAATTATTAACAAATTATAAAAGTACTTTATGTAATGTGTGTCTTTCCGTGTTTGATGGAATGAAAAGAGTCTGGGAAACAGTGGGTTCATTCGCCATGTCACATGAGCAAAATGTCGGCAGTTCGTCCTGTACATAGAAATAAAGATCTGACTATTGTAGAGATGTAAAGTGTGGTGCTTTTACAATTTCTGCTAATGAACTTCAGCTCTTAGGTTTTACAGTATGCTCATTCAGCTACGCAATCAGAAATTGATTTGCTGACAAGTTACTGCATAACTGCCTTGCCCCCTGCAGAAGGAAATCATATCATGCGGCTGGAACTCATGGCCCAATTCTTTTTTCTTTATTTCTTAGTAATAAATGGAAATTGTATTATACTCCCAAACGTGGTAGATGTCCGCAGTGCCTGTCTCCTCTATGAGGCAAACCTGAATTCTTTAGAAAATATTTTGAGACACTGCCTCCAGAACATATTGTTTCACGATTTATATTTCAGACTCAGCAGTAATTTTATATGCATGAAGATGGAGCAGCTGAGCGGTTTTTTTGTGCACTACAAAACATATACACCAATTTACTGGGATAATTGTGTTAAAAACTTTGGAGAACTTTCTAATCGATAGCCTATTTCACCAAGCTTCTCCTCTGTTAAAACCCCGTTTTATTGGCCCGTTTCTTGCCAACGAAATCAGCTTGGGTTCTAACTTTATTCATGAATCTGAAAATTGCACTTTGCGATGGAAATGCTACTGCAGGAAATTCACTCTTACAGTGCTTAAAACGATTTTTGCACATAATCATATATATATATATATATATATATATATATATATATATATATATGTATATCCTACTCTAGGCATGTTCTACAACACAAATTCGCAGTAGAAAAGTTAATACCACTGCAATGCCTAATAAACGCAGTTGAACCAAATTCTCTAGTCTTACCGGGAATTGCACGTCCACAGCAATACGGTTGTCACTGGTATATGGAAAATATGATTGCGTAGATGAATGAGTTGAGAGTAGAAGAGCATCGGTCTTGTCTTATTTTTTAAGCTTGCCTTTTGAGTATATTTTCTTTCAAATAGTTCTTAATTTGCTGGTATAAATTTCCATAAGTAGAGTAGTGCCTTGTAAATCTCATATTATCACCAGTATTCACGCCTTTGATTCCTCAGTAGTTAAAGCCGGCGTTTAAAACTATTTAAAATATAATAACATACAGCAGTGCAGATAGGTCAAATTATTATTTTCTGAATTTTATTTACTGTTGTGGTATCAAGTCCTAAAATAAGGAAGGTTTATGTTTGTATTGAGCTATTCCATCAGAGTTTGGAATTGAGGCATCCTATTACCTCTTATGTGTGTCTGTGTGTACTCACGCGCTGTATGGTGTCTTAGATAACCTTAGATCCTACTTTAGAATTATTTTGTGTTTCTTGGAATAGTCGTGAGCAGTGCCAAGCATATTATGGTCTTTATTTGACTCCACATTGGAACGTTACGGTTTACTGGGCTCCAATTCTATAAATAAGTATAGATTTAGGATTTAAAAGAAATTCGGTACACGATGTAGTTCAGACACTTAATGCTTATATAATCTACGTGCTGAAGTACTTATATCTGTCGTTTAGGAACGTAATACGCTTCCCCATTACACAAATTTACATACTACAGAGACTAAAACTTTTATGCCCGATTAGTTTTAACAGTTTTAACGTGTACTGAATTAGAAACCAATTCAGTTTTTCTTGAAGTTGAACATTATCGATCTCAACGGATAGTGGCATATTATATCATTTTATGTTTGTTGCTATTTATTTCAAAGCTGCTTATAGGTTTTAATTTTTTCATCCGAAATTTATCAGTATGTTAACAACAGGGACTATTAATATCCTATTACAAGAACATGTATAAGTATGAGTGATAACATGGTTTTTGGCACGTTGTATGCATTTGCTGCAATTACGCTTGTAATTTAGAGCAAAAGTTTTAAATGTATTTATAAAGGATATTCTTACACATTTCGGAAAATCCTAAAAAAAAATTACTCCATAAATCTTAATTAAAAAGCGCAATTTATTGTAGAAAAATTAAATTTACATTGTGCATAACAAACTATTGGGCAAAATTCCATACCAAAGAAGTGCCTAAAATTCATAGGGACATACATACTCCTGTAAAACATGCTCACATTACGAAGAAAAGTGAAATTAAACTAATTTATGAATAAATTACTTTCTTAGAACTACTTAAACATTTTAATAAACCTACTATGATAGCAAGAATACATAGTCGGTCCTGGTGATGTAGTGGTAACCATACTTGCCCATAACCCAAGATCGCGGGTTCAAAACCTACTAGGATCGATGGATTTTTTCGGGCGTAAAAATGTTAAGTATGACTTCCTTCGGAACGGAAGTAAAGCCGTGGGTCCCATGTCGCACATTTACGGCTGGAAAAAGAACCTCAAGCCTGAAAGAGAGGCCTCTGAGCAAAATTTGTCGGCCGTTTCACGCCCTGAATTGAATGGGACGCTGATGACCTGAGCTGTTAAAGAGCGTCCATAAATAAATCAATAAAAAAGAGAATATAATCCTTATGCAAAATGCAAAACGCAAAACCATGTTCATTCTTTTAATACAGAGTGTGTTATAGAACGCAATTCTGACCTATAGGAAGTACTTTGGTTAATTATTTTAGGAGACAGATAATTTCCTGCAGAAGGACTTGCGTTCACTTTGTACAGAAAATTGGTTCCCTCTCTATTTTTATTCGTATAATAATAAGTACAAATTAGAAACAGTTGCAGAAATATGAGAGTTAAAACTTGTATATTTATACTTTGTATTTGTGTATACAAAACATGAATTATTTCTCTAGCCAGAACTACATCAAACACAGCGGTACCATTAACTTGGTCAGTGTTTACTGTAGCGCTCTACATAGCTGCATTTCCTCTCCATTAGCGTCGTTAACCGTCTAATTGAGTGCTTGTGTACTTATCCCCAATTAATAGCTCACGTAGATTTGAAAATGCCCCATGAATGGCTTCGCGCTTTCGTAGTAGAGGGGAAAGCAATTTACAGGTTGACTTTCGAAACTCGAGTGGCAAGCATAGACCTTAAATACTACAATGTAAAACATTTTCTAATTGAATAGAAAATAAGTCATATACTGCGCGTAGAGTATAGTGAATCATGAAATATCTGTTTACCCATGTCCGGAGATGACTTCTTTTCCAACTAAACTGGACATTATCCTACAGTTTGCATTATTGTAGCTATTGTCTTGCAGTAGACACTCCTAACCTAAAATAATATTCAGTCCTGTGCATTTGTAGTTTCTGAGCTTTTGTGTGTGCTTTCACTGCTAATGCAGTTATCAGTACACAAAATATGTTGCTGATATTTGATCTGCTTGCACTGCTGTATGTTGTTATTTTTTTAATAGCGTTAAACGCCCGCTTTAACTACTGAGGCATCAAATGCGTGGACAATGGTGATATATGAGATGAAATGACAAACTGGAAAAGAATGGTGTATTTTCCCGGCATTTGCTATTTATAAGAACTGAGGAAAACCTGAAAAAAAAACCTCAGTTGGGGATGAGGGTGCTGGTGGAAATCGAACCCCAGACTTCAGGCTCACTAGTCTGCGTTTTAATGACCTCGGCCACCCGAAGTGGTCTAACGAGAAAATTGTGGTCTACAAAAACTAAAAGTGTGAAGTTCTCTAGATGTTTCAGTGAAGAACAAAATGAGGTAGGAAAGATTGTTATTATCAATAATAATAATAATAATAATAATAATAATAATAATAATAATAATAATAAATGTTACCTGGGGAAGTTAAGAGCATAAGGCCCCCTCTTCTACTTCAACAGGGACAATTACGATTACAATATATACAATATAGATAATGGTGTTAACAATTTGAGCATAGTATTGCTAAATGCTACATTCTCCAAATAAATATCTTTGAACGATATTCTAAATTGTCTTTGTAACCGACAGTTTGTGAAATGGGATGTCGGAGAGTTCCAGAGACATGCTTCACATGCTTCATGTGAAGCATGAAGAAAAGTAAAAGGTTCCGTGTAAGGGTACAGAGAGAGTGGAATTTTTATTCCATCCGGTGTTTAAATTATGATGAGAAGATCAGGCGAAAATCAGGTAGAAAGTGCGAAGTTGACGCTGAAGCATGAGGGAGTGTAACTTGTTTCTAGCATTAAATCAATACCAAAGTAACAATTCAAAAGCTGGAGTTATATGATCTGATTTACGTAGGTTGCATATGTAGCACGCAGGCATTGTGAACACGTTGTAGTCTTTGTTCAAGATTTGTCATGATGTCGGTTAACAGAATGTTGCAGTGATCGAAAGTTGTCCCTATCTATGTTGATACAAATGTATTTTTCATAACGAATATAACACAATTCATAAGCTATTTTAAGGAATGGAAGAGTGAAAATATTTTTCTTCAAATTTCTTTTGTTTGAATTCGCCAATTAAGATTATTGTCAAAATAGATACCAAAATTGTTACATATGATTTTATTGGCCCTTTAGTTTCACTATATTGCGTGGGAATGAATACTGTTTGATTAATTTTGTTCAATAATCGATTATGACCCATTATGTTTGAGATTTACTGGATTTAGGATAAGGTCGTTTTGATTAGCCCAAGTTGGTGCTGAGTGCAGGTCTTTGTACAATGCTCATTTTGGTTCTTGACCCATTTATATAATTTAATATAATATATAATATAGGTGGCTTAAAATTTAAACTGAAGGGATAAAATCCTTAATTAAAATATACCATAAAATAAGGAAAATTCATACCTGAAAGAAATACTTGCGATGATTGCAGATACAGGAAACATTCTATCAAAGTGGTTATAGTTGCGGAAAAGCAAAGAATGGGAAACAACACATTCAAGTTTAAAATTACAACTCCTTCAGTTAGAAAAAGTTAGCAACTAGTGAAAGTTCAAGTTACTATGTTCATTAATATTTGCACTGCAAAAAAGTTTCTTGAATGTTCTTGCACTAAGAGAAAAGCAAGCATACCTCCGAACAGAATCAATGAACCATAAGAGGGGTCGAAGATAATAACCGAATTCTGCAGCACACCCAGCCTTACTATGAAGAAACTTCAACTTAGTCCACTACAAACTAAGACCATATTAAAGAAAAGTATTTTCGAAGTTAGACGTTAGGCTTAGATTATTTCTATATTTCTTTTCAATTTTGTGTTTTACCTGTGCATTTAGGGACAATTTTGATCACAAAACAAATTTATTAACATTTCCCTATTGGCTATTGTATTGAATATTTCAAAATTTAAAGTAAAATACAGTTTTCTTTTGTTAAAATTTACAAACAGGTTCCTCATTCCTCTACGCAATTGAAATTGATTTTACTGATGAGAAATTTCTGCGTAACGCCCTTGACAGCTGCCGAGGAAAATCATTTCACTCGGTCGAAACCCATGCCGTGCATTTTACATTATTTCGTTATTTGTTAGTGTACATTGTAATTATAATTTTCTTCGTCATTGTAGATGGTCAAAGTGCCTGCCCTTTGCTATGAGGCACACTTGAATTCTTTTTAAAATTACTGGACACTCGCCGCAATTCAGTCGAATATTGTGAACTGTCTCCTAGGTATTTTATTTCAACGTCTCCATGAGTTTTACTTCAAGTACAGCAGGAATTTTATATGGATGAAGATGCAGCAGCTGAGTGTCTTTATAAGCGCGTTGAAAAATCACCCACTTGCTGGGCTAGTCGTATTAAAGACAGTGGAAAACGTTCTTATCAATGTCTATTTCATCAATTTTCTCCTGTGTTAAAACCCGGTTTTGTGATCTCCGGTTCTTGTAAATGAAGACAGCTAGGGTTCAAATTTGTTCACCAATCTGAATTGCATTTAGCGATGGAGATGCTACTCAAGGGAATTTAGCACGAAATTCTCTCCCACAACACTTGTGCATTTTCTTTAGCACATTACAAAAACAAATTAATGTTGTTTGTTCTAGCCAAAATTTTTTGTCGGTCTTGGTGGTGTAGTGGTAACCATACTTGCCTTCTAAACACAAGATCGCGGGTTCAAACCCGGCCACGATCGATGGATTTTTCCGAGCGTAAAAATCCGAAGTATGGATTCCTTCGGAAGGGAAGTAAAGCCGTGGGTCCCATGTCGTACTTTTACGGCACGAAAAAGAACCTCAAGCCTCAAAGAAGAGGCCTCTGAGCAAAATTTGTCGGCCGTTTCACGCCCTGAATTGAATGGGACGCTGATGACCTGAGCTGTTGAAGAGCGTCCATAAATAAATCATATCATCAGCCTTTATTTCACTCTCGGCACACTTCGCAATACACAGATAAACAACAGAAAGTCTAATATGCATTTCCTACAGAAATGCCACTGAAGAAGTTGGCGTAATAAACACGACTGAGCAAGTTTAATTGCAAACATCGGCAGAACTTTAACACCAGTCTTATCGGGAATCACGCATCCCCTGAAGATCACCCTGCTTTCACTACTGTATACAAATTCTGGTTGCGTAGTTGAGTGAGGGCATGGTATACCTTTTTCATGATTTGAGTTATCATAGAAAGGAGGAGTTGAATGTTAAATCTGTTTTCAATTAATTTATTTGAATGTATCTGTATATAATTTCGTACAAAAACATGTTCATTTTGAATCTAGGAAAGAAAACATGTTTCATTTAATAAGACTTATTATTTCGTAATATTAATGGTATATGCAGAAACTGAACTTAATTTGATTTTGAAAAAAAAAAAATAAACTGGCTTATCTGTGTTGAATACTGAGAAGATAAACTTTTTTGTCTCTCGCATTAAATTACTTTTAATGTAAATGACTAGTTTTCTCGTCATTTCAATTGAAATATTGAAAAGTTATATTTTTCTGAGAGCTGTTGTTGTAGGCCTTGAAACATTTGCTCTTAATTCATTATGGACTGCCTTCTTCAGAGATGGTGCTAATTGATTATACCAATTCATCACTTCGACGGATATGTATTATTTTTATATCAGGCAAGAATGAGAATTAATGTATACAAAGTTGAATATATGGGCCAGATGAATTCAAAATGTCAGTACTTTATGGGAATGCGGCCAGACTCGAATCAGAGATTCTCTGGTTGTCAATTTGCCCTACAGAAATATACGAGAAATTAACGTAAATTTGCAATAATCATAAATGCATTCTTATTAAGGGAATAAGTGGAAAGTTTTCTGGCAATATGTAATTTGCCAAATATTTGTTATCCAAAATTATTAACCACAAATTATCGACAGTACTGTTTCTTCGGTTGAATTCGTAGTCACAGTGGAAAAAGCACTTTAAATTAGCAACTTTATTCGCTTATTTTGTTGCACATCTTTATCCTCGATATCTTTAGAGCAATAAGTGTAAATACAGTGCAAACATTTCATTTTTGTTTAGCTCCAATAAGTTTATATGTAAAAATAAAGTTGCTTAGTTTTTGAGCCTAGAATCAGTGACTAACTACTCCCAAAATTCAGCAAGTTTCTGTATACTCGTAGCAAAATGATTCATTGATTACTGTCGCAAGTTCTCTGCCACTTCTTGATGGACCTCTCTTGATTGGAAGTGAAACAAATTCCTTATTAAACCTTTAGTTTAGTAGTAAAAATGGTTTGAATATCTCGGCGTGAGATGTTCAAACCATGTACTGGATGTTGAAGAAGAAGAAATGTTGCAGGATATCCGCCATTGTATGCCCCACATGAGGTTTTGTACACCGCGAGACAAATTTTCCGTCGATAGCATTTGATGCTTTGGCAGGGCTTCAGGAAGCACCGAATATGTTATTTGCAAGCAAGCATATTATAAGTTTAAATAAAATGTATATATTTAATGTACCAGTCTAGCTCTGCTGAGCATTATTATCAATACATAATTTTAAATTAGGAAGAAAATGTACAAATGTGACTTTAGGCTAGGTCTACTTATCAAAATTACACAATTTTGATATATATATATATATATATATATTATATATATCGATATATCGATATATTTAGTTGCTTATTACTCTAATTACTCACATACAGTGAGTTACAGTCTAGAGAGCTGGGTTGCGAACCGAGGGTCGTCATTTGGAAAGACTCAGATCACCGTCTAATTCTTTGATTCTGGGTCGTATAGTTAAACCAGTTGTGAAGATATCGTGGACAGGTTGAGAGTTGCCATTGTCGGAACGACGAATCATTACACTTTTGCTGAATTTGTTCTTTTGGGAGGTTATGAGGCATCCATCGACAGCAATTTTCCTCACACGAAGATGGTTGTGTAAGATTTCTGACACCTGCGGAAGCTGAATTTTTAGAGACTCCTCTATCTGCCAGTAAGCCATTTGTTGTGCATCATTTTTTACTCTGGCTTCTGCATGAGCTATATTATCATATGTGACTAAATTGCTTGACGTATTGTGTGCTGCTCGTCTTTCTGTCAACCAGTTATACACTTTTATATTTTAAAAAATTGGAAAAATTTTTCTTTAATTTCTCCGGGCATTCCTCTTAACTCTGGCTTAGTATTTATAATCGTAATAAAAGGTTTTCTAGTCTCCTGCATATTAAAATATCAGACAGCGAGCGCACGACCATAATCAACATTTTTCTGCAGCTGCAACTGCTGTATGCTAATTTCTTCTGTAGTTACTAATCAAGACACGCTCTTTCCAGTTCTGCCATTAGGAAACATACTCTCATAGTTTCTTCAAATCTAAAAAAATTAATAGCAACCCCTGCATTTTATTTATTACATACTGGAACAGTATATTTCCACCTCCACTTCATAATTTCCGCTGCAAAGGGATGTGAAATGGAATGTATGAATTGCAACACCCATATAAATTATAATCAATATATTAATTAATTTTATGTAATCTCTCTATTTGAATTATGAATGTAGTGTCAGTTTTATTTTTGTGCATGTGTTGAAGTATTGTATGTAAGATGTTATTTTCTTACGAGGGTGGAAACATTCTCAAATTTCTGTTCTTGACCTGGAAACTGGAATAGACAAATATACAGCCCATCATAACCATATTTGTATAGATGGCCCAAGCAAACGGCGAACCGATATTACTTGGAGAAATTCTAAAGCAGGGTCCTTGAAAAAAATGTTTATTTTGTATTCAGTTAGAGAGCTGTGATTTTGTTATATTAGGTAAGGGCAAGAACAATAAACATATGAGGGTAAGAGACAGGTCGACCTCTTAGGGAAGAAGTTAACAGCTTCAGTTGATATCTACATGCAAAAGGTCACGTAGTCCATATATCCAATAATATAGCAGAAAATAGCATTATGCGAGTTGAGTATCCAATAGATATTCTTAAATTCGAAAAAATGTTCGAGTTCTCTCTAAAATAATATTTTGAAAGAATAAATACCGCTTCGGGAGACTGATGTACCGCCAAGTTTACTTAAGCCGGCAATTTTGTAGCCCAGTTTAGTTCAGTTCAATACCGCCATAGTTCAGTTGAGGAGTATATCAATTTTTAGGAGGAGATCCTAGTCAGCAATCTTTCGTCATTCATTCAGGGTAGCGTTGCGTCAGTTATAACAGTTTTAGAGAATTAAAAGTAGGCAGTGTCTAAGGTATCAGCGTGAACATCATTACACGCTAAAGACTGCTATTGAGTGTCAAACATTCGTAGCGCGTTAATTAGTGCTGGTACAGTAATTAGGAATCTCATAGATAGTGCAGAAGTTGCACATATAGCACAAGAAATTCTCCAAGGACTAATGGTGGCACATTTCAGTGAAACAGACTTCAATATTTCGTGTTTCATTCACAATATAACAAATTTAATCATTCTCCTGTGAAGTTCCATGGTAAACCTCTTTCCATGTGATTTCCTACTCACAAAAATATAAGAACTAGCTGGAGCAAACTGCAAAACAGCGGGAAACCATTATCGGAGTGATAGAAATTATCATCGCCCCTGAGAATCCAGAATTCAACAATGAATCATAAATATATCCAAATCTACCCTCCATCTTTACATGATTACATATTAATTACCACCATCATTTAATTAAAACCGCTTTAATACAATTTAAGGTATAATTGAATAAGGAGCTAAAATTTAATATTCAAATAAACATTTTCTTCTTTGTTCTGTGTTTATCGGACCATCTTATTCTTGATAAGAAAACGATGCATTTTATTCATATCACATGAATATGTGTTTATAGCGTAAGGTATACAGCGTTTCCTTTGTTTTATATTTATTAGATTTAAAGTATTTCTGGTTATATTTCGCCGAGAAACTTTATCTTACTTTTGTACACTTTGTAAATATGAAATCGTAACTCGGGGAATGTAGGGAGGAATTACTTGCAGAAGTGGCAAGACTGTATGGTGCTAATGATGTTTTAATAGTATGATTTATGTCGCTGCCCACATGGTCGTTATGATATTCTGGACCTCTCTGTACTAAAAGATGATCTGGACGTGTTTCTTTTATAAGAGGAATATAAGGGCGAAATTCCATGCTTTCAAAGTATACAAAGACAATGAAGTAATTGGGTTGACATTTTCATATTCAGGATAAAAGAACTTGCATCAGTTAATAAATATGTATTAGTTATATAGTGCTGTATAATTATAATTGCATAGCATGTGGAAATAAAATGAAAGCAATACTAATATAATATTTCAGGTTTATGCACAAAATCTCTTTGTTGGCACACATGGACGTGAACCAATTCAGCAGCAATGGTAAGTGATCAAAAAAGTATTATGTTTTCGTTTATTATACATTACATTTTAATAACTGAACGTATAATCCTTGATAATATGTCTGTAAAATATGTAGAGTAGGGCTGATATAGCTAAACAAAGCTCGTTGAATCGAAATATGAAAGACAGAATCAAATAATGTAGATATACTATGTGCCAGTTGCCTTAAAGAGTGAATGTCTATCGTGGCATTAAAGTAGATGAATGAGGTTAACCTCGTACAATACTTAATACCAATATCATTGCCGTACATATTACAACCATGTGTTTAATTTAACATTTTTCTTTGGCTTTTTCCAAAACCTGCAATAAAACACTATAAAGGTTTCTCTCTGTTGTAGCATTATTGAAATATTATATCTTATGACATTTTCTTGCCTTTTCGTCCAAACAGATGCATTTAAACTAATTGTTTCATAACATTTTAATTTCTATTTTTACTAAATTTTGGTATGAAACAACGCCTTCAGATACCTCGTTTCGCTATTTGTCTTATTTAAATAAAATTCTTTGTAACAGACTTTAGGCCTAAGGTTTAAAAAACCATTATTATTACTGAAGCTCATATCTTCACAAGTATGCTTGTCTTATAACATGTTATCTTATATCCTAGAAGTACTATATATAGTGAGATTATTTGAGTTTCTGGCCAGCAGAGCGCACCTGCATACTGAGAGAAGGCAGTCCTCAAGGTTCAATAATGCATATCAGCACCTTGTAGTTACGCTTGAGGGAGGATTTTTTAGCGAGAAGTTCAGAGTTTGTGTGTTAATCGGTGCTTTCATTGTGTGTAAACTGTGTACTAATTGTTAATTAGTTAGGCCACTGCATAAATATAATCTTGAAAAAGATTTTTATATACGATACATATGTGAAAATGCATACTTACAAAGAGATGGTAAAGCAATTCGCAAGAATATTTCCTAGTAATAGCGTTCCAAGTAGAAAAATTGTTCACAAATTTGTTCAAAAGTTACTAGAGGTAGGAACTCTCAATGACGAGGAACGTGTTCCGAACCGTCTTGTTCTCACAGAAGGAAAGTTTGATAAAAACAGGAATTTCCTACTCAGATGCCTGCAATGCATTACCGCTAAGGGTCATCATTTTCAACATATCTTATAACACAGATTAGTGGTTATATCTACCACTTTTATATGCAGTATATTTTATGCTTTCAGTGTGAATATAAATACTAAAATGAAAATACTAACTTCACGCGTGGTGATTGTCTTCTTTTTTCCGCTGCAACGGTTGCACTTTTCCTAGTAAGCAGTATGCTCAGGCTGCCCTAATTCAAATAACCTCACTACTTGTATACTGTGTTATACGGACTAGAATGGGATCTATGACTTTCCTTTTGCATTCCTTACAAAAAATTGGGTTACATTTTGTCCTTTACAAAGCGGATTATGAGAAAATGTAGGTAATTTGTTACTTGTTTAAATATATCGTTTACAAAATTCATTAAAATCCTAAGTTGATTCTTTTGATAAATATCAAGATAACTTCTATACACGATCACATTTATTTCGAAATCATACCATTCACAAGTTTTCTGGATATTAATCTTGCAAGATCTGTTACGTTTTGCGTCAACTACAGCATTACTATAACAATATTGCAGATTCAACAAGCTATCTTCAACTGCTTATTACTGCATATCTTTTAGCAGCTTATGTTAACTGTTTTTTATTATTTGTTTTTTAACAAACGACGTAAGTTTGTAAGATAACAAGTGTTTAGCAATGTACAGTATGTTGAAATGTTACTAATTTATGATGAAGTCAATCATAACGGACACGAACCTATCGAGAAAAGTTCCAAAACAGAAGAGCGGCGAATCCTAGGACCTTTATTAACCTCTGTCAGCTGTCTATGTAAGTAAACGTGAAAAGCTCCAATATATAATCTGATCTAAAGCTGTTACCTTTGCATTATCAAAAGTTCAATGTTCATTGTGAACTATATCCTGATAATTATTTACTTTAGTTGGTCACGCAATTTTAATATAACTTTTATTGTAGGTACAAAATTAAATGAAGAATGTGAAAACGTATACATTTTATGACGATTAATAAGCCAAGATTTCCAGAAAGGAATTGAAAAAATTAAAATATTGTTTTTTGTTTCTCCATCTCTTTCCTTTTTATTCCTCGTGGTATCTTTGCTCTCCATCTTTGTTTTATTCTGTATTCTGATTGAATCTTCGTAGTTCACTTAAAATTTCGGACTGATTTACGAAGATTTGAACTATGCACACTGTCCATATCTGTATTTGCAGTGCTATGTCTTATCCACAGCAGAGAGTGCTTGAGTATTTCCGAAAGTAAACATGGTAAAATATTTACCAGTTATACTAAAGTTTAAATCGCCGAGTTGGTGGTGGTTGGCGATTACGTTGGCACTGCCATTTACTGTGAGTATAATTTTCATGTTACGGCTGTAATACAAAATGTAATGCTGAATCTAATTACTTTGGCCAAATGACTATATTAGTTCCAAATTCATTATTACTTCTGAATATCTTAAAGGAAATGGTTCCACTGAATAATAATCAATACTGGCAATATAACTCTAAAATTACATCGGGTGATTCTTATTCATCATCATCATCTTCATCATCATCATCATCATCATCATCTTCATTATTATTATTATTATTATTATTATTATTATTATTATTATTATTTTAGGTTATGTTATGCTGTTCTTGTATAGTAAAATACTGCCAACAAAAATTAACAACTCGAGAGGTAATGTGCAGTGAAATTTGCTCTTGGATAATACTTTATTTTGTATGGTAAGTTTGCAGAATACCACTGACATCTGTTTATAATATTCTTATCTCCTTTCCCCATTTCGATTTTCGTGCAATAGGTGTCATATAGTAAAACTGCTGTGAAGCGCAGAAAACACAATGTACGGTTTTGAAAGATCAATCGGTAACGGGAGCTACAAAACTAAGCTATGCGCACCAGCTCTTTAACCTGACTTTTCCGTATCCAGGCAAAGTTTAGAAACTTTATACACTTTTTCAGGTAAATACAAAGTAGGCATTTTGGAAAAAAGAAAGTAATAATACGAGAATAATAACAGTAAAGCATAAAATGCTTGCCTGTCATTCAGAAATCACCAATAAACAAGCAAGACAGGAAAGTACACAGGAAAAACACGTTTTACCCACCTTATTTAATGAGGTGTACTGCATGATCACCTTTAATATCAGTGACAAATACTGCAATTTCATGCCTGTTTGAAAAGAATAAGTGTATTCATTACAGGTGACGTTTTAATTAATGAATCTATCTATAGCTTCTACGTTCGTTAAACATACATGTTCTGCGGCGAGAGCTAATGGATCCATTGAGAACTAGCCAATCCGGAGCGCATTTTAGGAGCAAACTGCTAACACAATCTGTCCCTACCTGCTTGGCGTGGTTATTTAATAGTTATTATATTCACATGGTAAGGCCTAATATAATAAAATACATAATTTCAAAAGTTAAATAAAATAGTTTTTTTTTTTTTTTTTTTTTTTTTTTTTTTTTTTTTTTTTTTTTACTCTGACAATTTAAATAATTGGCAAGAAATATTAAATGTGAATTTTTATCCAACGATATTATGTCACTCAAAGTTGCACGGGATATAAAAAAACGTTTTAAACTTTGTAGCATTGCTGAAGTGTGGCGGGGCATGATAACATTTTCTTTCTTTTTTGTTACGCGTGAGTAAAAAAGTTGTTGGAAACTCTATTTTTGTAACAAATGTGTGGGCCTCTTGCTCAATATTTTATTTAAAAGGAAATACCCGTCATTAGAATCAAAACCTCAACACTTCTAATTGGTGATCTAATGGTAACCATACTTGCCTCGTAAACCCAAGTTTGCGAGCTCAATCCAGGCCAGTGTCAATGAATTTTTTCAGGCGTAAAAATCGTAAGTATGACTTCCTTCGGAAGGAAAGTAAAGCCTTGGGTCCCGTGTTGGACATTTACAGCACGAAAGGAACCTCAAGCCTGAAAGAAGACATCTCTGAGCAAAATTTATCGGCCGTTTCACGCCCTGAATTCAATGGGAGCTGATGAGTTTAGAGGTTAATGAGCATCCGTAAATAAATTAAATCAACACTTCTACACAGTAGAGGCTCCACTGTACCAATCCCTATATTACCTGTAGGCATTTCCAATTATTTATATATTTATTCTAATTGGTAATGGTGTAAGGGCAATAATAGCCTTAAATCAAAATTACGTCTTTGCATGCCACAATTGAAATTAATTTAACATAAAATAGTTCTGGAAATGGTTTTGCGCCGTAAACTAAGATTTTCATATGGTGGTAGTTGGAGACACGATACCGGAAGTAGTGGTGGAGTGACTGGAATAATCAAGACGTGTAATTGTAGCACTTGCAAATCGACTAGTTACGTGACATTAACTTCAATTTCAGACATAGGCGAAATATTGAACTCCACTTCCTTTTTTACTGAGCTACTGGAGCGAAAGTACTAAACGCCGACCTAACTAAACGCAAAGTGTACACGACCGCAAATACAGAGAGAGTAGCTCAAGAACGAATGAATCGGGGTATGCCGGCTGCACAGGTTAGTGCTAACTGTAACATTTAAATTTAATTTCTTATTTATTAGTCAGAAGCGCTAAAAATCCTGTCTATATGTAATATGTTAATAATGATGAATGTGAAATAGCTCCTTGGAGTGCAATAACGAGATGAACTAGATGTTTATTATAGAGAGATAAAGGACATGAGAAATACAACTAAGAAAATAAAAATATTTCAAGCCTGTTTGGCTCTTCTTCACTGTAAGAAACGATGAATATGTATAAGAAAAATAAAAATAAAGTAACACTATTAACAATGTAACAAATTAACAATAATTATAAAAGTAGAAAAGGATAAAACACTAAGAGAAAATCTCACTTGTAATCCCTATATTTCGGACTACTAGAGTTCTTCTATAGCAAGAAGATAAGATTGCACTTGTCTTCTTGCCATAGAAGAACTCTAGTAGTTCGAAATATAGCGATTACAAGTGTGATTTTCTCTTAGTGTTTTATCCTTTTCTGCCTTTATAATCATAAATATATATATATATATATATACATATATATATATATATATAATCATGCGTGTATGATTAAGAATTTGTTATTAATAACAGAATTGTTAGAATTGGCCACGACCCTAATATAAATGATTACCAATATTATAATATTTATTGCATGCAAAAAGATCCTGCAGAGGATATTTTCTTCGTTATGGCAGCTGCAAAGAATAAGAAATTAACAGCAAGTAGCTGAATTATTGCGCTTCAAAACGGTGCAAAATAAAGCAGTTATTAATAGCGTTGAAGTAAAATTTATGTAAATAAAATATATCAAACTACACGATATTTCTCAATTTAAGTGCAAACGAACCCGTGTATCAAAATTGAATTATTTTCCTTATGGGATTTTATACACTTCACTATAACTTCACCGCCACGGGTGGCCGAGGTCGTTAAGGCACGGACTCGTGAGCGGGAGGTCTGCGGTTCGAATCCCGCCAGGACCGTCCTCCCTGACTGGGGTTTTTTCCAGGTTTTCCTCACTCTTCATAACTGGCAAATGCCGGTAGGTACCTAAACTTAGGCCTGGAACGCTTCCTTCCTTAAAAAAAATATCCTTTCCCAATTTATCATTTCATCATCTCATGTATCATCAGTGTCCACCGCCTGTGGTGCCTCAGTAGTAAAAACGGGCGTTAAACATTACTCAAAAAAAAAAAAAACTATAACTTCATCGGAATTAAATAAAATGTCAGTTCCTATTTTTCCGTTTTTTCCTGTAAATATGAGGTTATCTAAATGCCGGTTAAAACGTCCACATGAAAGGATTGAATAATGTCCATAAAATTATATTCTTCGTCCAGGCATCCAAAATTTCAAAAGTTTCATTATTTTATAGCACGGAATAAGTGAAAGAAACTTAAATTGAAAAGGAAATCATCAATTAACTGCATCGGTTACCATTCTAGGAGTAGTTATGTGTACATACCCAAATGTGTTGGAAACCTTTCAGTAATCCCGGCCTTGGAAAAGTGGTCTCTTCCTCCCACATAGGAAATCTTAAGACACGTGGAGAGAATCGAGGTCTCCCTACTCAAAACCTTGTGTCACCGTGCTGCTTCTTGCTCCCTCTCTCATCTTGCAACTTCCCCACCCTTTATTCTCTCGACAACTCCCTTTCAATATCAGCATCCCTAACGGTCCATCAAGAACATCACATTTACATGTGAGTAAAGGGGAAGGAGTTGGATACGCTGGACCTTGAACTGTCCACATGAAGGGTCATGGATCAGTTTCATTACTCACGGATTCAGATCTTTTCAGAGATAGGCAGCGTTTCTGCTGAGGAGCACACATGTCAACTATGACACAGACTCACGGGTGGTACACAGAAATTCGCAAATGTAACTTTGTACTTATAGCAAGGCAAAAACTAAGTAATTTTGATGCACACAAAAGCAATGGTTTTGTTACAAAACAAAATTCATATATGGCTCATCACTAGTACTTTGAGTTCTTCATTTTAGACCCACATGATTCGTAAATGAATTTCTAATGAATATAAGAGAACGTCCAGATATTTTCTTCTATTTTTATGGCGGTGAGCTATAAAAATTAATTTATTAAAGCATTTATGGCCCCGTATCACTATAAGCCAATTACAGAGTAGATCCATAATCTTCCAGTATTTATTTAATGAAAAATAATTCTTTTTAACATGAATGCTAGAATAATATCTAGTCTCTGTTCGTACATGGGTTCCGATAAACGCATAACAATATAATCATTTTAGAAAATGGGTCGTTTCCAAAAGTATATTTTAGCTGTTTCTTATTTTTACAATCGCATATTTGTAAAAAGGAAGCTTCTCTAGTAGAGAACTATAGACAAGATAGTCATGAAACCGGCCATACTTAATGTGCTAATGTTAAAATAGTGCTTATAAAGTACCCGATCGATGTAAAGTTGGAGGCTGACATTTTTTCAATTTGTTTGTGAAAACTTGGATTACAGCTTAACACAGGATTTTTTTGTCTATGCTTTCATTAGAGAAATAGTATTTTTCTTATATATAACAAATTTTACTACACTTTTGTGCATCTTCCATATTAATTTAATAACAATTACTTTATCAAAATACCATGTTAATTTAAAAACAAGCTTTTGTTAAATATATCATGAAATTTTGAAGCAACCTGTTCCATTAGATTCTGAGAAAACGTGTATTTTGTGCGAAAAAATTTAAGGAATCGAAGTTTAGAATACCACTCTGTGCATTCCGGCCCCTTGGTATGGAGCATGTTCTTCTACAAGCCCATAACTAGACACATATAAGTGTTTATAATGGTATTGCACGTATTTAGAGATTTGCCACATCATTTAATTCAATAAAATCATCGAAATGCACTTTATGAGCATGATATTTGGAAAGACAGTTGCAAGAAATTTACTGTTTCTAGCCGAGACACGTCCATATAGATCATTTTTTTTTTCAATTTTTGAAATATTTATCAGTTATAAAACTCCATAAACTGATTATCTTTAAAAATATGTGAGCTTCCATTTTTAATATATAAAAATGTAAATTTTCAAAATGGCAAAATCTTTTCTTGTAAGATGTCAGAGAAACCATGGATTGTTCAAAAATACACCATGCAAATAATAACTGGAGCAGTCAAGTTAATTTATGTAGAAGCTATGAGAACTTTAACATAGGAATATGCAATTGCATTATTGCTAGCGGTTTTCCAGTTGGAAAAATTATTACCAAAATAATAAGGGGAAACAAGGAAATTGAACAAACAAGTCACCTATTTGTAAATAATTAAAGAACTAAAATAAACATTTTATAAACCCCAAATAGAGAACTTTCCTTTGTGAGAATGCATGCACTTGATGGTGGTCCTGATATCTATAATTTAGTAATAATCAAACAGATCCACAAAAAGTGCGACTATGATAAGCTTATTCTGAAATCTTTTAATACTAGAAAATATTTTTAGATAAACTATACTTTCCAGAAGAATGAACAGACTATTCTTTTACAGATACAAGAACAGGAGAAATTTGTCCTTTATTCCCCTCAATTGTTGTAGAAAAAACAATTTCCATGGTAAAGTCCTTACAATAAGGACAATAATGGAAAGCTTATCTATAAGAAAAGATACGCTCAACTAAAAATCAGTATTCTGGCCCAAAAGTTCATCCCTATATCACTTAATTTCAGTAAATCAGCTTCAATGGTAACCATCGCCTGCTATTGAATTAACAGATACTCTCGTAAATTAAAGGTTCTTTAATAATGCTATAGACTAAAACAAGGTCTGTGCCTCATACTTCAGTTAAATACTACTAAGAACTGCAATGAAACTAATATACCATTCTAGAATCAAAGCAGCAGAACTAACAAGCCACTGGAAATCCTATATCATAACTAAAAATTATCCCAAAATTCAGACTGTCAGACATGTTCTTGAACAGGTATTTTCTCTTCGTTAAAATGTATCTTGTGTAATCGTCCAAAAATACAAATGGACAAGCACTGCAGTTGATGAAAAACGAGCCTTGGCAACAAAGTATTGAAAAACTGGACTACTAATTAGTAATTTCATTCCTAAATGTGTTGCATTTTCTCTAGAAATCTTAATAACTACTTAGAAAGTGCAAATGAAATAGCAACAATGATGGATTTGAGATTACAACCTATTTTATGTGTAATGTTAATTCAGTTATGTGAATAATATAGCATGCGGATATGTTGAGCATTTTTGTTTTATGGAATGTGATTTTAACTAATTTGATGTGTTAAATTGAATGCTGGTATCTATATTCCCTTATCACGAAAGAAATCATAAAACGAGTGATAAAATGCGTTATAAATATGAATGCATTTATACCATTAAATTTTAAATATACGCAAATAATGTACAGTTTTGGAAAATTTATATGCGCTACCAATAAGGTAATTTTTTTAATTCTGTACTCAACTAAAATCTTATCCGGGTTCATCCTTTCTATTAAAATGGTAACCACCAAATGTTTGGGCTTTGCCGGCCTTCATCATGTAATTAGCACCATCGCAGGCAACTGATTAAATAGTTTGCATTGGAATTGCAAAAGAGGCTTATCTTTTTCTCTTCGAAGTTCTTGCCTGCTCGAGTGACTCACGCAGAGATTGCATTATAGCGGGTGTTTATATTGTCATCTTCCTGGAGCTCTTGCTCCGTTCAACGTAACTCACACAGAGGTTAAATTCAACCTCTTTTATAATAAGATCTTTTCCTAGTGATGCAATTTAATCCCAATCTTATTTTTGAAATTAATTCTATTAAAGGAAGTAAAATATATGCATTATAAACTAATATATTAAAAATGTTAATGCTTTCAGGACTATCAGAAACATATGAATCTACATGCGCTATAGAACTATGCTTAAATTGTAGCAAATGCTATAAGTTGCAAAGAAATTTCAGCATATGATCTGGATAATTATTAAATAAATATCAGCTGCACTATTTATCTATATAAATAAAAACGAGCACTTACAGCCTTTAAAAGAAAGTCTGATCATCATTATTTTTGCTTTGCTCGGAAGGTGGGCTGCGTAGATTTAAGTTTATGTCCTTGGTGCGTATCTTCTGCTTTCAGGCACCAACAGTAGTGCACCAACATTGCAATTTTCCACCAATCCTAATATCTTCTGTGGTTTTCCTTTATTTCCTGGTGAATTCTTTTACCTCGTTCATTGCTTAGTGTTCTCAAATTATCAGGAAAGTAGCCGAGGCGAAAGCACGAGACGGAGAGTTTTAAGCTTATTATTATTCCATCATATGTTAAGTTCTCCAGTTCCTGAATTAAACCAGGTATATCACAACAATGAATACCATCTGCCACCTTGCTTCTAAGAAGCAGTTATAAGGCTTATTAGTCTTTACTTACTGGGTAGAAGTTTAAGAAATAGATGGATAGCGAAGCACGTAGATATGTATGCATGCTTGAAATAACACTACTATGCACTAATTCATTCATTGTATCATTATTACCATACTATGCTGAAATATAGTTTCCAGTATAATTCATAATATCGAGTTGTATTAAATATGTGCATGTTACGACAAAAATGTTCCTACTTTTTAAATCAGCACGTGTCTTTTATATATAAATCACCAATTTTAGCAAAGAGAACATCGTCGCTGAACAGTTATTAATGAAAACAATGGCACATGCAGAATCATTCTAATTATTATAATGCAGTTTTTAAACTTATAATTGTAAAATACTATTATAGCTGATGCATAGCACCGTTAGAACAAGCAAAGAATAGTTTGACATTTCCGGAACTTCAAGGAAAACAGCAACTGCAGTTAAGTTCGTTTGCTATTGAAAGGTTCCATACTTTTTACAGTTAACTTACTAGGCCTAGCAAGCATAGTATTCCCTTTTACCCTGAGAAAAACACAAATTCTACCATCTCTTATGTTGTCAGGTATTCGTCTTGGGCATTGGCTGTTCAACTTAAAAGTTCTAAATACACCCAAATAGTTTGAACTACAATTATTTCTACTATTTATATGTATTTACATTTTAATATTAACTTCCTTAAAGTTTAAACTAATTTCAGTACAAACGTGTGTTAAGGAATGAATAGTATTTAACGCCCGTTTTCGAAACAGAGGCACCACAGGCGGTGAACACGGGTGATACTTGAAATGATAATTTGGGAAAGGATTTATTTTTAAGGAAGGAATCGTTCCAGGCCTAAGTTTAGGGTACTTACCCGGCATTTGTCATTTATGAGGACTAAGGAAAACCTGGAAAAAACCTGAATCAGGGAGGATGGTCCTGGTGGGATTCGAACCCCGGACTTCCCGCTCACAAGTGCTCGCTTTAACGACCTCGGCCACCCGTGGTGGTTGGTGTTGAGGAGTTCGAAGTAATATCCATGTCACACATATTTTATATATTTAATGATAATTCCATTCAATCGTAAAAGCTCTCCTTCCGAAATTCTTTCATTTTCTGCCTAAGTTTAAGTTCCTCTAATTCTGGGGGTTATTTCTTTAGATTTTTTTTTTAATTGTAGTGGTAGCATTTCAATATTGACTTCAATAATAGTTATGGCAATGTACATATTTATTATGGAGTTAAAATAAATAATCTTTTGCCATAACTGTCAAAATGTGACTATGTACAACATCAGTCGGAAAATGTATGTTATGACTTTGGTCCAGCGCGCGCTGCTTTCAAATGTGGAAGCAGGCCAAAAATAACAGTACAAATTCCTTTCCAATTATGCATGTTTTATTGTAATTAAAATAATACCTTTAGTCAAAAATAGCTGTAAATAATTGAATTGAATGTTAAGAGGCATAATGGTGGAACACTAGCAAAAATAATAAAGGTAAATACATATTATGTGTTCATAAGTATGTCGAAATTCTATTATTCCATTATGAATGGCTTAGAAGGAGAGAATAGAAATTTTTGCTAATGTAGCTCTGTTGGCAGTGCTATTGGAAGCTGGGCGGTGCGATGGAGGAAAGTCGTCTGTACGATTTTGTGATACAAGAGGGTTTTATTATTATTTTTTTTAATGACATTTTTCCCGACAGTAGCATGAAGAAAAAGCGGGAACAGACATATTATAGAACATTTATCATAATGAAATTTCAAAGCATTTAGTTAAATGAGTGCACACATTAAAGTATCACTAAAACTCTTACACATAAGCGCTTTTCGTAAAATGCTTTGAAATGGAAGGGAAACTAAATCGGATTATACATTCAGTTCTTTTATGAGCTTTAAACATATTTTTTGAAATTGTAAAATATCACAGAGGGAAAGCAACCTTTGTAATAAGAGCTTATTTAAAGCTGTAGATAGCCTATCATTTGTCAATTTTTAATAACTTAGATATTTTTAACCTTTTTCAATTTCATAGGAAATTAATTTTGTAGCCACGCTATGGTTCCAACAACTTTAGATAATGTTTGCTTATAGACTTAGATCACAATTGGAGCAAAGCAGCCGAAATTGCCATACTCATATGTTACCGAAGAAGGGTAACGTTGAACGAAACAGTTGCGCAAGCACCTTTTTTTTTTTTTTTTTTTTTTTGTGCCGCAGGTAGCTTCCTATTAATTCAAATAAATTCAGTGCTTTCTTTTTATTAGCGATACCGGCATATATGGCAACTCCCCTCGCAATGCTTTTACCCTTATCACAGCTGTGTAATAGGAAGCTCTAATATTTTTTTTAAATTTTACTAAATAAGAATATAATAGAAGCAAACACTTGGCAAATTAACAAACTAACACTTTGTAAAATGGAAAAAACACATCTTATTTATAAATAAATATGTTTATATATTTTATTTCATTATATTTATACTATATATTTTTTTTAAATATATTAATTATACAAAAACACAGCCATCATTTACATGGTCAACGTAAAAGGTTATGCCTTTATTCTGGGTGATCTTTCCTTCTGCATTTGGCCGCAGTTGACAGAGTTCTGCGGTTCTCGTCTCGTTCTCACGCTTGAAAGCCAGCCAGGGAGCCGGAGTGGAGATCAGTAGGAGTTTAGTTTTAGGAAAACGCAAACATCGTGCTCAAAAATAAAGAATATTTTGACTGAATCATAAATAACTGTGAAGAACAGTGTCTTTTTCAACATAATTATGTTTAAATGAAATTATTGAAAATCTATGTTATCCTCTTAATTACACGGGTTTCTTCATTTTAAAACATATCTTAGAGATTTCTAGCTATGTTGTAATCCCTGAATTCTCATTTTCGAGCCGATATGTTTATGGAAGTTTAATACAGAGAAAACTGAGCTGTTTAAATAATGAAAAAATATATGTTCACTATTTGTGGATTGTTACGAGAGGATTTTAACTATCGTGTACAATCAAACTAATTTTTACTTAATTTAATTATTGAATATTTTAATATATGAAAAGTATAATCTATCCATGGAATTGCTTTTTATTAACCATAAATATGAAATATGGCAAGCACTAATTTAATAAATATTAAGGATTTAAAGATCTCTCGGTGTGGGATGAAATTGAATGATAGTTCAATCAGCAGAGATCAGCAGAGCGATATATAAAGTATCTACCAAGCTATCGGCCATTTCGTTTGTATCCTTATAGGGTATGCTTTAATGCTTTGTAGGTCATATTTATCACATTTTAACCTTTTTAAAATTGTATAAAAAGTTCTAATTTTGAGCTTTATCTTCTTCCTCTTCCGGATTTCTTAAAAGCGCATTCTTTCATTTTTCTCTGGAAAAGTAAAGTTAAACTCCATTCTTCTTCATTGTGATCCTTAAATGGTCAAGACGTATATTTCCCTATTATTTTGCGATAACCAGATATATAAAGGAATGGGTTGATAACTTCTTCAGAAGCAAATGGGTATGAAAGTATTTAAAAACCTTTTGTTGTCAAATTTATTAATGATAAGGTAGAGGAGGAGGTTATATGTGGGAGACAGGGAGAAGAATGGGAGAAATAGAAAATAACTAGCAAAAGCGAACTCAAAACAAAAATAAATAAATAAAGGGAGAGAAAGAACGTGGTTTTGGAAAAAAAAATATATCACACAGAGGGTATCAATAGCGTAGTATCATTTTTATGGGAATTTTTTATATTTATAATTCAAAACCAAGAGTCAAGTGATATAGATTATATTAAATTTGCTCCCGCTGTATCAGTAGAAGTAGAAAAAAGCTGTTCTATGTACAAGGTTCATTAACGGACAACAAACAATTTACATAACGTATTTATTTTGCATTGAAACTGAGATGTTATGAAGTGGATACAATTAAAGTAATTAGTGGCAATATCCTAGCATATACTCCTTTTATTAAAATTGACTTGCCTTGGAATACTTTAAATTTTGTTTTTTACTCTTTTGGTTATCAATCTATTAGTTTACATTTCGAAGGTAAATTATAATATTTTTAAATTTGTTAGTGCATATTTTTATATTACAACATATTGCCGAAACTGTTAGTACATAGGTTCTAGTTTTATTTTGCAGATAGTGGCAATTTTAGAGCATAAACGTTCTAGCAAAATTAATAAATATTACTTTTTCTTCATTCCATTGTTAATTTACATTTTGTAGTGCTGTAAGCGACTTCCTATTAAAATAATGACGATGATAAATTTAAGAAAGGTTTTATTTCTCGGAGATATGGGCATAATCTTCTAATTTATTTATACTTTAGTCCGTAATCAGTAATAAGTTTGGAGGTAGTGGCGACCATCACTCTTCTTTCATAGCATAGTCTTTGTATATTCTCATGCGTTTAATGACACTACTGTTATCCCTATAACTATTACCATTATTAGATAAAACTTCGGTATACATTACTTTCAAGACAAATAAATGAAATAAAAGGAATCTGGGTTTAAAGTTAACATCTTACAATCATCTCATTTTAAAACCAGTTTCCATGTGAAACATTTACTGTCAAATGTATTATTCTAAAGGAGTTACTTGTTTTAAAAACAGAACGCCTTCAGTTCCTGGTTTCTAAATGGAACAATGGAGAGTCTGCACTTTCAGATTCCAATCTGACTTGTTATAATAACTGCATTCTTTCTCTGTTCTGTTTGAAAATTTTATGGAACGAAACAACTATTGAAAGATACAAAAAGGGTCAGTACTAAATACCGAGCGGGACTCAGGCCTATAATTCGATTCCGTAGTTTCCCGTGGTCATTTATGTGAATGTTGGGATGGATCTTTATTTTGCACGAATTTTCCCCTCTCCCGTTTCATACCATTTAATTCTTTTAGTTTTGTTACAGTGTCGAAGTGCCGGGGCAAGATGGGCTCTGTCGGCCCTGGTGGTTTAGTGGTAACCATACTTGCCTCCTAAGCCCAAGATCTCGGGTTCAGTCCCGGCCAGAATCGATGAATTATTTTCGGGTGTAAAAATCTTAAGTATGACTTCCTTCGAAATGGAGGTCAGCCACGGGTCCCGTATCGTTCATTTAGGTCACGAAAAAGAAACTGACACCAGAAAGAAGAGGCCTCCGAGCAAAATTGTCGGCAGTTTCACGCCCTGAATTAAATGGGACGCTGATGACCTGAGATGTTAAGGAGCGTCCGTAAATAAAAATTGAAAAAAAAGAGGAAGATGGGCTGTGTAGTGTAACGGTGGGTGCACTTTGGAAGCCTGTGAATTCGGCCACCCGGTGCCTCGTTCATCTCATCCCTTCCTCTCGGACGTGCCCCATGGAGTGTTCGCATAAACGGGAAAATGAAAATTGAAGTTGATCTACGGTGGCGGCGGCGGTGGCGGTGGTGGCGGTGGTGGTGGTGATGGTGGTGTACAACTTCGTAAGCATGGTTCTTTTAACCCTACTTGCTATTCTTTATCCGGACACTTTTAAAAAAAGAAATTGCATTTGCACTCATATACATTTACATATAGTATATACACTTGCATGCGCAAACGCCTACACTACATTCATACTCAAAGAGCATTCTACCCCAATATATGGTTCCCAATTCCACGCGCTTTGCATAGAAAAGAACCCAGTTTTGGCCAGTCATCTTTCTTTATAAACTGATCCCAACATACTAACCTATCCCTATTCGACTTAGCAAACTTAGTTTCCAGTGCAGTAAGCCTCCACTGTGAAGCGATTTTTATTGTGGATGTTGATGTTGTTAGTACCCCGTGTCTTTCAGCGGCCCGAAGTCTCCTTTTGTGTCCTCGTAGTCTCAGGAGGAGGGAAATGAAAGGGAGGAGTTCAAATCACACGTCAATTTGTTTTATTACACGCCTAGAATTACTGACGAAGAAGATGTAGAAGAAACTTGGCACAGCGATGTTACTGTCTGAACTCTGCTCCACTGTCTATCTGAACCTCGGGATAGTACCGTCTTCCACTTATATACTAATTTCAAAGTGCCCCGCGTGGTCCTAAGAACTCAATGGGTTCACATACTAGCACCCATGGAGTCTGAGCCTTCAAAATATTAAAATGTTATTGGTGAGCTCCTGTATTCCCAAATGCGCACACTTTAGATCCACCAACTTCTTGATTCCTCATTGGGGAGCTCCTGATTATGTGATATAATGACGTCATCGCAAGTACCTGTTCCCTTTCTATGTGTGGGTAATGCATCAATAAGTGTTAAATTGAAAGCATTATCAAAATGCTTACAGTGAGATAAGGCATGTTGGGCAGCCGGCAAGGTAGACTTGGTTTTAATAGAACGTCTATGATTGTTCATACGTAGCGAAACAACAGTAGAAATTAAACCAATATAAGATGTAACATTACTTCTTTGCTGCCTGCTCTTCTAAATGTCGTACATATGTGTTATGTTGTAAGCTTTGCAAAGCATTTTGTATTGGTTTAATTAATTAATTGGGTTTAAACAGCTATATTTTTACATAATGCGCGTATACCAGTGGGTTTAAATCTTACATATTAATTTTTTTCCCACAAACTCTTGTTGCTTATTTCATCTATTTCCATGCATAACGTTACCTTAGATATTCAATATTTATTTTTATCACCTTCATTTTTCTTCTTGCCATAGAAGAACTCAAGCAGTTCAAAATATAGATATTATTAATCTGTGACTGTTTCTTAGTGTTTTATCCTTTTCTGCTTTTCTAGTTATTATTTTAGTTACATTGTTATAAGTGTTACATTATTTTTCATACATATTATATATTTATATACATGTGTGTGTAAAATTTAAAGAAAAATATGCAAACAAACGAAATAAGCAGCATTTTAAATGCCTGTAAGGACAAAACTAAATCTAAGGAACAGTGTTGCGCAGTATTTCTTTAAACATTGGAAAATATGCAGGTTTCACAATGTAAGGTGTGTCAAATTTACGGGATATTATTAAACTTCCTTTATAGATGAAGTGACTGCTAAAATTAGCATTTGAAGGCCTGAATTGAGTGGGAGAAATCTGGACTGACTATTATTGTGCAAGCGATTGTGGAATAAAGGATGGAATGGCTCCCTTGTAGTGGAAATACTTGCGATATCGATTGTTGGTTGCACCGAATTACAAGTAACGCAACAGGTTATTGTTTTATACAGTAGATTTGGAAGCATTCTGTAATGTGGTAGGCATCGCACGGGTTAGAAGTTAACTAATATTCTCCTGTAGGAGGAAAGATAATGGAAAAATGTATTTCTAGCCGTAACTGGCACGCAGCAAAACATTTTTAAAAGCATTTCAATGAAGTGAATTTTAATAACTTAGATATTGTTGCCACATACCAAAACAAAGCATTACAATGCTATCTCGTGCTGAAATAAATTCAAAGACATTTAAAGGATTGGACTCCATTTGTATATTAATATAAAGGCTAGAAGTTCTTAAATCCTTCTCAGGACTACAAATACTAAAGTGATCAGCAACAAATATAAGTAAAAGTTTAGTTTGCTCATAAAGCTTTCTTATGTATTTATTTTTATCGGTGGAAAGCGGGAAATGTGAACATTTCATATTTTAGGGCGTTAATCACAGAGTTCTGGGATCATAATATTTGTTTTAGCGTGTTCCATATTTCTTAAAAGCTTCATATTTTGAAAAAAAAAATTGTGTGTTCATATTTTAAATAAGGTCTTAAATTTTTTGCAATACTTTCTATTACATTCTTCTGTAAATTCACCTTGATTTTAAATGTTGGCGGGGGAAAACGACGAGGGCCCAAATAACAAACTTTAGAAAAAATTAATGTCAAAGTTTAAAATCCACATATATGCATAATGCTATGACTTTGAATGAATTTTTATTACCTTAAAACGTTGTTACTTAACAGACTCAGGAAAGGAATCGTAATATTGAAAATAATTATTAAAAATAATAAATATTATCACTGATCACTAAAAAGTGTAAACAAAACTTGAATATTTTCTTGTAACCGATATTATGCAACCCTATTATGCAACAGCTGGTTTTCTTGTTCAGCCATGAGGCGTTTTTACTTGTAGTAGATATCCTGACTGAAACCTTTTGATTGGGAATGGTGTACCTGTAAAATATGCATGTGTAATATTAAAAACAGTTTTGATAATTTTTGTAATGGGTTTCTGACATATTGTAGGCTGATTGGTTACCACGTAATACAATTACCTTGTCATTATGTAAGTTATCCTCTTCTTGGATGTCTAAAACCGCCACGGGTGGCCGAGGTCGTTAAGGCGCGGACCCGGGAGCGGAAGGTTTGGCGTTCAAATCCCACCAGGACCGTCCTCCCTGACTGAGGTATTTCCAAGTTATCTTCAGTCCTCATAAATGGAGAATCCTAAATTTTGGCCTGGAACGTTTCCTTCCTAAAATAAAAATATCTTTTCCCAATTTATCATGTCATCTCATGTATCACCAGTGTCCTGTGGTGCCTTTTATACATATTATAGGAAATGAACATTTCCCTTTGAATTTAGGCTTTAAAAAGTCAGACCAACTACGAAAAATTACTTACACTCATTAACTTGAAGAGTATGACTTTTGTCCTGCCACTTCTAAAAACATATGCCCATTCAATAAAAGCCTTCTGATTAATCAAAATCATACTGCGATCACATTTATGTAGGAATGACCACAAACGGGAAATACCATTGTAACACCATCCAGCCAGTGTCTTTCATACCAAAAACAGAACACTGTATAGTTTTTATTTTGTCCGCAGTATGAATCACAATAAGTAACTAGTTCTCTGTATTGAGGTTGTGAAAGATGAAATTATACAGCATGACGCAACCTCATTTGACTCTTTTCTGGTCCTATTGGTCCTACGCATAAAACATAGGCTCTGGGGGAAATAAAATACAATTGTTAAAAAAATAATATAAAAATGTAATTTGTCGTTCATTGATTGTGATGTTTGAAACATAACAAGTTTTTCTGGTATTCCAAATAGCTTCAACAGTATTTGTTTTTTGATAATGGTGCCCAGAATTTCTTTTTCTTGTATAGAATGCATTGACATGACGCAAAAAAGCTCTTGTTCGGTATTTAGCTTTTTATTATCAGTTTGTAGTGCACGAAATTCCTTTAAATCATGTACCGAATGATAATCGAGTTTATAGGTGCTTGTAGTTAACTTTATGTTCATCGCAAGTTCTACACTTATCTGTTCATGGATATGCAAAGCCAATGTTGTATTGCGTAATAAACACGTTTGTGTAAGAGTTATAGAGCACTTTCTGCTTGGGGTATTTTGTATTGTATATCCTTTGACAAAATAAAAATAGTCATTTCTTGAACACAAAATTCTTCTAAGTCCTACTCGTTACAGTGCGCGGTTCACAAGTAATCAGAAAGGCTGTAGAGCCACTGCAGCAGTTGTGTTATATGGCATGCACCAAAGAAGCTCTCTAGTATGTGTGTTTCTTTGCACTGTGGCAGAGTGTGCATTGATGTCGTGGTTAAGGGCACAATGTTCTATCTAAATGCAATATGCTGCATACGTATTCTCTGAAAATGTAAGAAGGACAAAAGAGACTTATGGGCTCAAATTCAAGAAGCCTGGAATGTTGTAGCCTCTTGTCCATATTACTGTGGAAATCTGACATCTATCCCTGAAGATTGAGGGCAGTTAGGTTAGGTTAAAATATAATATGATATTAAAGAAAAATAATATTCTACACATACAGCTATAAAATTAATAATAACAAATTGTTGTGTGGGATTTAAATTTAAGCACAAACTTTCTAAACGGTTCGGTCACCGCTACTCTACCCTACCGTTCTCTTTCCAGATATTCATGATTGTGCCATTGCTCGCTGCATGCGCGTGTAAATGCAGCACTTACGAGCGTCCCCGAAGATCTTCGATCGACACCTTTGAATCTGGCGATGATTTAATTTTTTTTTCAAAGGGTGTACATAGTATGGAGTTGTCTCATATCCAAATACTCCGGTTAAGTATATTTTCTTTGTATTTCTCAAAATGTAATGTGTTCGTTAGTCTTGCATGTTATTAAATGTTGAAATAAGGGACATTCTATCATCCAAGTTCATGTTTTCGAAACACTGCAGTCGAGTACAATGACAGATGGACCCAACTCATGACTTTGTGCTAGTAACTTCTCGTTTGCATCACGTGACTTACTCATTTTTCTTCGTTTCCTCAAAGTATACTCGTCACCACACGGTCTTCATAGTCAGCACCTTCCACAATTGACATTAACTCCAAAATGAAGTATTTTGAAATGAACACACTTATTGCGATGCTGCTAAGCTATCCAAAGAGAAAGAACCAGTGTTGCCTTTAATGCTACCACACGAAGTTAGACGATCAACTTTATTCCCTGAAACTAGGTGAGCTCCCATCGTTCTTCCCTAATAGGTGTTTCTCTTAATCTGTGGATCTTCATCATATTTGAAATAACCAAGCAACCCTCCATTAATTTTCAACATAATCTAATAGATGGCAGCCCTCACTCAAAAATGACATTTTATGGGCCATCGTCCCTTCAATTGAGAAAGCTCGAATGGTAAAGTTATTTCAGTCCCCGACTCATGTATTGTGTTCTTGCTGCATGTTAGCGCTCAGCTGCAGGGATTAACTGACCCCTACTTGTCTGTCGTTCAGATCTACTGATGAACTTCAGAAACAGAAGATCGAAGATTCGCTTTTTTTAAAAATAAGACCAAAACCTGTGTAATATAACTTTGAGTTTGATTTTGTGAATCTTTCTCTTACATTATTTAAAAATAATTAGAAATAGCTTATGTTCCTTTCTAAAAGTTGTAGGAAAGGTTTGCTCTGCCTGGGGAAAATCAGATATCTGATATGACTGGTCACTTTAACCGCAAGATGCTGTAGTACGTTTTGGTAATTGGATAATGTGTCACTTTTTATACATAGCGTGGGATTATTGTGCAAGTAACCCTTTTCTTTAGAAGATCTTCTCTCCGTCACAGTATCACCCACCTCTACCCTTTTATAATTAAAGCAGTTAATACAATATTATATGACAGAACATGACAGTTACAAATCATATTATTACAATAATTTACACCGAACTAAATGTTCGAATTCACTTTTCGATTCTTTAGAAATACAACGAATCCTAATTCAGAATTGCTTTCCTTGTTGTTAGAACGACTCGCCATTCTATTCTATCCTTTTTTTCGCTCTCCTGCATTGTAATTGTTAGTTCGCCACGTATGCTGGCAAGAAAAATACCACTGTGCCCCTATTGTAAGTAAAGAGTAAGTCTTCTCTTCCAGCTGATTGGAAACTAGGTAAACCTGCATTTTATAGTCTTATGGGAAATACAGGTGCTCTGAAGTGAGCCGCTGCATTTGGCAGACCGTCCTATAAGGGATTTGATTTATTGATTTGATTTATTTAAGGACACTCTTGCCGCTTGTGGTGGCTCAGCAGTAAAAACGGGCTTTAAAAACCATTAAAAAATGGTCGCTCTTTAATATCTCAGGTCATCAGCGTCGCATTCAATTCAGGAACAACCGATATATTTTGTTTAGTGGCCTCTTCTTTCAGGCTTGAGGTTCTTTTACGTGCCGTAAATCTACCACATGGAACCCATGGCTGTACTTCTCTTCTGAAAGAAGTCATAATAAGTATTTATACGTCCGAAAAAATCTATCTACCCTGGCCGGGATCGAACTCGCGATCTTGGCCTTAGAAGGAAAGTATGGATACTACTAGACCACCAAGACCGACTCCTAAATGTGAGGTTTTCTTTATCTACTGTGTACATATTGCCCAAAACAACTCCATTTTTTCTTTCATTTGTATATAAAAATATCTACAAAATGTAAAATATGGTTCAGTGCATTATGTTTATCATTTTACATAAATGACACACAGCAGCCAATTCTATCGAAATTGTATGACGCAGGGGACAGTGTTTACAGAATAGTCTGTAAAACTTCAGGACAGTATAACTTCGCAATGCGAGAAGGCTCCGTCATGTGCAGTTCCCTACCTTATCTTCTATTAAGTATATGCGTAATATTAGTTAATTGAATTTCTAGTATAATAAAAGTTCATAAAACTCGCTGTAGTTCTCAAAAATTCTTACCTTTGTATATTGAGAAACGGTGAGTGATTTATGGTTCATTTGAGGTGGAAACTTATGACTGGGCCTCCGTCAATTCCAATTATATGCATCACATCGCAACGTGGCTATGGCTTTGATCTAGTTCTATATCTGTAGCTCCACATTGAGGCTCTTGAGACCATTCGCACCTACTATCAAAACTCTTAGTGTCGAGTACCTTATCTACTCACAAATTCTTTGTAAGAGTACAGTGTATGTCCAAAAGGCGTATTGTTACAGGCTGAATATTTTTCGAGATTCCACCGATAGACTGCCGAAGAATGATGACACAATTCTTATGTCCATAGTCCATAGAAATATACTAGGAACATAAACAATGCATGGTAATTCTGGTCGTGGATCGGACATTGTCCGCTATGATACAGAACTTCCCTTCCTCCCAACTCCCCTCGTGCTTCCCCATCTCCGCCTCGTGTTCGCAAGTATTTTATCAACATCTGCTTTTTTTTATTGCTTAAGGGTAGGTATGGAAAACTATTGGGCCAATACAAAGCACGAACAGAAACTGCGAGTCACCGCCTGATAAGGAAACAGAACTGATCAGCGACAGGCATAAGGAGAGAGGGTAGTTTGTAACTGGAGGCCTATTGTACCCCTTCCACCAGTTGTCTATAGCTAGTAATAACATATCTTCATTTCTTTCATTCTGGTTTTAGTGCTTAGAAATTCGAGTGCCTATTTATGGATATATTAAAGTTGAATTTAAACATTTCATTATGAATTAAAGAATGATTTGTCAAAACTTATCATTTTCAGTTCAAAAGCTCATTAAGTCCACCGGAAAAGCACAAGTATCAGTTATAATTATGTAGTAACCTACCGCTGATTACAAGTTATGGAGAGTTGACCGAGGTGGTGTTTTTTTGCTGGGAATGAGCCATCTTGTTAAACTAAAGGTCATATAACTTACTGCGGCAACAAACCCAGTACTTGGTTGTATCAACAATAAGAGGAATCTTGAAAGGTTACAGGAAAATCGTTAGCTGGACGGAATCAAAAGATCGAATAGAGAGCCTCTCTACCAGTAGGACTCCAGCTGAAGATTCTGGAGGATGTCAAAGAACCAGCAAGTAAACGCCTTCCAAAAGAGATTCTTATGTTAATGACAGGGTGATAGAAGGAGGCATGGAGAAGATAGAGAAGAGTATAAACGGGGCGCACACACTATGTAAAGTGCATGAATTTTGATTGTTACTGATGTCGATATACCTTCGAAGAATGCTAATGAGAAACCATTTTCATGCACGTCGAGTAATAAAGACAAATGAGGTTGGAAATGTTGAAAGGTAAGGGGAGAGAAGCGGTGAGGTACTAATGTTCAAGTAGATCACTGATAGCGAAATAAAATACTGGATATTGGTTCAAGTTTTAAATAAAAAATAAACAAAATTAAAGATAACAAAACCGCAAATCTTAAACAAAAAGAATGAACGTTAAGCTCATAAATTATTTCGGCTCCTTACTCTAAGCGCATGCAAGTTGGTGACCCAGTAGATCTATTTAAAATATAATTATTCTAAACACAAATACCTTATAGCATTAAAAAACTTGCATATTCTATTTACTTTCCTTTGATTACTTCTCTGCTTGTACTCAGCATTCCAACGACGTATTTACCTCTTTTTAATTATTTACTTCATGGGTGGCGAAAGCCGAATCAAATTAGCGTTTTCAACCCACGTTGCTACATTTCTGAGAGGCCTACAGTAGTCCAGAGTCATCATAACATAAAGACATCGATCGGTTACGCACTGCAATCCTTCGCTGCTGTGCTTTGTGGGCATAGTATAACTTGGATTTGACTCGGCGCAGCACCCCTGAATTACTCTGTAGTTCTATGTATTGCATTCGTGCCTCCCCATTTCAATTTAAACCAATAGGATTATATATTCACTTATTTGTACGAAATAGTTGTACATGCAATGGAAATATCTACTTTTTCTCATTACAAAAAACAAATATATAAATAAAAGCAAATAACACGCAGCTATCAATGAGAAACACCGCAATCATTTCAGAGTTTGTAGAGGAATATTAGATAGGCTATTTGAGATAATGAGGCTATGATCTGTATGTTAAAATTTTAAAATATGGCATTAAAGTTCTAAAGCATTGTATGCACTGGCTAATGAACTCCCATTCCAAATGATACCACACAACGGACAGACGTCTCTTGGTTGCTGTTGGTATGACAATGGAGTTTAGTAAAAGTGGATCACCGAGTTCGAGTCCCTTTGATTATTGTTACTATCTATAACTTGTTATGCATGAGCATACTTTATAATAAAACAAAATATTATGATCTTCATAATCAGTTTGTTGTCTTATAGGTTAAGCCATACAATCAGGTGGATAACTTCCTGTGGTCTGAGTTACATAATAGAATAAATAAATCATCCGTCATATAATGATAAATCATCGCACTGTCGTATGATTAGTCCTATTTTTTGGACATTTTATAGCCCCAAACATTAAAAACACTGGTGATCATATGTTGAAAATCGCGATATCTCGCTCATGAAGAAGATTTGAAGGCATTCTAAGACAAACTTGTATACAATTTGCCTTTTACAATAACTTATTAGGACCTAATTGTAACGTCTGTATCATATAACCCCAGTTGTTATTTTTCTTTCCGTACTGTGAATTTTCTTTTTCAAATTATTTAAGACTCCTTTACACTCTCTGAAATTATTTCGGTGTACCTCATTAAGACCCGGTATACATATCAAGGATATATCAGATACGAAGGTGGTTTGACACGTCGGGTAAATTTTTATGAAATGAGGGAAAATATTCATTAATTGGTATAATTATTTGTAGGCGTCATTTTAGCAACAGTCTGTGTTTAAGTTTCAGTTATTTTCAGCGCGTAGTTAACGTTTGAGGGACATCTGAATCGGTCACTAATACGTTTGCCATAAAAAAGAACTTGTTCCGTGTAGTGATTAAGTATATTTATTTAAAGAAGTGCGCACCTCGCAAAACGAAATGAAGTTATTTTTTCATTCCGCAACAACTTTACATGGAATAAATGAGTTTAAACTTGGCGTACATTTACCAAAGATGAAGCACATTTAGACGTTCAATTGAGGTCGCCACGAAAAAGTTGAACATTGAAAATGTCCATTGTATCATATTAGAAGACCGCTAAGTGATAATAGTGACTGTATGCATAACAGTGTTAAAGAGCGTCCGTAAATAAATAAAAAAATGTGCATAATAGCTGAATGAATGCATATGAAGTGGCTGTCTCTTAATTGGTGATTTTGGACCAAAAAACGCACGCAAAAATATATTTGTCGTAGTTTAATAGCATTCCTTAGTACTTTTCCACTTGTGACCGTGGAAAAAAAATCGATTCACCGAGTGGAAGTATTAGCGAAATCAGTGGACAACGATTGGTGAATGTGTGCCGAGGAACATTAACATGTTTGTCAGCTGGGAAGATGATGACCATTGTTTTTGGGGATCCCGTATGAATAATCATGGGAGATTACTTGAAGTTAAACAAGAAGATTTCTGTATGCAGCATTTTTGAACATTTAAAAGATGAATTGAAGGAAAATAGACTGAGTTTACCGCACAAAAATGTGCTCTTTCACGAAAATTGTACGAATCGCAACTCATACATCCTATTTCCGAATTTAACTAATTGTAAATATGACGGAAACAAGGACTTTTAAGAACGGATCGGTTATTAGTAGGGTGGGATGAACAGAAGCTGGGCAATGTTAAGAATTCGTCAACTTGGGCATTACTTTTACAATGAACGGAAGGTGGACAAAGGACAAATCACAAGCACAACAACAAGGGACAGCAGAAGACACTCTTTGGTTGCGTTGCAGAATTGCAGATATGCCTAAAGTTCTGGAAACAGTCTATGGGGTACTAGCCAGGTCTACGATGACATATGGGGCAGAAATTAGGGGATGGAAACAAATGGGGACGATTCAGTAAGGACACACTTTTTCAAAGGGAATTTTGCGCTGGGTAAAGGCACGGCGAATTACTGAGTTAAGAGGGAATTTAAGGCCTACAACGAGACCATGGAGTGTAAAATTGTAGTACTGAAGTTTTGCCTGTGAAATATTCACAAAGACCAAATTTTAATTAGGGCATTCTGCTCCTTGAAATAGAGTTGAGATGGAACAGTTGCATGGGCATACAAATTAAAAAAATAAATAGGGGTGGGTTCCATTTGGAATGGGTCAGGAGAATACAAGTGCAATGAGGAAGGTTTTGAACCGCTTGAGGGATATGGATAAGCAGCGACAATTGCGCATGCACGTAAATGATTTCGCTAGAAATACAATCGGGGCTAAAATCTGAGTAGGGGGTGGAGCAATACATAAATATAGGAACTAAACTCACAAGCCAGTGGCTCGCGTGGCCCAGATTAGCCGCATTGCGGGTGAATAAGATCACCGACGAAAATAAACTCAGACTTTGTCCATCTGTGAGAAAAGGGAACCATGGATACATATACTGGCCGAATGTTAAGCACAGAAGAATGGAGAGAAAAATATCTGCCACGACACGTTCAAAAAGGAGATGATCATGCTGGGCTCTGCTGGCGGGCAAGAAAGAGCTAAAATGCTAAGGTAAAATTCCGATGAATATGACAGCTCAGATGTGAAAAGGCTAGTTACTGAGGAAAGTGGTTGGGGAAACAAAATGAGTGAATCTAGCTATGTGTGGCATAATAATATTTTTTACATTTATTTTATTCTTATACAGGTTTGTTTATATTTTTATGGAATAGCTATATAATATATTGCATTAAATTAAACATACAAATGCACTTATGGTTCGTTAGATCATTGCGCCTGTTAAAATTTTATTGTAATGCTGTCACTGGAATTGCTACTGCTTCTGCTGTCTTTTTCGTGTCAAATTTGGTTTTACGCGAGTAAATGCTCGTCGGATGAGAATGTTATTGAATCTGTCTATTACTGCTTTTATGTTTCAGACAGCTTTTGGTAAACTGAAACTTTTAATAGTAGACGGAAGTATTAGAAGTTAGATCTTATTAACAGGTATAACTTTACTTTTAATTTGGTATTAAGGGCAATTTTCTATAAAACTTTTCTAACAACTAACAAACAACGCATCGCTGCTTTTAAAATTAATTATTTAATTGAGAACGGAAACATTAAATATCTTGAATGTATACTTTTATACTTGTACCAAAAGTACTTTAACTGAACACGCTCAAACTAGAAAATGAATATTGTAACACGTTCTATAATATATATATATATATATATATATTTGTTTTAATACGTAATGTGATGATTGTTAATCTATTCAAGTGTACACAAAAGACACATTTTATGACGTTTTTCACATTTTATTTAATTTGCATTCCTCACGGCGGTTTACACAATAGGCTATTGTGCAATTAGTGACATTACACAAATTTGTTTCAAATATTTGCATACGTAACTATACTGGCAATCCTGGAACCATGTCAGGCTGGAAGAAAATAAACAGCAACTGAGGCAGTCATTGATCATGTCCAAATGCATATTGTAACTTCTTTCATCTCGAGAAAATTACACATTTAATTAACAATTATTGTATTGTAGTAGTGTATTTATTTACAAAATATATTTGTTACCATTATAACTCATTTATGTAGCACAATTCTTGAACCGTTCGTGCTTTTACGATACACTAAGAAATACATGAAATCACACAAACCGATATTTTACTCTTAAGAAACAAATGTTATATATATATTAAAATGAAATAAGAATCGGAAAAATATTAATTACATAAAAATTATGAATATAAATGAAAAGTTCAAAAATAAATCACTTACACCCCACGACATATATGAATAAATATTACCGAAAGTGTACGTCTAATGTTCCCTTATCCCTATTCCCAGCATTCTGCCTTTTCCGATTTGAGTTCTCTAATTACATCCTCCCTCCGGCTCCTTCCTGTCTTAACAGAAATCTAGCTCAGCCATTGACCTCTTATCCCGTTAACAAATAGCCCGATAGACATCTTTTACACAAATCGTCCGTCCCCTTGCAGTACGACAGAATATATTCCCAAGACTGTTTTTCCGATCTTGTAAGGAAAAATCTCGTACCCTGTGTCTTTTAATGTGGTCATCCGCCACACATATAACCTAAACTAAGCGAGACCCTGAGTGCTGAATTTGGCCCCTGTTTGCATGTAATGCTCCATCCCCCACTCGACTTTCAGCTCCGAATCTCGCTCGTATCCCATTGAAGCTTTCTCTGTACACTCCGAAAGAGTCAACCGATTATTTATGTCCCTCATTCCTTTCTTAATTTTCACCCAAGGCCTCCTCCAGTTTACCCCTCCTTGCGATCAAAATTTTACCCATTCCTATAGTTTCCAGACCCCTTCTTAATTTTGAAACTAGGTTCCATTTCCCCCATTCTCAGTTACTCATGGTAGCAGATTGCCATAACTTGCCTGATCTCTGTAAACAAATCGTATTGAATACTTCACTGCTCGGATTCTGCATTCTATAATCTCTCAGTAGACACAAAATTCCTTAAGGACTCCGCAATTTGATGTATCCCTCCCCACTCCTAAAATACCTTTTAATGAATGAATAGTGTTTAACCTCCGTTTTTGCTACAGAGGCACCACAGGCGATGGACACTGATGATACATGAGATGAAATTATATTTTTGGAAAGAATTTATTTTTAAAGAAGGAATCGTTCCGGGCCTAATTTTAGGGTAACTCCCCGGTATTTGCCATTTATGAAGACTGAGGAAAACCTGGAAAAAACCTCAGCCAGAGAGGACGGTCTTGACGGGATTCGAACCCCAGACCTCCCGCTCACGAGTCCGCGCCTTAACGACCTCGCTCACCCGTGGCGGTAAATGCCTTTTAAAAAAACTCTTCTTTATCCGATACAATTGCACTATTCGTTCCCAACCCCAAAAATCAGCCCGTAAGTTATTGCAGATCGTACCACGGGTCTCTAACAGTCCTACCAGTACATCTGCAATTCTGCTTCGTATACGGAGAGTTGCTGCGGCTTTCATATTCGTTTTATGTTTTGTCCCATTTTCCATTCATTTAGGAGGTTATACCATGGTACCGAAATTCTTCACCTTATCGGGTGTCTGCCCTGCATATGTTTTTATCTCTGCTTTGCTATAAACGGTTCTGTTCTTGAAGGTCATAATCTGCTTTACTTTTATTCACCGTAAGTAGCCACGTATCACAGTATTCGATCCTGGAGGTCTATGGTAGCCATACTTGCCTCGTAGACCCATATAGCGGGTTTACTCCCGGATCGATGGATTTTTTGGGGAGTAAAAATCCTAAGTATTGTTTCCTTCGGAAGGGAAATAATGCCGTGGGTTCCAAATCGTAGATTTAAGGTACGTAAAAGAACCTCAAGCCTCAAAGAGGAGGCCTCTGAGTAAAATTGTGTGGCCGTTTCGCGTCCAAAATTGAATGGGATGCTGATGAATTGAGGTGTTAAAGAGCGTCGGTAAATAAACTGAATACTACCAGTATCACAGTATGCAGTCTGTTTAGTACACGCTGTAGGCCGTCTATCGTAGTAGAAATAACGTCCGCTTATAACACAGCTGATACCTGCATATCTTTTTCATCGTAGGTGGCGCCGTATTTTTTTGTAGCAATGCCTCGATCATTTGTTTGTTTATCCTGGCAAGAGATAACGGCCTGGGGGCCTTCTCTTCCACTCTACCAGGCGGAAAAATCAGCAAAAATGCAGAGTACAATATACATATTTATGTATGCCATTAATAAAAAATTAAAAGAATACGGGTCACAAATGCAACCTACCTTGCATCTCTCCGGCTAGAAAAATTCCCTGATATTCTGTTCCTGTTATACTTAGTGCAGAATTCCAACTTCATGTATATCTTCTGTAGTGCCCGAATCGTTTTGTTGACATCCGTTTTATCAGCAATTTGTGCTTTCAAACGGACAGATTCAAAAATTTTTGATAGTGACCAAATCACAGTGCACTTTCTTCGTTTGTTTCAACCATATTGTGTCCAAAATAAATGCGTTGTCTACAGTGCTGTATTCTTCCGTGAAGCTCAACTGAATTTTTGAATTTTGGGAAAACTGGTTATTGTTTCTTCATACAAAATTCTGCCATAAAATTCCCCATAATGGGCAACAGAATGACCCCGATATAGTTGTCCATAGCTTAACTTGTAACCCTTCCATTTATATATTGAATGAATAATTGAAGCTACCCAAACGGCTATATATTCCGCCTTTTTAAATATTTTGTTAAATATTATGTGCAACATTAATCCAAATCCCTCAATGCATTAGGGCGCTTTAAACAGCTCCGGCAGTATCCTCCTCCGCCCCCGAGTTTTGCCCTGATTTAAGCATGTTATTGTCTTTGTTACTTCCCTTATAGAACTCGCGGTGTTTCTAGCCCTTCTGATCCAATCGGAACACCAACGATCCCGCTCTGAAATTTCCATACAGGTCTATGTCAAAATTTCATTGCACGCTGGGCCCTTTCCTCGTAATTTTTTGATCACCTGCCAGATCTCTGTGATATTCTTCCTTCCCACCGCCCACTGAATTTCCTCTCTTATTCTCTTCTGTCAGGTCGCTTGCTGTTGCTGCAGAAGTTCTTTATACTCTTTTCGCTTTTCAGTATAAAAGTTTTTCATCCCTTCCCACCCTAGGAACATTCTCATTGCACTCTTTGCTTGTTTCTTGGCATTTCTGTATTCCTGGAATACCACCGTGATAACTTGCGCCGGTCCCTTCCATTTTACAAGATATTGTAATAAAAAGAATATTTAATTTGTAATACTAAAATACATTTAAAAATCATAATTATCATTGTTGCATATCCAGATATTTGTGTGAAGAATCTTCATTCTCTTCCAGAGTGAGAAATATATGAATTATATTTTTTAACACAAGGAACGTTTTAAAATGACATTTAATTTCCATTGACTAATTTATTTATAAATATTAAGGAATGTCTAAAACATAGTGTAAGATACAAGTGTTAAAAACATTATATTTTTTGAATAAATAAAACGCCCCTTTCAACATAAATAACTGCTGCATAAATAACTAATCCGAATGGATTAAAGAAAGGACTAAAATCTCTGACTTCGTGTAAATCTCTCGATGAAGATCATGTTGAGAAATAATATTGTTGTATTATAAAACATCTAATTTGTTTTATTTATTTATTTCTTTTTACCACTTTTCAACCTACCGTTGAATTAGCATTTAAGAAAATGTTTTAAGGGTTGTTTGAACGGCATGGTTAACGCTGGTGGTCAAGTTATCCAGTGCGTGCAAAACAGGGCGCTCAGGATGATTTTCGATACAAACCAAAGTTTCCATCACACATTCTCCATCAGCAATCCGGACTACCATGTTATTCGTGAGAGGGCAAAGACGCTGTATCATAAACTCCCATTCCGCCCAAACCAGTCGGTCCTGGTGATGTAGTGGTTACCATACTTGCCTCCTAAACCCAAGATCGCGGGTTCGAACCCGGCCAGGACCGATGGATTTTTTCGGGCATAAAAATCGTAAGGGAAGTAAAGCCGTGGGTCCCGTGTCGTACATTTACGGCACCATAAAGAACCTCAAGCCTGAAAGAGAGGCCTCTGAGCAAAATTGACGGCCGTTTCACGCCCCGAGTTGAATGGGACGCTGATGAACTGAGATGTTAAAGAGCGTCCATAAATAAATCAATCACCCAAACCTGCTGGCGCGTCTCCTGGGTCAATATGACCACAGGACCAAACGACGGTGCCCTTCATATAGACTTCCCAGAGACATCTTGGAAACCTAACGAAGCTCTCAACCAATTTTCCCCCAGAAAAGTGTTGTCGGCATTGCTTGCCAAAGAGTACTTCCGAAGGTTCAGCAACCTGGTTTCTGGACACTCCTTGGATGGGTGACCGCAAAGCAACCTTGACCATCCAGCAACATTGGCCATGGTCAGTAAATAGATGAGTGACCCTTGTTAACATCATCAGAATGCTCTACTATCTTAAGTATAGACGTAAGGACCGACATAGCAGAGATAGTATCGAACCCAACAAAGACCTAACGATCACACAGGTAAAGCCGCAGGTGCGTGAGATACTGTGGCTTAACACCCTCCCGCAGGGCAGCTCGTGGCTGTTCTATTCTGGAATTCTGGTTACGCGACACGTTACCAAAGACTTCTTAGACAGATTTAATTTGAGTTGACATGAGAGAGAAATTTCTATTGAATACGAAGACATGGGAAATGTGGAAACAAAACTGCTGCTACATTCTCAGCCAAAAAAAAAAAAAAAAAAAAAAAAAAAAAGTGAGTATACAAATCATTCAATATCTTTGTTAAAAATCTCCCTGCAAAGTACACGAGTCGTTAGGATTATACATACATATTAACGAATTAAGTTCTATTTTAAAGGATATTAAATATCATTCGTGCTTATGGTAATACCTCAGACGGACAGTGGGACACTATGCACTTTAGTGTTCTTTACACAAAACTTGTATTTGTAACTTTGATTGCATTCTACAATTGGAATACACACTAAAAATGAGAGCCATCATACTTAACAAGTTGCAGGTCTAAGGCCAGTCCATATATTTAGCTACACTGTTAGAAGGATTAATGGTCAGCCCATCGCTTCAAATGGCATATAGTGTGATGCTAAGGTGATTAAATGATCCTTAATTTAGTCCAGAGGCTTTTTGAGAATTAAATGAGACTAAATAATCAATTTTAATTAAGAATTACAGGAAAAATTTAATGCTGATACTATGATAAATGCGCTAGGTTTACTAATTCAGTTATGAATGCTATAAACCATTATACGCCCTGTAGTTACTGTTTTAACATATATGCTTTGCATAGGGGTGAGGATATTCTTGGAGGTTTAAATAAAAATAAAAGGAACGTACTATGTTGACTACTTGATAATGGATAATTGGCACTTGCCTTTCGATCTGGGAAGAATTTAACGTTTAGTTTATATAATTTACTATTTTAAGGGATAATAAAAGCTTTAGAGATATCGTGTCGTTTAATATATCTCGCACAACTTAAAAGGTTAGGGTTTTGGTACGAAAAGGAATTTTCGTTTAAAACATTTACAGAAATTTACTTTTCAATTAAGATGAACATAAAAACATTAACTTGTGTAACATTTCGTTTGACTGATATAGATCAATACACCTATAAAATGTACCCCAGCATTCATTATAAAAGCATGAAACAACGTGGAGTAGAGCAAAAGCAACATCAGAATAATTTTCTGAATCACATTCCATAAATGACTTGTACAGGACTCTTGTAAGTTGCGGGGAAGGCGATATACAAGATAAAACTGTTTCTGCATAAAGAGTGTATTCGTATGCTTATTATAAGTATTTTCCAAATTTAAGATCCGGATTATCAACCAGAATTTTTATATAATCTGTAATGCTTTTCGTATATATTTTGTATTGTCTACAGAATAACTAGAGTGTATTACATTTTATAGAGAATCCTAACGAACATTTATGAAGAACTTTTAAGGCCTACATCAGCCAAGCGAAGGGTTAAACAGATGAGCACTTTTATGGTCTTCATCACTATTGTGAGGCAACTCTGTAAACAAAATTTTAATTGAAAATTTGTATTCTAGTCGAAACTCTTTTGTTAAAACAGCAACAATTTTCATTCACTAGAATTTAGCTTTTTAGATAAATATTCTTTTTTATATTTTCTGTATTATAATAATCATTTTTATCTACCCGTACTTTTAAGATTTCCTTTCTGCTATTTATCACATGCACGTTCACAATCACAATACGTTCCTTCGTTATAAACGATGGCTGTAATTTAGGCTTTTAATTCTATGTAAATTGTCTCATGCTAATAGGTTTTCTGTATAAAATATATGTTCTTTATTTATGGTCGCATTAACATTTAAATGGCACATTTGGGTTCAACTAAAAGTTATTTACCTATTATTTATTCATATAAAATATTAAGTAATTTATGTGAAGCAACTGATTTGGGTACAAATCTAACATTAAGTAATCATCGTATTTTTTATAATACTTTCGCAGATATTTTGAAATTAATACCCACTATAACTTGAAATAAACGTAATTCCAAAATAATACGCACGCATGTAGTTAGAAACGTTTTCTTAATAAAAGACTTAATTCTATTGAAGTTTATTGGTTTATGTTGAAGAGAAAATTATGGGGCTCAAAATATTTCTTTTTTTAATAAAAATAAGAAAATTAAATTGTTTCAGCAATACTTTTAAACCTTAGTATTTCTTGGATGTTAGATTAACACAATTTACATTTCATGTTTGAAATTTCCGAAGATAAAAAATAGAATGACATATTTTGGTTGGTTACTTATTTCGTCATTAGCAACCAGCCAGGTCATTTACTGTATTTTAAATAAGCATTTTTTGCCATGCCATCTGAAAAAGATAGGAAATAATTGTAAGACCCAGACACACACAACAAAATGCTTTCACAAGAAGTGCAATATTTATTTTACTGCCTACTCGCATAATGAATAATTCTGCTGACTTTCGCTGGAGCATGCGGATGTAATTGCTTAATATGAAATTGTGGTGTTCGAATAGGATAAAGAGCACAAATAGTTGCAGTTACTAATGCATGCCTTTCAGCTCTGGGCACGAGAGGCAACATTTGGATGTAAATCTTTGCGAGAAAACTTTTAGCAAAACAAGGTTATTTACATAGTTGCTGCTTGTATCATTGGTAACCCTGGCAACTGACCTTTCCATATCGACTCGTCTGGCATGCCGGCCGGCTTCCGCTGAAATATGATTCGTAACCTCGCGCACAAAATAACTTGCCTGGAACCGTAGCCAGCAGATATGTCAAATTCTTTGATAGCGGGGCATGTTTCAGCACAAAAGGAGAACAAAGTTACACACCTATAAAAGAGTACAAATAGGAAACAGTTAAATGAATTCAGAAAGGCACTTCGTAATGTACTTACTCAGGATTTTATGTGGATTTCTAGGCATTTCAGCTTTAGTTGAACTAAGAAAAGTTTATTTTAATAAACAAGAATTTAAATACTAATACTGTATATGGTATTTGTTCAAGAAATAGCGTTTTTTTAAAAATAATATATATAAGAAATAGCGTTTTTTTAAAAATAATATATATATATGAATACACTTTTCTCCCTTTAGTGCCATTACTAAACTTTTTATATTTGTGTAACATAAGTGAATTACACGAACAGAAACAGTTACCAAAATAATTAAAACTCTGTAGTAAAATATCTATATTAGTGAAATTTAGTGAAACATCTTTTATCCATGTCAATGTAGCATACATATGTTACAGAAACAAAATGTACAGGGAGATTTTTATACTTCGCACGGAAAAGACGGTGGCATTTGCCGGAACATATCAAAAGTATCGACCGGCGCGCTCAAGCGTGCTTGTACCCTTAAGATAAAATGTCGTTATAAAAACGGATGTATTTTATTTTGGGATGTTACTTGCCCATGAAGATGAAATCAAGTTTCGTTGCTTCCAAAATTAATGTCTGATTAGTTTCTATGCTACAAACACTATTGAAAGTCCAATCGTTGGCGTGATCGCGCTGTTGTAATTTAAATGTGTATTTATAATTTTCATATTAATATATATCCTGTATTTAGGAACATTGATAATTAGCACACATATTTACTTTTACTTGTTTAAATATTGAAGTAATGCTTAATACCAATTTTTAGAAATTAATTAATTCTATTCAGTATGTATTAATAAAATTTAATATTATTTCATGAAGTTTTGTTCCCCTATATTTTTAAAGTTCTGATTAATTCTTTCTGGTTTCGATGACTTTGTATTTTTCACATTTTGGCAAAGATTTTTGCACTGATAGCATTTATACATGCTTGATTGTATTTTCTTCTTTTATTTCAGCAATATTTTCTTCTGATATTCACCATAATGTACCATAGTGTTTTAGCTACTCTTGTTCTGGTATATTGCTTATTCTGATTTTATTCTTTTCTTCCATTTGCATTGTACTTATGAGCTATATGCGAACTCTTGTGTTTTATGAATATCATGTTCCATTTGACCAATAAAAATGTTCTCACGGTTACTTCTTTGTGTATTGGTTGTTTTATTAATCGTTGTTGCAAACTTTTTTTCTCTTGGTAATTCTGTTTTGATTTATCTTTTACTTCGGGAATATTATTATATGCTTCTTTCTTTTTTATCATCGATGGCTCTTTTATTTCATCTTTTCAATTTTAATACTATTTTTCTTTCATTCTTTTTACGCTCCTCTTTTAATGTAACTTATTGTATTATCTCATTCTTTTCTATATCGCAATTTTACTTTATATTCTTCCTTGGTATAGTATTTTATATTTTATATTCAGTTCTTGTAACAACATAGAATATATAAGTAACAAAAATGTTTGAGTTTTCTAATAAAATAAAACGATTTAAACAAAAAACACTTATGTTTAACTGCATAAAAACATCGGTTATAAGGCTATGCTCACTTTATACATTATATATCTTCCTCTGTAATTCCAGCATATTTTAATTCACCCAAGTTTTGTACAATTTTTAGGATTTTCTACATGAAAATTATAATACCAGAGATGTTTGCTCTTCTGGGTATGCGATTACTTTTCTTGTGATAAGAAATTAATTTAGGGAATCTTTGATATCCTCCATCTTCCTTTAAGAGCGGTATACGGTTGAAGCTTTTGGAAGGAATGAAAGTTGTTTGAGGCAGGATTTCGTTGTTGTTGACCTACTGACTGGCTAATGCTTGTGCTCAGCTTGGTTAGAAATGTTTGTAGAGGATCAGCTGCAGAATTGCGATGTGAGGGGGAGGTTTTTGAATAGCTACTTACTGCGGTTCAGTAATGGGAACATGACATTTTTTCCTTAGATTCTCAGGGATTCTTTTTTGTTCAGACAAGAGGCAAATGTATATTTTCGTTTACTACTATATTCATTACTAAAACACACAGAAATATGAGTTACTGCATTTTACCTAACACGATTTAAATAATCCGATGCCCATTGCAACCAAAACTATCGTAACCATTAACGTTCGGTGGAGAAAAGTGGAAATGGTTCATGGCTCTTGTTCAATGATCGTAACATTTCTCTACCTACATTTGCAAAATTTGAAATTGTGGTAATATGAACCTTTGTTAACTCATCGCTACAGGACATAATTCCGATCTACTGTTACACAATAACATATCAAAATAAAAACTTTATTTAATGACCAGGATCTAGCGATTATTAGAGATGCCATAGACAGGTCTGATCTTAATTACTGTTCTGATATAATGTCTCTTTTTAAAACTATTCCTTTGAGAAGGGTCAAGCTACTTCTGTGAGGGGATAAATAATGTTCATACTTTTATTGACAATACCTTTATTCATCCTCATAATTTTGGTGATTTTTCACATAACCCCCATTTGATTCAGTGCACCTGATCTAGCGTTTTTTCCATCTTCAAAGTTATGTTGGACATTCGTCCAAGTTATGTTGGACTTTCATCGTCTCTGCAGGCTTTCCCCCTGCTTCTAATTATGGAAAATGCCTCACACGAATGTTTGGGGAAAAGCAAAAATTAACACGAGGCTAAATCTGGACTGTGGAGAGGGTGAAGGTAACACTTCACATCGATTTTTCTGAGATATTCAGGAACAACATTTGCGACATGCGGCCGTGCTGGTGCAGCATCCTGCCTGTTGCACGGAAATGCGGTCTTTTGTGTGTAGTATAGACTTGCAGAGTTTTCATAATATCTTTGTAAAATAAACAGTTGCAGTTGTGTGCGCAGGTACGACATGCTCGCTTGAATATCGAAAATTGAGTTGATAACATTCCTAGTGGAAGCAAACGCATTTGTTCTTTCTTTGGTGTTGGTCACCAAATGATGGTGATTTCTACATGTAATCCAGTTTCATCAGCAATGATCGATTACCTTTGAAAGAAACTCCGCATCTTCCTATAACATTATTATGCAAACGAAAGTCTTTCTGTACCGGAATCAGCAGTCTTGGAACTGCTCGTGCACAAACGCAACTTTTCAGTCACTAACATGTGGGCGGTATCCAGTGAACATTTTAGAACTTATGAAAGGGTTGATTTTTTATTGGACGATCCTCTCTCACAATAACTGCAGCGGTGTTTATGTTTTCTTCCGTTAGAAGACGATCTGGAGCGCCGGGTTTACATTTCTTTGCATTTGATTGCCTCTATACTTTAAACAGTTGAAACGATCTTCAAGTTGTTCTATAGAGAAGAACAAACTCTCCACGGTCCTCCTGTAATATTGCAGAAGACATCAGAAGAAGACTTGTTTAGACGAAAGCAGAATTTTTCATCGCTTGTCATCACCATTTTGAAGGAGACGGAACTGAAAATGTCTCAACATGCACACTTCTCTAGGCGTGAATCGGATGACATAACAATAAAACTAGCATCATGTGTACATTACGCATTAAACACTGAAAAATTAAATTTTAATGCATAAAATTATGCCTGTAAAAAATAAATAAAGTTATTCCTGTAAAAAGAAAGTAGAAAAAAATTATGCTCTCATAGTTCCTACTATGTATTTGATGTTGCAATAACGAACGACAATTGTGTTTTGAGTTATTTTGAAAAACTCCGATACTGTAACCTTTGAAATTACACAGGAAGCCTATAAAGAGTCATTTTTATGAAGAAAACGAGTTTTTTTTTTTAATGGGGATGGCACCTTGTCTTAGCCCCAATTTCCGAAAGACTACCCACATCGAATAAATGGATGTAAATGTTATTGATGCAATTTTGTCAGAGGATCTTAATTGAGTGATTGTACAAATAGCAGATTTAATGAGATTTTCGTGTAAATCCGTTGAAGACATAGTCCATGATGATTTGGGTAGAGGATAGCTGCGCATACCGGTAAAGTGTTACCTAAAACATCAGGTACTGACGTGATAGCACCCACCCTACTTACCAAAAATTGAACCTGTTTCCACACGCTAAAATAAATAAATAAAACTTATAGAGGCCAATCTCAGTCAGATGTTGAAATTAACATTCCTGTTTAGTGCTTACTGAAAAGACTGTCACAAAAGGGCTTCCAAGATTGTTTTAAAAATAGAGTAGAAATATTTGAAATCATTACATCACATCAGAAAGCAAATATAATTGAAAGTATGTAATTTGATTTCAATAAAGAGAGACGATGGTTTAAAGATGGTTTAGAAGTCCAGTTATTTTTATACCCTCTCAATCATTGCTCAGTTGTTAATTAAATGCAGCTCAGCGTATGACTGCCTCAATATTACATTACCAGAAGAGGAGAAGGACCAACTTCACAGGATGTAAAAATTGCTTACAAAGAATACCCTATTACAAGATCATTTTGTACAACACGTAGTTGAATGGTTGGGAAGATAACATTACATAATTAGCGGACATTTTGTCGGCGTAAATGTCATAGCTTCAATAGTTAATTCACAAATGAGTTAATCTAAGGAGGCAGGAATGAATTTAATGGTAAAACCAAAATATATAGGATTAACCTTAAAAAAATTCAATAGTCCATCAAAAAATAATTTTCTACATCATTCTGACAAGCTATAAACCTGCGGGGTCTGCTTGTAATAATACTAACCTCCAAAATATACATAGGGGCACACTAAATTAAATCACTTCTGTTACATTATAGTATGCAACAATAGTAAACACATTACCGACATTTAGTTTCACTTGCAAAATAAATTCAGTTTGTGGTTTTATTTAGTGATTACTTTCTCTACTTATTGTCTGTAGGTAATTCACTGGAAGTAAGAGGAGTAGGGAGTATGATATTAGCTATTTCAAATCGAAGGGCTCGGAGATTAGCCAGCATCTACAGTCTGACAATCGCAGAATGTAACAAAAACTCATTTTAAGCACTGCACAACGGCAATGATTATAAGTACAGTTTTCGCTAAAGATTGGTTGATTTATTTATGGACGCTCTTTAACATCTCAGGTCATCAGCATCCCATTCAATTCAGGGCGTGAAACGGCCGACAAATTTTGCTCAGAGGCCTCTCTTTCAGGCTTGAGGTTCTTTTTCGTGCCGTAAATGTACGACACGGGACCCACGGCTTTACTTCCCTTCCGAAGGAAGCCATACTTAGAAACTATACGCCCCGAAAAAATCCATCGAACCCGCGATCTTGGGTTTAGGAGGCAAGTATGGTAACCACTACACCACCAGGACCGACTTCGCTAAAGAAAAAACATCTATAATATAAAACAATTTTATTAACAACGTTAATTCAAATAAATACTTTGTGTGAGTATCCTTAACATTCATTAAAAATTAATGCGTTTTGACATGGTTTCTGCATGAACTAAACATTTATCCTTTATCTGTTCATTACAATGCCGTATTTGGATGAATTTCTCAATGAGCAGCACCTTGCTGTCAACCTCTATTTGACGTTTCCCATAGATTTTCTAAGGGGGTTTATGTTGGGCTGTTGCCAGGACAGAGTAAATGATTATTTTTTCTGCTAAAAATCTCATTACTGACTTGGCTTTATGATAAGCAGCACCATCTTGCATGCAAACACAGTCTCCATCAGGAAATCATTTCCACAGCTGAGACAGAAGTCTATTGTTTCCAGAACTTTTCTGTACCGATGTTGATTCATTGCGCCTTCAACAGTATATAAATATCATGTACTGTGTGCTGACATGACACAGTGTATATTCTATCTTAATTATATCTTAATTCAGAAATAGTAATCAGATGTAGTTACTTTGCTCCATTTATCAAAGCGATTTTTAATTCATGAGCTCAGTGCAATCTGTATTTAGACATTAAATGTGTTTATTTTGCTTCCTTTGGGGGGGGGGGATATGCTGGAAGTTTATGTTTATGAGCTTTCTGAAGCCATGATCAACTCCGTACCTTTCCAGAGCTTTCCTTAAGACCTAACTAGTAACTCTCCTCTTCACTTTAGTCTTGGGCTCAATTTTCTCTTGGGTCCTCATGTTTACAATCAAGCAGTACCCATGGCCATTTTCAAGTCCCTGGTTTACACTGCTTACACATTTTAATGAAATTGATAGCCTTCTCGTTGTGAATACCGCTTTTACTCAAATTGCACTTTTGTAATAGATTTTTTCTTTATGAAATTTTTTTCTTGTCCATAACCTCCATAATGCACAAATAGGACACATCTATAATATAAGTGCATATAAGCTTGAATATGATCACCTCCTTGGTCTAGTGCTTAGAGTTGCTGACTACTGGCCGTCGATTCTCGGTACCTATTTAAGAATATTTCTAATTAGGGAGGTCTAGAACGGGGTCCTCCCAGCCTCGTAAGGGCAGCTGGGAAGCTGCCTGCTGGAGAGTGGCGTTCCTCGATCACGAAAGCCGCGTGATGTGCGACTGGCGGGGTGCCGCCATTCTGATCACATGACCCCCATGTGATACTGCTCTCTATCAATGAAGTCGTAAGACGGAAGTACAGGAAGCAGAAGTCGCCGCGGCAGGTCAAGTATACCCCTGGCTGTAGCGCTAAATTAGAAGAGGAAGAAGAAGAGATAAACTTGAATATTCACAACTTTTACCGTAATTATAAATGACTGCTAACACTTACCTAATATGCCTTTGTGATGAAATCAGTTTACAGAAGGCAATTTTCATGTGCACGGTGGTACTAGATGAAATGCTGATTGGCTGTGCACTGTTACCAATACTTTTCATACACGTGGGTGACGAATTCTGATTGGTGGTCACATACAGAAGTTCTATAAGCATTTTGCCATTCAAAAACTTCAATATCTTATGGATATAGCTTTGGACAGTAAAGAAATAACATTAATTTAAGAATTATTTAATATTAATTTCAGTGTAATATGTTTTCTCCTTTGTAGTCACAACCAGAACAATCATTTACTGAGTGATATTTCTTTAGCACACATCAAATGGTAACCACGCCCTTGAATGGTGCCCCTGCGGTTGCCTGTAACAAAATTCTCTTAAATTCTCCCAATACGGAAATATCAAATTCCGTAACAAATTATAAACGGTAATGATGTATGTATCTATCTACCCCAGCTGCAGAGGAATGCTGAAAATTTTCAAAATGCTGATAAAATTAAGTACCACTCTGCAATCCTCTCAGAAAGGGATGCTGTCTCACGACTAACATCCATTTTCCATTTCTCACGGGTGCCAGGATTTGTTCTACATGCTCTGCTTTTTATACTTTATGCATGCAGCTCCACAGTACATAAGTAGTAAATAAATTTTGAGAGAAGAAAAATATTAAAACAAGCAAAATGCACAAAAAAAGAAGAGAAATCATGAGAAGAAAGCATATGTTAACAGCCTCCTACTGGAAAATTATGTTTTTTTCTTTGGAATTTCGTTTTTTCTTGCTTCACTCTAATCTCATATTTTAACTCTAGAGCAGAAAAATTATCATTTTAATATATCTTTTTATGAAGGTAACATGAGAGTGTATAAAGATTTACTATGAACAAGGTGATGATTCCTATTATGTGCTTTCTTTTATGACTGTTGTGTCAATGCAGTTGCTTAGAGTAGTGAATAGACTTTTAAACTGAATTTTCCGAAAATTTCCTCTTCAGATTAGTGAAAATAAAAACACAAACCGAATAAATGAGTAGGCATTCCGGGATTGTGTAAAAGATATTATCAAAATGCTTAGAAACTCAGCATTTTCTAATGTATTATGGGATATTTTAATATTCCGTAAATTAGTTGCTTTTCCTCGACAGAAACCAGCAGTGAGTTTGCTGAGAATCCCAATGGTGTATGACGTTGGCATACAGAAATGATCACCTTGTAGCTAAGCTTAGTACTCATGCAATGACAGTCATGGTGAAAATTAATTATCTTAATGATAACGTGCTACCGATTATGTCGGTGGTACTTACTAGTGGTAGTGACAATGATGCAGAGGTGGCTTTTATAGAGATTCTCTTTTAGTTAAAAGAGTTAGATCGTGAGCATGCAAATGTACAGGAATGCATGTAACTCCCACTTCAGGAACATTCATTTCCTTCCCGAACATGGCATCCTATCTATCAGTTAAATACTAAGGGTACCAAAATATATACACAATTTCACTGTTGATATCTATTTAATATATTTCAAAGTTGGACCGAAAAACAAAAGTAATGTGTAGTATGATGTTCTGTAAACAGATATGACTCACATACATTATGATAGCTTGCTACGTGACAGTGAATCAACAATGAACAAATGAAACCAAGATTATCGTAAGTCGACAATGAACAAAAGTAGCCAAGATTATCGAATGATGTTCTGTGAACAAATGTGACTCACGTTATTACGTTATGCTAGCGTTGCTACAATAATATGGAGTCAAGATTATCGTTTGAACAACGGAAAGCAATTTTAAAGTGGTATTGGAAAACAGAGAATGTTGTTGAAGTTCAAAGGCAGTGGGGACGTGCGTGCAGGAATAAACCAACGCGAGTAACAATTGCATGTATTGGAGACAAATTTGAGACTCGTGGTACCATATACCGTAGAAAACCAGTTACACTGGTAGCAATTTGGGAAGAACGGCATGCGCTGCAACCGCTGAGGACACTTTCGCAAGTGTTGTTCAATCAGTAGTTCAACGTACTCAGATGTGTATCGACGCCGATGGTGAGCATTTTGAGCAACTGTTGTAACTGTAAAAGTATCTAAGATGATTAGTGCTCATTATCTGTTTGTGTCAATTCTGTTTTGTTTCGTTAACACAGTTTTTTTTCTTTGCTTGAAGTGTGTATACATTTTTGGCACCCTCTGTGGAACAAAAAAATAACAAAAATATAATATATCTCTGCCAAAATGTATTAACTTGGGATTAACGAGGCCTTGTTTGTCCCAAAACGCAGTGGTCATGAGTTTTCCTACCAAATGAGTTGCTTTGAATTTATTTTACTCTGGTGATGTCAAATTTGCCTGCATTTAATAGTAGTCCTTGTATCATTTAGTATACCTAAATGATATCAGCCGTGTCTCGTATTGTCTCTTTCAGAAAAGATTTAGGCAGAGGCAGTATTAGTGGAATTGAATACAATGGTTGACTCTTTACAGCAATGCTAATGTCCAAATTAGTTCGTACTTCAGCTAACTTTTTATGTCATTTCCTCATGTATGCTCCCTCAGGGGCCCAATTTTTTGGGTACGGGGCGTAGCGGCCCCGAGGCACTCGAGTTGCTCCCACAGGTCCGCGCTCAGCGCGTTTGACTCTTTTTTATTTCGCCTCTATTTTAATTTTTATTCGTCCTACTTCCCTGTTCTTTGTCTGATGGGTGTTCCCGTGTTTGACACGGTAAAAAGTGACTGGGTAACGGCGTAACCCCCAGCACTGGGTTATCATGTAGGACGGGAGCGTATCCCCTGGTAAAGGCCAGGCCCGGGGAAGGGCCATTGCATGAACTGTTGTACTTCCTGCAGGTGATTGGGTCCCTTTGTCAACCCACAGGAAGGTGTGACCCTGAGGTTACCTTGTTCAGGCCAGAGCGTGTAACCTAAGCCGGGGTGGCGCCCAGGAAGCAGCCTGCCATCGGAAACAGTTGAGATGGTTGAGGATTAAATCGCTATGGTTAATGAAAACAATTTTACCCAAATGAAACGAAAGAGAGTGGAAGTAAAAGAAGTAACTGAGAAGCCTTTTCCTCGTTACTTGATTATTAGTCGTACGGAAGACGGCCAGTACTTTACAAGGGCAAACTCATTTATTATTCAGAAGGGCACAGACACCATAGCTGGACCCGTGAAATCCTGCACACGACTTCGCAATGGATCTCTTTTAGTTGAGACAGTTGGAATGTCGCAGAGTAACTCATTGCTCAAGGCGGCGATTCTCCACGGATATCCGATCCGTGTCGAGCCACATAAATCGCTAAATTCGTCGCGAGGAGTTATAACAACTAATGTTCTTGACGGTATGTCCGACCGGGAAATCCAAAGTTGTTTGGAATACCAAGGGGTCACGTCCGTCTATCGAGTGCAGGCGAGGAGAGACGGAGAACTGTGGCCTACCCGTACTCTCTTCCTCACATTTAACAATGTTGACCTACCGCAGAGGATTAAAGTGGGCTACGAGGTGATCGAGGTGCGTCCGTATATTCCGAGCCCGTTGCGATGTTATCAGTGTCAGCGTTTTGGCCATACACGCCTATCTTGTGAGAGCGCCACTTCCATCTGTGGAACCTGCGGTATGGAAAGTCATGAAGGAGCATGTTCATCGGTTCCAGTCTGCGTGAATTGTCGAGGGAATCATCCAGCCTTATCCTGTGACTGTCCTCGCTATCGCGAAGAACGCTTTATCCAGGAAATCCGGGTTAAGGAAAAACTTTCCTTTGTGGACGCCCGGAAGCGCTTTCAATCTCGCCAGCCCACAGTAGCTAAGACCGGTATATACAGCGCGGTAGTTTCTTCAGCGACCAAGAAACGCGACAGTAGTAAGCTGACATGTGACCTTGAATTTACACGGGTCCTTAATGTGCCAAGTTCTCCGAAACGAACTACCGTGAAACCTAAGCCGGTTGTGTTTAATGCCCCGGAAATTAAGTTCAAGACCGCTGATACCAGGACTTATTTTATCAAGACGTCCGCTCCTGTAGATAAGCGAAAGAGCCGTTCACCTCCTCCGAGGCCCCGCTCCCATAACGGGAGCAAACCCGCTAGGCGGTCGCCGTCACCGCCTATATCAACATTCAACCGATTCCAGGTGTTGGAATCGGTGGATACTTCTCTGCGGGAGAGCCCTCCATCTGAGGAGGTGATGGAGCAGGGTGCGCCTGCTCCTTTAAAACCACGTAGTCCCACGCGACTGAAGAAAGGACGTTTGACTCACCCTGGACCGTCCAAAAAGTAAGGTGGTAAATTTTTAACTTATTTTTATCTAATTTTAACAATGGCTATCCTTACGTGGAATGTGCGTGGACTTCACACTCGAAGACCTGACTTGGAGTTACGTTTACGATCGACAGCCTCTACGCTTGTGTGTCTCCAAGAAACAAAACTTCGGCCACAAGATTTTTTTACTATGCGCGGTTACTCTGCGGTGAGGTTTGATCTCCCTCCCACAGATGGCATTCCCGCTCACGGCGGAGTTATAATTTTAATTAGAGATGACGTGTACTTCACTACAGCTCCAGACTCCTTTACAAGCTGCTGCAACTACTGTTCACTTCTCTGGCCTTAGTTTTTCCGTCTGTACTTTATACTTGCCTCCGTCTGGTACAGTCACCACGGCTGATCTTGACTATCTGTTTTCTCAGCTACCACCCCCTGTCCTACTTTTGGGGGATTTTAATGCTCACCATCCCCAATGGGGTTCCAGCACGGAGTGTGCTAGATGTAGCATGTTAGCTGACACTTTCTAGATCACCACCATTTAATTCTGCTCAACACTGGTCATCCCACTTTTATTTCTGACAGCACTCATTGTTTTTCTCACTTGGACTAGACTTTTTGTTCTGCCTCACTTGTTAAACATCTTATCTAAAACGTAATCTCCGATTTATATTCTAGTGACCACCTTCCGTGTCAGATACAAGATGGCTTACTGCAAAGGCGAATTGGCCACTCTTCCGCTCTCTGGCCATATTTTGAGGATTGGACTTTCCAACAATCGACGAAGTGATCGAGCACTTCGAAAAGGTCATCTTTCATGCCGCAGATCAGGCTATTCCCCGGTCGTCTTGCCACCCCTGGCGCTTCCCGGTTCCCTGGTGGACCGATGACACCGGGATGCGTTGCGTGCACGCCGAGGTGCTCTACTAGTTTTTTGTCGCCACCCTACTTCAGCAAACATGATTCGCTACAAGTAATTGCGCGCCAAATGTCGTATCATTAAGGATAGCAAAAAGGCTTCTTGGACTGCTTTTGCCTCCTCTTTTAATCGCACAACGCCTTCCTCTGTTGTTTGGGAACAACTACGCCGCGTTGCAGGCAAACCAAGATTTACGCCTATACCCGGTTTATGGATGTCCAATCGAGTGGTTACTACTCCGCTTGACGTTGGCAATATTATAGGGTGCACCTTCGCTGATGTTTCGAGCTCCATCAATTACCCTGTTTCATTTCGAGCGTTAAAACAACAGGTCGAGTCCAAGGGTTTCTGTTTTGCCTCCGACCAGCAGGAGTGCTATAATGTCCCATTTTCCTTCAGGGAATTGGAGCACGCCCTTACGAACTCTAGACACTGCTCACCAGGGCCGGATAGCATTCATGTAGCTATGTTACAGCATTTATCAGCGAAGGGCAAAGCTTTTTTACATTTTTCACATTTTCACATTTTTAATTCTGTTTGGTGCAACGGAACATTTCCGAGCACTTGGCGAACGGCCACCGTGATACCAATGCCTAAACCTGGTAAGGACCCACACCTTCCTTCCAGTTACCGTCCGATTTCCCTCACCAGTTGCGTCTGCAAGGTGATGGAACGCATGATTAACGGACGGCTTATGTGGTGGTTAGAATCGAGGCATTTACTAACGAACGCTCAGTGCGGTTTTCGGCATCATCGTTCCTCAGTCGACCATCTTATGTCTCTAACCACCCATATTATGGACGGTTTTGTGCGGAAGGGCCAAACGATCGCCATATTTTTCGACCTGGGGGAAGCGTATGATACTTTCTGGAGATGTGGTATCCTTCGGACGCTTCATGATTGTCATATACGTGGTCGTATGTCTGCTTTTATTCAGGAATTTGTGAAAGACCGGGTGACATTAAAGTTCGCGTGGGATTAGTTTTATCATCTAGTTTTACTCAAGAGAACGGTGTACCTCAGAGCTCGGTACTTAGTTGCACACTGTTTGCCATTGCTATCAATTCCATCACTGAGTGTTTACCGCCAGGAATACAATCATCGTTGTTCGTTGACGATTTTCCATCTTTCTTTCCTCTCGGAGAACTTGCCTCTTGGAACGCCGCCTCCAATGCTGTGTCGACCGCCTTTACGCTTGGAGTGTGAATCACGGATTCCGTTTCTCCGCAGAGAAGAACGTCTGCATGAACTTCTGGAGCTATACAGAGTATCCATCTCCGTCTCTTCATCTTGGCCCAGATGCTCTTGCTTTTGCAGATGAAGTTCGATTCCTTGGCTTAATATTTGATAGGAAATTATGCTGATCATGGAATATATAGCACAACTCAGGGGCAAGTGTAAATCTTCTCTTTGTATTTTACGTGTTTTAAGTGGCACATCAAGGGGAGCTGACCGGACGGTTCTTTTACGTTTTTACCGCTCTCTTTTCCGGTCCAAACTGGATTATGGCTGTGTTGTTTACGGCTCTGCGCGACCTTCTGTTCTTCGCCGCCTTAACCCCATCCATCACCGGGGTATCCGTGTTGCCATTGGAGTATTCCCAACCAGCCCTGTGTCGAGTTTATGTGCGGAGTCTGTAGAACCTCCATTGTTTTATCGTAGGGATTTTTTACTTTCTGCTTACGGTTGTCGCTTAGCTGCGCAACCTCGTCATCCCACGAATGGGCCGTTTTTTAGTGTGTTTTTCGATGGTTTTTACTCTTTTCGGTCTTTACTCCTAAGCCTGCTGGCTTTCGTTTTCGGGGGCTATTAAGGACGTTGGACGTGGAGTTGCCTGCTTTCTTCTTAACCGGGGAAACTTCTTCTCCACCTTGGATTTTAGCAGAGGCCCCCGTTCATCTTGGGCTTACTCCTGTCCAAAATCTTCGACCGCAGCACCTGTAATTCGTCGTCATTTTGGCGAGATCGTTTCTTCTTTTAATGGTTGGAATTTTATATATACCGACGGCTGGAAATCTGACACAGGAGTTGGATGGGCTTTTGTTTTTAATGGAGCGAGTTTTACGTATGGTCTTAACGTTGCGACATCTATTTTTATGGCAGAACTTTATGCTGTTTTTCGGGCAATTTTATTTATTTCTGATCAGGGGCTGGGGAATAGTGTTATTTGTTTCGACTCTTTGAGTGCCCTGTTATCTTTTAAACAACTGTACAACTACCACCCTCTTGTGCAGCAGATCCAGGATGAAGTTTTCACGCTTCTTGACGCTGGCGTCAGGGTAACACTGCTATGGGTTCCTGGACATGTGGGACTCTCAGGCAACGAGGCCGCAGACGTCGCAGCGAAATCCGCCCTTTTAGACCCTGCTGAGTACGAGCACCGTTTTTACCTCGGGGATTTTAAACATTCTTTACAACGAGGCATTCCCTCGCGCTGGCGCGATGAGTGGTGTTTGATACCAACAAATAAGCTTCGGGAATGTAAATCCGCCCCTTTTAACTGGTCGACTTCTTCTCGCGCGGTTCGTCGCGAAGAAGTAATTTTAGCTCGTCTGAGAATTGGGCATTGCTGTTTTAGTCACCGTCACCTTTTTAATGGTCAACCAGCTCCAGCTTGCCCTCGTTGGGACCACCCCTTTATAGTGCGTCACATTTTAATTGAATGCCATCATCTGGCTGCTTTTAGACATAGCCTAGGTTTGCTATCTTCTATTGAGGACTTATTGGCAGATGATGTGGTTGCTGTTGAGCGTGTGCTACGTTTTATTCGTGTTTGTGGTTTTTGGGAGCAAGGTGTGAGGTTTTAACTTTTTATTCATGACGGCATTTTTAGACTATTTTAAGACTGTTGTTCTTTCAGCTTTTGCTGAATCGTATTAGTACTAGTCCTTCATTGTTGTGTTGCATATTACCTTTGTTATTTGTTTTGGGGTTTTATTGTTACCATTTTAGACTTTTATAAGACTGGCTTGCTTTCAACTCTTGCTGATGTGTTTTACTACCAGTCTTTATTTGTTGTCAATATTACCCTTTTTGTTTGTTTTGGGGTTTTATTGATACGATTTTAGACCATTACAAGACTGTTGTATTTTCCGCTCTTGCGGCTGTGTTTTAGTAACAGTCTTTTGTTTGTGGCGCTTTATACCCTTGTTTTTTGTTTTGGGGTTAAATTTCATTGCACAAAGTGCTACTGTTAATTCATTTATGCCCTGTGTTTGTGTTATTTATTTATTATTTCTGACACAGTTCTTGGTGTGTTTGGGCGCTAATGACCATAACAGTTTTGCGCCCTTAAGCAATAATCATTATCCTCATGTATGCACACTATTGCTCATTCACAATAAGTGCGCATTACTTGCATATGAATTTCGCATCACGGAGGAAATTTCACACGGAATCACTTTTTAAGTCGTATCGCTAAATAACTGAATAAAACAATTCTCACATCAGTGTATGCGTTGTACTCTACGAACGCGTTGGGCCATCATGAGCAGTGGAACCTACAGAGTCTTTACAAAAGATTTGTAGTTACCTTAAGCGAATTATTTATTTCTTGTAACTTGCGACATTAGCAACAGCAGCGTTAGTTTATGTTCATTACAGGGACACGGTGCCGCAATACTAAAATGTCTAATCAACAGGAAAAGGCCTCCTGTGTGCTCCGTTTTGAGTGCCTAAATGCGCTGTTACGGTGCAGCGGAAGTTTCTTACTCGGCTTCAAAAGCACGCGCCACACGAGAATGTTATTGGCAGATGGTGCCGACATTTTGTGGACACTGGATGACTGAATTCCGGTCTGTCGCGCGTGTCCAAGAAAAAATGTTGAAAGAGTGCGCTAGGTTTTCAGCGAAGTGTTCGAAGCAGAGAAGAAAACATGGCGCAAGTGGCAGTGCATAAGCGATTATCAGTTAAACCGCACAAGTTACAGTTGTAGTAAGCACGTAAATCATCAAACAAGAAAAAAGAAGCCATTTTGCGTTTAAATGCAACCGAACACTCATCTCCACATGAAGCCACACTTCACTTCAGTGGCCAAGAGAATCGTCACAATGCCGTATTTGGGGAACGAAGCCCCCGTACGCATTAATTAAGCACAGAAACAACTACGGCAGGCACTTACACTTACCGGAACATGTTTGAAAAATGGTTGATTCCACAATTGTACGCGGATTACGACTACGTTCTACAAACTGACATAGTTTCTCCCTGTTTTCACAGGAATGTGCAAGAGCTGCTCATTCGTGTTCTTCACAGCAATGAATTGCCTGTGATACAGATGACTCGTGGCCAGCCCGTTAACCGGACTTCATGCCATTTTTCATTTGGGAATTTGTTCAAGACAACGCTTACGTTTTTCCAGGGTCTTCGTGACTAGATAAAGCATGCACTAGGACATACTTCGCCATGGCAGGCAGTTGATTTTGTGAAGGACTATGAATAACGCATGAGCATCCGTTCTTCCTAATGACATAAGTTACATCATTAGAAGAAACAACTATTTTAATCTCTTGCGAATTCCCGGTATTATTTATTAAATACCCGTGTTTTCGCTTGTAATTATGGAAATATTTTGAGGTAATTTTAGTGTTGATTAGTCCTCAAACAATGTCTAGTCTACTGTAAATTTTGATCATTCATATTTTAAAAATATATCGTATAAACCTTTAAACAACGGTATTTTGGGAGTAAGGCTTTTAAAGCTGTCGTGATGAAACAAATAATATAAAAGTAATGGACATTTTGAGGATTGAGTTTAAGAAAAAGAAACAGAAAACGCACTATTTCTTTTTCCGTGAGACAGTGAATGACGAGAAGATTAATTTTCCCTTTCCTTCTTTAACAACGAAACAAGAGAGTAAAGAAAATGTGAAAACAAATACATTTTCTTCTTTCCCTGTTTACTTTCTTGCATTCTTATTTGTTTAATTCTTGAATTTTTCTCGCATTCTTCCTTAATCTTTTAATAATTAATTTTTTTAGAATGTTGTTTTTACCGTTCTTTCTTCCCAAATTTGTGATTGGCTTAGTTAGGTGTTACATTTGATATTGATGAGAATATAGTTCATATTAAATAAAGCACGAACTGTTATCTGCAAACAATTTCCATGTTAAAAATTATGGCATGTGACTACCAATTAAATACGTTATAAGTAAATTAAATTAATCACCTGCAATATTAGAAGCGTTCATGCTTCATGAATATCTTTATATATAAATTCTCTGGCCCTTCTGTACATATACATCAAGTATAAATTCTCTGGCTCTTCCGTACATATACATAAATCAATCTCTAAACAAATTCTTGATGTTTCGCTGAACTTTTCTCTATAATCCTAGTAAAATACTACACAATTCCGCTGCCATTAACAATTACATAGAAACAGTGACAAATCGGTTATAAAAGAAGGGTTATCTACTTATCAAATTCTCCGTGATCCGGCGTAAATAAAATAAGATTAAAAGAGTTTAAGAATGGACTTTGAAATTATTGTCATACTAAATTACACAAACTGATAATATAACATAATTACTATTTCGTGTTACCACAATACAGTATTATAGGCATTTTAAAGTAATATCGTCTGCATTCCGGTCTTTCTGTTGGGTTTCAGGTTCTACTGAATCCCAGAAGAAGGCAGACATAATTAAATGAACTGAGGCCAAGGCTAGTCTACCCAGAAAGGAACATCACTGAAAGACCTATTAATCCATTCCTAACAGTGATCGACTATTTTCGTCACAAACAGAACACTGGTTAAAAAAATTAATTTTTCAAATCTAGCACAGAAGAGTGCGGCACATATAAAGAATACAGTATCTGGCATACAAGAGTAAATGTAATGCAATTATGGTGTGATATCCTACATTCTATAGTCATTTATTTCTAATGCACACGCTAATGTTAAATTGATAATTAAAGGGTATAAAGAGTGGCTTTGAAATATTTTATCTAATTATTTTATTTCGCATTTTTTAAAATTTTAAATACCTTAATAAACGAAAAATAGTTTATAAAATATATAGAATATTTATCGTTGTATCATTTCCACTTGCATACACTTCGAATAAAAACGTTGAATGTTTGTGTTGCTGCCTTTGCAGTATCCATTTAATACACGAAAGAGCTACCAGCTGTGCGTTGTGCTATTATAACAAAGCTGCAGCCTCTTGACTCAAGCACCTCATCGTATCAGTACCTTGTGCAACCACCTTCTGGCTTCGTTATCACAGCTCACAGCAATTAGGAGTAGCCCTTGTGTTGTAACGGGTAGCCATCAAGCTTGAATACTGCGTAAGACATGTCATGTAATACTGGAGCACGGCAATTAGTATTAGAGTAAACAGCGACATATATATATATATATATATATATATATATATATATATATATATTGAATAGTGTTTAACGCCCGTTTTTACTACTGAAGCACCACAGGCGGTGACACTGATGATACCTGAGATGAAATGGAAAATTTGGAAATGAGTATTTTTTTAAGGAAGGAAGCGTTCTTTAGGGTACCTCCCCGGCATTTACCATTTATGAGTACTGAGGGAAACCTGGAAAAAAAGCTCATTCAGGGAGAACGGTCCTGATGGGAATCAAACCCAGACCTCCGCTCACGGGTCCGTGCTTTAATGACCTCAGCCACCCGTGGAGGTGCTGTTGTTATGGAACCCATGATGCTGAACAAGGCTATCATTACTTTTTGTTCATTATAATTAAAAATAGGGTCATAAGTTCTCCGATTCTTCAAATCAATAAATGCTCTCCAAATCAGCTTTATAAATTTTCATGTGAGCAAATAATTCATATATAAGTGCATAATATATAACATTAATAGCAAAAACGCCACTTTATGATTAAATTAATTTAAATAATATTTTTGGTCTATAATTTTATGCCCTAAAATTGCTTAAAACAATATTTTTCAAATAGACATAAATATAGTGTATTCTTTCTTTCTTTTTTTTTTTGGAGGGGGGACAAAGTGTGTTTATGATTGATTTATATTATACAGGAACTAATATTTTACTTGAGATATCTTTTTAGTCTGCCATTGTCTTTATACAAATTTTCTGTCTTTAAAATAGCAGTCAATATAAACTTAATGACGTACAAGGGGCTTGCTGAATTGACGTCAAAACTGTGTTTGATAATGTCTACGCCTTGTATGCTTGATATGAATATATGGGCTCATATTCTCGGACAGCAGACAGATAATACTATCAGTTATTTCAGCTCAGGTACGGTTGCTGATTAATTTTTTCGAACGTGGACACACCAATGCGGCGAAATGTCAAGCACTACAAAGAACAAATGTCTGGTATAGTTAACTTCTGGTATTGTGTAACATACCTTTTTATATATATTATGTTTGATCCGCTCCAGCAGCACCTGAGGATAAATAATTTGCATCCATTGCCGAGGTCAAGAATAGAAGCAATTTGGTTGCTCTCTCTCAACCGAAAGCCTTCTTTGAAGTCGTATAATTTTTTCCATATCATGGGAGCTGTACCTCCAGGCTCATGACATTTTTAGCCGGAGAGTATACTATTAAATGCGAGTATTCTTTCATATATCTACATATTCTTACATGCAAATAGTAGTTGGCTATAGTGTGCACTTTGTTAGATCTATTACTTGAGTTTAAAATGCTTGTAGAAGTGATGAATTGAGAATTTTGTTAATGTGAATTGACTGAAAAGTTTAACAATCTAAGATAGCGGAAAACCAGTTCTGCAAGAATTTTCTTCCAGGAAAAGTCTGTTTTTGTTCCAGAAAAGAGGAAGTTGTACTTGCGATATAAAATCTTAAAATTAGATTATAAATATTAACCAAAATATGAAAGGTGAAAGACGAATGCATCAATAATTCATAAACTAACTGAAGTAACAGGGCAAAAAAAAAAAAAGTGTTAATGCAAAAATTTAAAATTGCAAAATAGGTTATGATATTTCCAGCCGAAAAGAGAGAAAATGAGAAATTAGCTTTAAGATTTACATTCTAAGCGTTCGTTGGCATTAATATTTATATAATGACTTTCCCGGAAGCCATTATATAAGCATTGTTAGAAGTGATTAAAATCTAAATACTGAAAAATTGGAAGATAATTTTAATGGAATGAAAGTCGTTGGTAATTGAAACCACGAAAATTGTTAACCGCAAAGAGTAACCAAACGGGAATGGCTACCAAATGATCTTATTTGAATTTAAATGTGTTTATTAATTGGATCAATATATACCAACTTAGAAGTGGCACTTTAGTTTTTGACATCCAGGATTCTCAAACTTGCCCAGCAAGCACACGTACTGTGAATGTTATGCAAGTATGTTTAAACTTTTACAAAAAACATATATTTGTAGTTCCTTGTTATATTATGAATAAATGAATTTTAGAATAATTTGCATTTGTATTTTGTTCGTAACTATACGGAGGAAATATTCAAGTATTTCAGCGCGCCACGGTTTAAAAAATATGCACAGAAGCATTACTGTATGGTAGTTACAGATAAGTATACAATATGATTCAAGATATTAAAAATTAACCAGATTTACCTTTAAATTTTACAAGTTACAATGACACATTTGTAAATCCTTAAAAATGTATCGCAAAGCTAGTGATTGGACAAAATATACTCTGCTACTAGTTCCGGATATTAAATAGCACTCATTAATTTCAATAGATGAAAACATTTCTAGCAGGAACACAAATATCAATAATAAATCAAAACAAGGTATGCCTATTAGATAAAAAATACAAATAAATTACAAGACACAAAATTAAAGCTATATTTTTTATCAAAGTGACCACCGTTGGCAATAGTAAATATCTGGAAAACTGTAGGTATTTGTTTTGCAAGTCCTTTTAGGTATTCTGGTCATATACTGTTGGATAACTCCCAGAAAGGGTCTAAGATTTTTAAATGCACTTTGTTCCATAAATCTATGAAGCTGCAGTTCGGACTTTGGGCAGCCATATTTCAGCCCCCTGTGCTTTTCTTTATATTCAATGTATCTAATGCAGTATCCAGATCAATTTTGCAAACTGAAACTTTCCCTACTAGACGTAATCCAGATGACATTGCATGATACCGCTTTTTATCCATCTTTCCTTCAGTTTTCACAACATCCCCAAATATAATGTCTTTAAATCATTTCCAAACCACTGCCATGTTTAACACTTATCAAAACACACTAGTGGAAACCTTTCCGTTGGCAGACATGTACTAAAATGCTTATATTTGGATTCGTCTATGAAAAGTACTTTTGAGCAATCAGCAGTGTCTATATTGTCTAGCCCATCGAAGTCTCCTATTTATGTTGACATGTATTAGCAATGGTTTTTCCTCTGCTGTATTCCTCTTCAGATCAGGTTTTGAAAGTCTCCTTTTTACCGTTATAACAGTAACTGTAACATTTTTCGTATGTTTCTACTATAGTACGAACATTTTTATTTTCCCTCGAAGTATTTTGAATAAGGGCAACCACGCCGCTCGTTAGCCGGTTAGGCGGTCAGCCGGATCTCGGTGATCAGACGAGAGTAAAACAATAAAACAAACCAACCATAGAAGAATAAACAAACCAATTAAAGAGGCCCATTACTTCCAAATTATCAAATGAAGAGTTGAAGCTGCCTATCTTCATTCTCCATATATATTTGGCATCTCTTTAGGAAAGTGTTCATCACTCCTGTAGTTCACTATAAGAAATTCAGACAATTTCCTGACGATATTATTTTTGAGTTCTTGTATGGTGTTCTTCTTGTACATGACATTTAGTTTACCCCATGGATAATAATCACAGGCTGTTAAACCGGGTTACTGAGGGGACCATAAATCCCTACTAATAACTCTTGTTTTGTGAAAACACATTGTGATTTGCTCTCATAGAATTGTTCGCAGTTTGAGCAGTGACAGAGTTCTGTTGAAAAAATACATGATCACGCTCCCTGTCGGTTAGTTCTCTGAAAAAGGGATAGTATGGTATTCACATAAGTAACAGAATAAGCTCTACGCTTTAATTATAAAAAAATGGCCCTATGATTCTTTCACCACTGAGTTAACACATATGACTCTTACATAAAGACACCTTGTCCATTGCAAACACATGAGGCATAATGTACTGTGGAATTAAGAAACGAACAACACAGCATTCACCGGGGAACAGCTACGTAATGGTTGCGACAATCAGTATGGTCAGCAAGTAAGCAAGCAGACTTGCTATCCCCTTCACGACGTGGCAAACGAGTGGGCTCGCTCATGGGAAAAATCCCGCGCCGCGGGGAAAGCATCACCGATAGCACGGTACGTCTGCATATATTTCTGGTGCAGTTTAATATTTGTAAAATTTAACGAATTTATCGTTATTTTTTGTACGTTTGCAAGGCTGTTCTTGTCATTGTATATCTTGGTTACTATTTGTATTTGTTTACTGGGCAAGGATCAATCATATTTTTAGCAATTTGACCTAACTTCCTCTATGCTACAAACGCTGCATGTTTTTCAATTGACATTTCCTCCCTTAAAGCTTTAGCAACAAAGTAATAATTAAGTTTCACAAAAAAAAAAAAAAAAAAAAAAAAACAATGCGTACAACTAGCCTATGTAGCAATGCGATCTTTGTGCACACTGTGTGGATGATGGTAGTACAGGAAACAACAACAATGCATTTGACGCAGTTAATAAAACATACAGTTATAGGTTTTATGGTTTATGCTGCTCTACCGTAAAAGAGACAATCTTTTATATAGAACTATATTATGACATTTGAAAATATTGTGCTATTTATGTAATAATTAAACAATCTGCATAACGAATATAAAATTATTTAAATTATTTCTAGTAAATGAACATGTTGTTGCAATTATGAGCTACACCATAATTATCCTCATTTGGCTTGCTTGAAATTACGACTGTAATTATATATGTGTTCAAGGAGAGCAAAAGATAAATAAGGGAATTACTTATTTTTCTTTTAGGCAATTTATTGGTGCAAACAGAATTGATCGATAATAAGACTGGTTGCCGTAGAACGGTATAAAATAATTATTGTAAAAAATTATGTTTTTTGTAATATTTTGCAATTCTCTCTGCCTTTTGCTACAAGACCCCGTAGTGACTTGCTCATCAATAGTGAAACGTTCACATTTTCTCCAGCCATGTCTCGTAGATTCCCGTGGTAAATGAAGAATATTTCCTCGGTCTAATTATCCCATCAGTGAATACAGTTCCGGTGTAAAAGGATCGCATATATTCATCTGAACGCAGAGTCGATACGCGACTCTTTAGGTTAATGCAGACAATATATTGGCTGCTTTTTCCTTCAGTTTTCGATCTCTACTGTTCTTGTCTCGTTCTCACTCTTGGAAGCCAGTCAGAGAGCCGGAGGTACCCTTTTTAACTCTAGGTACGTACTTAGGGACGTGTTCTTGTATATTGTGTGACAGCGTATTCAGCATTTATTAAGCGGCGTAATGCAGTGTATTATTACTTTTATAGGGCTAAACTCAGGTATTCTATTCCCCAATAAGTATCTACTTACGATTTGTACATGCGTACAAAATCGACTCGTGAGGTACGGAGATTGCTTAAAGAGAGATTCCCTCATATTTAACTTCAAAGTCGAAGTTTGATGCACAGATTGGTAAAAATGTAGTGATATATAAAGTAATGTTGATTTTAAAAACATACAGCACTCACAGAAGAAACTTCAGATAACATTGAACATGCTCTGGATTGTTCCGCTAAAAATCATTTCGACATCTTTCTCAGCAAACGGGAATTTCCTATATCTGTATTCGAACGGCTACAAGCTACGGAACCTAAAACCCTATAAAATTACCGTACTTCAGGACTTTAATCCGGGTGGCCCTGCATCCAGGAGTAGATTTTGTAATTGGATTTTAAATAGTGTGCATGGCGGAGAAATTGCCCCTAATCTAATTTTTTACGGACGAATCTTATTTCCATCTAAGTGGGAATGTTAATTCACAAAACAACCGACACTGAGAATCAGAAAAACGTAACCTGCTTCGCTAGGTACCCCTGCATGATCAAAAGATAGGACTATGATGCGTCATTAGCAGTGAGGGAGTAATGCGTACTTTTTTTAAAGCAACAGTTAATAGTGGTAGGTATTTGCCACCCATTAACTATGAGGGAACGTAGGTTCGCGAACAGAACTCTGCAACGGCACATACATACCCCCTCACATGCAATTTATGAAATATTAGACTACAGAGTCATTACTAACAACACATGTCCCGCTCGGTCCCCCGATTTAACCCTTTGCGATTTTTTTTTATCTCCAGAGGGCATTAAAGTAAAATGTGTGAAAAAAAAAATTCACACACATTAGATGAATAAAAAATATTTGTGAAGAAATTTCATTCATTTTTCAGAAGCAACTGCTGCGGATAACAGTTAATTTCATAAGTCGATTCTAAAAATGTATAGAAAATGAAGGGAGACATTTCGAGCATCCTCTTGTTTTATAATAGTGAATAAATGTACATTTTAAGTGTTTATATGTTCGTAATAACCTACGCGATAATCAAAACTATGCATTTTCTGACTTCCATTCACCATGGTACAAGCTTGAACCCCCACTGTCCCGCGAAGGAAAAATCACCCATTATATCCGTGCTAAGAGTGAAATATACACATCTGCGCCTTGAATAGCATGAGAACACAACCGGTATGTGAGGATTTGATGTGCTCAAACAATTGAAATGTAATATTTTTACATTGAATCGCTTGTATTTACTTACAAAATTGCTGTTGCAACATTTTCACCTGAGCTTAAAAATTTCATTTCTAGTTCTGATGTCTCTTTATTTGAGGGTATAAAATAGTTTATGTATTCTGGCCAACTTAATACTGCACGTAAGAGAAATTAAACTGGAAAACCTTTAGAACATTTTTTTCATATGGGATTATTCGTAATCTCTGAAAGCTTTTTTGGTACCTCTATTTAATTTCATTCAAAGGCCATGAAAAGAAAATGTTATACTGTTTTCTTTGTAATGAAATTGCTTCGTTAATTAAAATAGAATAATAAAGAAACCATAGAGCTATTAATGACAAAAAGTTACAGACTACATTATTGCTTTAGGATAAAGAATGTAATTTAAAACTGAGTTAAATTTAACTCTTAATTATTTAATAAAAATGATTTACCAATTTTCCGGTATTTAATACAATAAGTAAACAAAAAGCTGTTGTGTACAAATAGCAAACTGAGAACGAAGTGGATAAAACATATTGTTCTATTTCTCTAATACATAGGGGTGTTAAATTCCCGCAATAACTTCAGAAATTGTTCTTCCACAAACAACTTAAGATAAAGGTTCCATGGTCCACGAAGGAAAATGAGTTGTCTTAGAGAGACGACGTAAAAATTTCATTTTTCAATGACTCATTAATAGCCTTGTATTAAAATTCCACGCTACAAAAATCTTATATCTCCAGCTAATCGTATATCTGTAATTACATTGAACGAGAATTAACTGATTTGTTGTGTTATGTACTCGAAGACTTTGTCTTCAGTAGAAGGAGCAATCCAGGTGAACTGTGTGGTCTAATAGACGGACAATGGTTTCAAAAATCTTAGGTTTCTGTTCTATGGAGTAGGTTATTTATTTATTTTTTTAATTTTATAATCAAGTATACTCATACATCAAATTTAAATGTAAAAACAACAATCAAAGTCTGAGACTGCATAGGCACAATCCGCTTCTACATATCATACCGACTGCGCCAAAGAGCGAGTCGTGTCTCCCAACTTCAGTCTCTTCTTGTGTGGTATCGTTCGTTAATCAATGGCGTATAAAGGGAAGAGATAAGAAAAACAATTAATATCGTATTTTTAAAATATATTATGCACTTATAAATATTATCAAAACAAGTTCTAATTTAAATAAGGTTACTAACAAATGTTTACGTCTGGTTGTTTAGAAATTTAATGACATAACTTTGAAATTTGAACAGGCAGATCATAGATTCACCCAAAATTGCTTTCTTTAAAAGAATTAAGATGTAGTTAGTTGATACAGCACTTTTAAAATATTATTTTGGATACCGCATACTTACTGAATTAGTTACTTTACTATAAAAGATATTTAGTTCAGCTCTACCGCTTTCTTTCACCTCAAAACACTACAGACAGTATTCCACAGGAGCTCTGAAAACAAAACCAGTATTTGTCGTTTTCTAAAATATCGAAAACGTATTTTTTTCTATTTGATGAGTCCCCTTGCAAAAGTCTAAAGTTTCCAGTCCATTGGTTTTGAAATAATTAAATACATTCACATATAAGGACTGCCACGAAATTGTGTACTATCTTGTTGAAACATCATCTAGAGTTAAGCTGTGTCTCATTCAATTAACTGTGGTTTGAACAAACAGAAAAGGGTTATAAATTCCACTTTTTATGTGAAGTGCCACAAATTGAATTTAGACATATCTCCTTGCCACTCAAAGGTAACATCTGTTCCTCTTTGATCCATATTTGACAAGTGTGTCTATTTACATACATGAAAGGTGAGCTCATCACTAAAAAGGATGCTCTGTAAAGCGTGACTTTTAATTTAATATTTTCAACCTCGCTGAAGCGATCACTTGGTTATGAGTGAAGTTATATATACGTGCTATCAAGTTATGAAGTATTATATATGGAATGTGTGGTAAAAATGAACAATAAATACAAATAAATAGCCCCAAATGAACTGTGGAAGTATATGTGGTTTGTTAAATTAGAAGTTCGGTAATTTAATAACATTTATATCAATAAATAATAGTTACCACTCCCCTTTTATTACAAAGAATTACTTTAAAGAAAGTCAGACAATGAATATTATATTGTAACTGCTTAGATTGAAATGCGTTATGTTTGGAAACTGCACCACAGTTTAAATTCTTGAAAAATGTACACACACAAATTTCATCAAAACATAAATATTTAAATGCTGGTTTATTTCTAACTCTCCAGAATAACGTTTGCAAGCATTTCTCCCAAAACGTAACGCTTGTCCAATTAAGCAGTTAAATAAAATGGGACATATAATATGCTAAACTAGGTTGCAAAAATTTCGGTACCTATCTCCAATGGCAACATTTTTCATAAAATAGAAATAACTTAAAACAAAGATAACTTTAAAGGATTTTCGCACTCCGCGCTAGTGAGCTGTAACCTTGCAATAGCAGTGACATCGCTGTATTTATATTGGGAGTAGTGCAATCGGAATTTTTGTCATCATATGCGTGTACAAGCCTGCAATTTCGTCATAGACAGCAAGTTGGAACAAAGAGCTAACGTGAAATCGTGCGTTAAATTTGGAAAATCGGCCACAGAGACATTAAACATGCTGCGGCAAGCTTATGGCAACTGAGTTATACGTGAGCTTCAAAAATGGAAGAATGTTTCTGGAAGAGACGACTAGTATCACCTGCAAAAATGTTTAAAAAGTCCCAATAATTGTTCAAGGGGATCATATGAGAACAATCAACGACATTGCTGCATAGGTGTCTCTTTCAAGACCGTCGACTAGATGCGGCCTAAATAACAGAAGGTTCCACACTTAATTATAAACAGTGACTTTGAGGCGGTAATCCAAAAGTTGTAGATGCTCTAGGATAGGTTTATTGCTGCGCAATAAAAATATTTCGAAGGAGACGGTGTTCAAACTTAGGTAATTGAAGTATTTTCTTTGTTATAGAACTAGTACGGAAACTTTTTCATAGCACCTCGTATATACTTGTAATAGAATTCAAATGTCCTTTACTGAGAAATTATATCAGATGAATAAAAACACACCTGAGCCCAATCTCTATTACATGTTCCTTAAAAGGAAGGTCGAAGGAGGCGTCATAAATGCTGTGGATCAACCCAAAAAAAAAAAAAAAATCAGATTTAAAACTGAAAATTAGATGTGTTCATTGTTAGGCTGAGAATACATTCTCAGGTGTGCGAAAAGTAAGGCAAGCAACTTTTATGAATGAATGGATTCAGGTGCAATGGATAAAAACTCACAGTTGGAACAATTTTGAATCTGCTACAGATCCCAAATGCTATCATTTCATAGACTAACTTTACTGCTGCTGTTAAAATCTCGATACAAACATAATTTCCAAATGCAACCAAGTGGCTGTAAAAGAAAACGACGACAACGTAGATATGTTACTATACTTTCGAAAGGCTATAGAGGAAAAATGAACATCAGTAAAAGTTATTGTGCGAAACAAGAGTTTTCTGGTAATCTTAAATTTCCAATTCTGCAAAATAAAGAACTGCTATAAAAATGTTCCATTATTTCTGAAAATAAGAATAAATGACTGAAAATTTTGATGCATTTTATGACTATGCAAACACCAATTTAGCCTAAAATGTTTGATAATTATTTTTATAAATGGAGATTTATTGCATTAATGAAAATTTGTCATTACATCTAACATATAGCTTAATTGCTTTAAACAAAACTTTCTTTTCACTGATCGTGTACAAAGAATTGCTTAACATACCATGAAAACACCTGTTAATGATCCTAAGTGGTTTTATATAATGAGTCATGAAATACCTTAATTTAACATTGAGGATATACGGCGTTTTCAAGCGGGAATGCGTCAGAATAGGTGCTTCTGTATGCATGTGTCATCTAGTGGAATTTTTTGCAAGTACTAAAATTGCATCAGCTTGCGCAGCAGTTTGATGAGGTTGGTAGTGTTCGTTTCGTTTCTGTATGAATCTGAAAGTTTTTGTTAAAATTTCTGCAGTTTTTTCAACAATCGCCTAAGCATCCTATATGTTGGTAAGTTATTTATTATATTCTTGTTATATTTTTAGCGATAGATGCTTGTTTTAGCTACTATAAATTCTTCGCTAAAGTTACACGTGGTTAGGAGTAGCGGAGACGGAACCATAAAATGACTGCTTGCCGAAATCGCACCTTTACTCTGTGCTCAAATCGCACCGCCGTTACGCCATGTTACGATAATTGATACTATCTATTATTATTCAATTTATTGCAGATTGTGATGGCGGGGAAGAGAGAATGTGGTAAATGGTAATATGATAAATAGATGGCAGAAAATATGGAGCTGGCAATAAAGGATTTCATTGAGCGAAAAATCAGACTAAATCAAAGAGTTACAAAATATGAAAGCCCTAAGAAAACATTCCTCAGGCATTATCGTGGCGAAGTGGCGAGAGGTTTTAAACGCCAGCCTCATTCTTCAGTGAATGGGAGAGAAACGGCTCTACCCACAGAAGTCGAAAAAGGAGGAGATATTCTTAGTTTTGAGTCTGCGCTAATGGGTCTAACTAGAACTGAATTTCGAAAACTAGCTTACAACATTTTAGACGCAAATCCGCATCTAAAAAATCCGTTCAATCATGAAAGAAAGATGGCAGGTACTAAATGGTACTGTTCCTTTATGAAGCGGCATTCTCATCTGAGTTTAAGACAACCAGAAAATGCTTCTGTTGCTAGAGCTAAAGGGTTATGCAAGACCAACATGATGCATTTCTTTGATAATCTACAAAATATTATTGATGAAAATCAGTTAAATGCTTCGAGGATTTATAACGTTGACGAAACGGGAATTTCAACAGTCCAAAAGAAATCTCCCAAATTAGTTGGGAAAGAAGGAAAGGCCAGAATTGGTCAATTAGCTACAGGAGAAAGAGGAGTAAATACTACAGCAGTTTGCTGTTGTAGTGAAGGTGGTAATTTTGTACCCCCAATGTTAATTTTCAAAAGGATGAGGAACTGCATAGATCTCAAAACCGGAGCACCCGAGGTCAGTCTAGTTGAAGTATCTGAGACAGGCTATATGAACTCTGATCTATTTATAAAGTGGCTACGCCATTTTATAAAGTTTGTTAAGCCTTCTATAAATGAAGAGAAAATATTGCTTATGCTCGATGGTCATTCGAAACATTCAAAAAACCTGCAGGCTATCAAACTGGCTAAGGAGAATGACGTCATTCTTCTCCAACTACCAGGACACACTAGTGTCGCTTGCAGCCCCTTGACGCGTCTTTCTTCAAACCCCTGCAGCATATTATGATGAAGCTGTAACGAAACATCTGCGGAAAGAGGAGAGAGTCACTGAGTTCAGAGTAGCAGGTCTTTTTGCTGAAGCCTATGCTAGAGCAGCATGCATGCATGTCTAACGCTATATCTGGTTTCAAAAACACCGGTGTTTAGCCTCTTGAGAGAAATGTGTTCAAGGACACAGACTTCGTTGCACTTAACGTTCTAACACCAGCTTCGACTCAGTGGAATGAACATCAGATGAGCTGCTAGAACAAACCGCCAATGCCGTAGATTCGGCGTCACCTGTGAACAGTTCTCAAGAATTAGAAAACGTTGGCCTGGAACGTGAGAAGAATGGCAGATATCTTAAGGTTTCAGTGACGAAGATCAGCCCTTTTCCCCAGATCACCAGCAAGCAAGGAAAACGTTTGTCAAAAGCAGAGTTGTTAACAGCAACGCCATATAAGCTGCTACTGGAAGAGAAAAAAGAGGCTGCAAACAAAAAACTTGAGAAATTCCATGGAAAACTCACCGACAAATTCGAAAATCTTGAGGCAGGAACAATTGGATATCCAAAAGGACGCCCAAGAAAGAAAGTTTGCCAAAAAAGGGTTGAATCAACGAAAAATGAGGAATCGTAGTTTTGCTTCATTTGTGAGGAGGATAAGATGGAAAACATGGTTCAGTGCCAAAAGTGTGCAAAGGGGGCACATGAAAAATGTGCTGGCAACTACAAAAAGGACATTTTTTGTGACTCTTGCTAACTGTAATATTTGACCTTATGACTTCGATCATTTTTATATATTATTTGTGTCTTTAATTATGTTTCATGCGTATTATGTTGAATATTATATTTAAGAGTCCAATTAAATGTTTAAGTAGTTGAACTCAATGGCAATTAGCTAGGTGCGATTTTGACAACTACAAGTGTGATTTCGGCAACGGTTTCCTAAATGACACCAATTGCAAAAACAATTGTTCCAATTTTATAATAATATTTCTTACCGATTTAAAAATTTGACAAAAAATGGACAGAATCCTTAAGTACTGAAAATGTGAATGAGCAATATTTTCGGTTACTATTTTATATGTTTACAAAGTTAAATTGATGTTTCTATAAAAGGTGCGATATAGACCACCTTACCGTAAGGTGTATGAATATACATGCTAATGTTAGATTAACTTTTAATTACATATTGGGAATTTTGAAGTGTTGAAAAATGAGGACGAATAATTTGATCATCTTTGGCACGTATCTTGAGCAATACAGGCGATGCGGAAGTTTGTAAAGTTTCAACTTGGCAATAATTCAGTCGTTTAGCATTTTAGGACCTGCTCCCTATTTCTTTTCTCTCCCTTCTTTCTCTTTACACTCATTTATGGACGTGCTTAGTTAATTCTCTTCTTTCCTTCTACTGTAGATATGATACCAGTGTGTTTTTGGAGGTTCTCGGGAAGAGGGATTGGAAAGGGTTCCTCGATTTCAAAAACTATGTTCACAAAATAATCACTAGATAATTTTTATTTTCACCCATTTACACTCAGGAGTCAAAGATTAATTATCAATTACCGTAGACAGGAGCCTTGAACGTCGTGGGGACAGAGAATCAGTTAGTTAGAAGTGAACGGTGTCGGAGTTCACAACACTGATGTGTGAAAGTAAGGAATGACGCATACATTGCCAGTTCGTGGAGGCTGATTAGTTTAGAATGTTAGACGTAATTATTCACCATGTATCTGCACTAACACTGCACAGCTGCCGAATACATATGAGATTTCTAACGCAATTCTTAGTGTTAGCAGACGCGAACAGCCGTAAACAATTTAATAGCTCTTTTTAAGAAATAAGCTTAGGCAAACTTGACAATCACTCGGCTCTACTCAGGCGCCGACTAGTACCTGACATGAACTGAGGCACTCAAACACTGCAAGTAGACTGATCTAAACTGACAAACCAGTCACAACTGATCGCGCGCTGTTCAACACCGATTTTCAACCAGACGCGACGCTTTTAAGTGTCTTAGATCTTGGTCATTTAAATATTGTTATTAATATTCCTCTGGTTCTCATTGGCTATGTAACACATGCATACATTATAGGGATTATTATTATTATTATTATTATTATTATTATTATTATTATTATTATTATTATTATTATTATTATTATTATTGGCGGATCATTTCGCGCCGTACTTGTCTTGGGAAAGACAGGCGAAGTTAAGAGGGTGGGTTTCAACATTCATGTTTTAACTAATTTGGGAACATGATTTTCCCTCTCGTAGCATCGACTGAAAAAAATGTTCCGTAGAGACTGCGCATTTTTCTATTAGGGGATATCAGGTCTCCTGAGCGGCAGACAATAGAAGCAGCGGCTTATCATGGAAGAGAGATTTTCTGGTTTCCTTCCTTTTAATGCATCATTTTTAAGAAAAAGGCTTTTACAGGGTTTTATTACTGCGTTAGTCATAAAAATCCGCCTATTCTCAGCATCGGACCAATTTCGGCATTTTCTGCCAACAACTAAAGAAAAAATATGAAATTATAAGATACTTGAGCAAGGTCCACATTATGTGCAGCACTAAAATATGAGAGTATTATAGCAGTTTAATCTACATATTCTACTTCTGATCGTATTGGAATTCAAATAAGGTAACCGTATTTACCTGGGGTCTCAGGAGCCGGAAAGTATCCGTTTCCATTTAAACGCCCTTAATTTCCAATTTAAAGCTAGGGAGAGGTGATAATATTCTAAGTAATCAGTCTCAAATTCCAACAAATTTTAATCGCTGTTTACATCAACAATCAACCGAAATTTTGTAAATCCATTTAGTTACTCTATGTTTGAGAGTAAGCTAAATGTAAAAACATTATATAAAGATAGAAGATAATGGTACAGTCATCGTTTTAATATTTTGTATTTCTTGTGCAATGGAAGTAACAGATTTTAATTCTTCATTTTTGCATATAAGCAGGTTAATTTACAATTCAAAAGTACTGCAAAAATCTGGATAGACTGAAACTGATTCCAGAGATAACAGAAGATTAAAAAACCAATTTTCTTTGCAAAGCATAGTTACAAATATATAATAAATACATCTTTTAAATGTTAGGGAACATTATTACATATAGTATGTAATAAACAAGTTGAAATGAATATTATTAGGTAAATCTATGGGGGATTCAAGACAAAACCGACATTTTTTTTAAGTTTGGATGCTATCGTAGAATTAATTACGTACAGAAAAGTATTACTGTAACACAAGTAACGCAAAAGAAAATATAAAGACAAGGCGAACAATGTTCTGCGTTAGATAGAATACAAAGTGTCGAATACCAATTTATTTTATCCACAGACGTGGAAATGTCCCACCTCGGAGACAGAACTGTTGAGTACTCCATTTTCTGGTTGTGGCGATACAATGAATTGCAAAGGAAAACCGAGAAAGTTCCCAGATGGCTCTTTGTCCGCTACAAACTCAATTTTCAACCACTGGATCGTATTATTATTATTAATGAATTGAAGGCTTCTCAAGTAACTTATTCTCCTCACTCAGGACTATGGCTTTTCAGAAACTACAATGGAGAAAATACAATGCATACTGGTAATCCCTCCATACAGAATATCGGGTTGAAAGGACTGTGCTACATTCATCTGTTACGGAAAGATGATCTGAACATAAATTAATTTGAAGGAAGAAATAAACAGTCAAGTTACTTAACATACAAAGTATGTAGGAAGTGATGGACGCCAGAGTTGATGCTTGTTTAGCGCTTTACATCTTAGATTTCATAGATTAGATTTATTAACTAATGCTGGTCGAGAAGATATTGGGTGGCTAAATTTGTATGTCATTCATCTTTTAATGTCGAGGGAAATTTTCGAAAGTAAATTAAAACCTGGCAAACTATATAATCCGCATATTAAATTTAGTTTTTCCATCTGGCAAAGTCAATCCACGAATCCACGAATGGAAGATTCAAGTGCTGACACATTATCTCCAAAATTAAAATAATTATATAATATTCATTTATATAAAAACCTACATATATAAACCAAAAACTGAGAACGCATGTGATTGAGCCCTGGCATGGTTAGTAAATGTGAAATATATTGCAATAAAAACAACTTGCTCGGTATATCAACTGAACTGTCTTACTGCAGGTTAGCTTCTTTAAATTATGGATTTAGACACTACATTACCGAAGGGTCAAATCAAATTCCTGTAGCAGAGGCTGGCATTTCACCATTGGTTACATTGATCATAGTATTAATGTAAGAATTATTAAATATAAATGGTTAGAAACTTACATTCACCAATATATGGAAATGCGTTGCCGAAAATGTCTTCCTTCTTACCGCAAATATTTTATACCCTGTTCAAGAAATTGCTCGTTATTTGCTAGTGAGCATCAGCTATTTTTATGAGTGACAGTTATAATTCATAAATTTGTTTCTTTTGAACTAATATGTCTTCCAGTAAAATAACCCTGATATATTTTCCATATTTGTGGTAATTTTGTTGTTAGAAAGAGCAGATAGAATATTACAATTTTTTGTAAAAAAGCTTATAAAACCTATTTTAATATGAAGCTTGGAGACCTTGAAATAAAGGGATCCAAAAAAAAAACTGTCATACTTGCGTAGAATAATTAAGAAAATTGAATCAAGGAAAGATATCTAGTAAACCCTTTCCTGTTCAAATGGTCAGACATGAACCTCGAAACAATGTGGATGTTTGCATTTTTGTGTGTGTGCATTTACAGGTTACAACACAAAAAGCATGAAAGAAATCGCTAATCCAAATCTGTTACCAGCAAACAGACCCACCCCACATGGTCCTGGTCTTCCTGTGCCTTCTCCAGCAGAAACATTTGGAAAGGAATCTCATCAGATTCTGAAACGATTTCTCCAGATATTGGCAGTGATTTCGATACAACCCAAGAACGGGATATTTAATATCAACAATTCACACAGACAGAACTTAAAGATTTGGTTAGGAACTCAAAGACTTCCAAATGCTTCTGCTGAAATATTGTGATCCATGCTTAAAAAAACTGTTTTCTTATTGAAGACAATGTGAAGAGGAATTTCTTACACATTTCTCTCACGATGATAACCTTACATATTATCGCGATATTCCTAGTTTAGTGATTTTCTTGGTTGCTGCACAACACATTCCATGTGATTATGGAGACTTATATAAACTCCTCGAAAATTAGTCTGAAAAGTGTACGTTGTATAATGGAAATAAAATGCATCAGTTACAGTTCTCCATTCAGTTCACCTCAAGGGAACATCGGAATGTAAAGCTACTTCTAGAAAAAGTCAAATATGAAGAGCATAAGTGGCAGGTGTGTGGAGATTTAAAAGTTATGGGCATGCATGAGCATTGAACAATCAAGCTATACTAAAAGTCCATGTTTCATATGTGAATGGGATAGTAGAACCCGGTTTGAACTTTAGACAAGAAAACATTGGAAGCAGAGAGACAAACTCGTGCCAGGAATGAAAAATGAAACTCACGAGAGCCCTGTGAACTCAAAAAATGGTCTATTACACCTTCTCAAGTAGACTGGATGAAGTAATTCGCGATGGATTCAAACAAGGACGGCAACTGCTACAAATTCATCCGCAAGAGGTCCCCTGGAATATTTGATGCTAAAGTTAAAGAGAGAATATTTTCTGGACGACAGATGAGGAAGTTAATGATACCTTTTTGAAGCAACCACGACAGATACTGAAAAATGGGCTTGGATAGATTTTAAAAGCTGGGGTGCAATATGAGTGTCAAAAAAACCATTTCTCACTCTCCCGTTTGGACTTTAGCAGAAATATCTTGTTGTATTAGCGAGGAGCAGGATGCAGGATTTCACCAGGACATTTAGGAGATGGCAAAACGCTACTAGGGAAGTGGAATGTAAACATGATAGCAATCTATTGCTAGCCACTGAAAAAGCTGAACCAACTTTTTTTCCTCCATAAAAGGAACTCTAAAAAGTGTCCTTTTCAAGATAGCAGTTACAAAATCTAGATTAATGTTCAAATTAACTTTTAAGGTCAATATTAATTTGTCCTAATGAGTAATGTGGACAATATTAATATATTTAATAATAGAACATAAATTTGATAGAGTCGAATGTGTTTTATTATTTCTTGTATTATGGAAAATTGGCACTTGATGGAGTAAAAATAAGTTCAAATTTACGTTCAGCATGATGGAATTAGGCATATTCACTGTTTATAATAGAAATCTCAGGAAAAAAATTTTAAATTGACACGCCTACCAGAATAAATTAATCACGCATAGCTCTTTTTTTTCGGGTACCATTTCCTAAGCTATTACAGAAATGCACTAACGTTACGAAAGTATCTGATAAAGTAATTGATGATAGCGTATCGCTGACGGGGAACAGATTACCTGTTTGCGGTGGCAAATAATCGGATTTACCCGTACTATGGTTAGGTCCTGAATTAAGTAATGACAATATAGTTATTAGTTATTGCAGATATGTTATAGTGGCAATCACGTTATAGTCTTTCGATTTAATCTCCTGCGTTGTTCTGTATTGTTTCACAAATACGTGGTATTCGTCATATGCCGTTGTAAAGGTTGCTGTTCATATCGGCGACAGACACCTCATGGCACGTAACAAGTATCTGGTGTCTCGGGGGGACACCTTCAATCGAGGAAACAGGAAATCAGCCGGCGAGTATTGTGAATGTTCCAAGGCCTTCCAATGCCACTGGCCAACAATTGGGTCACCATGTCTGCCATGAGAAAACCAGAACTTTCATGCAAGAACCAAGATGTTTCCCTCAGGAAGTGAAAACCCTTGTGACGCATAGCCGGTCACAGGTGATGCTGGAAAAAACATGCTGACTGCTCCTGGCGTGCACGAAAGGCCTTGATGCACCTCTGCAACCGCTTCACGCAACCCGTCATGGTACTGACGTTCATTTTTGCCACAAGCAGCTTGGACTTTAATCAAAGACGCTGTACCATTTTCCAAAACATGCTGTGGAGCACCTCACACAACACTGAACAGTTCAATCGCGTATAGCACAGCCACTAGCTTTACCACCAGCTTTCGGCACTGCACACCTCGACACTGGTTTCAACTACCGTTATCTAGACCCTTACCGCGCACAAATATGTGCACATCTCCTCCCAAAAGTGTTGCCAGTACTTTATTTACAATCCACGTAATTAGCAATCAGTGTTCTATAAACCACCACTCGAAACTGTTTGTTTGTACAGTGATTAGAAAATCCGGCGCTTTCAGATAGCTCTGTTATTATTACAGATGTCGAACCAATTAAAACTGCTAAATATCTACAAATAAAAGGCAGGCACATTACGCGACTTACACTATTAGAAGCGCGGGTTAGCCTTTTGGGCACGTGATTCGATACCACTCGACACGCGCATATGGCAAGCGTTTAATTTTGTCATCGTAAGAGTTTATTCTGTTTTAGCTTTGTATAGTAATATTGGTGTTATATTATACACTAACATAATACAATATATACGACTCGGCCTAATATTCCATGGCGCCAGACTTTTAAATCGCTCTCATGATTACAATAACAAGTACTTATTTTAGCAAAGATTGTGTGCAGAGATACGTAATTAGAATAAATTACTGTGAAAAGATGCAAAGAAAAATATAGCAATGTAGAATAATTGCGCATTCTAAAAAGGATTCTTTTAAGAGTATAGAACCATACTGCGCCCTAAACATAATGTTATCATTTAAAACGTAAGAGACATTTGATGTAAAAAAGCGATTAAAAGTTGTCTATAAGCTATTAGTTAAAGTAGCCTGAAGATGCTGATTGATAAATTTTAATTATTTCTTTATGCTCTGTTTAGTTTGGAATGCACAATGATCCCATGCTTCAGTGGACTTAAAGACTGAGGTTCATATTCAAAATACTCTTTATTTACCACACTGCGGAATATTCTTATAAACCTTAAATTCCAAATGTTTAAATATGACGATGGACATACATACTTGTAAAAATTGAACTATTAAGGAACTGGAGACTTATTAGCAAACTACTGAAATATGATTCATAAGATTCTTTGCTGTTGCTATTTTCTTGCAGATCTTACAAAGAATACGGATGAATAACTACAATTACAGTGAAACTATTGTCATTCAACTAATAATAGACGTAGCTGTCTTTATACGCCATCAATTATCATCAACTCAGCCCTCAGTCATTTTCGTATATGGAAAAGAATTACTAATGCTGTAATGTTATACTGAGTTATCAACTGATGAAAACTTACAATTATGCATAGACGGGTTACAGTGTTTTTATTTGGTGCATTAACGCGTCGAAGCAACCCATAATGAAACAGCATCAACTGTGCAGACTACGGCTAGGATCAATATAATGCAACCTTTTCGGTAACATAACTATTGTAGAATGAAACCTTTGCTAGATAACAGATGTAGTTGCAACACTGCTTTACTGTAGCGTTCTTCATCGGCACAAACACCGATAACTGATCAAGTGACATTTCACAACCTGTGCATATGCATAAGCATCGGCCGCATTCGTTGTATGCTTGATACTGACTTTTTCAGCGCGCAGCTGTACTCGCTACGGTAGGGTTAAACAGATATTATGCATTTATAAAACGGTTATCTGCGCGAGACCGTTGTGTAAAATCAATGGCATTGACCAGCACTGCTGCATAAAGCCAAGACCACAGCGAGCCAGATTATAAAAGAATACTTGTGCAAAGGGGAAAGGAAAGTTGCATAATCTCAACTCATCGATAGTGGGTGCTTCAACAGGAAATAAATGTGTGCAATAATTGCAATTGTGGAGGAATACATGCACATCGGTTCCATCAAGATAACGAAGGAGAATCTTGCAGCCAAATTTCATTATGTCAGTGTTCCTGCAAAGAACATTGAACAAGTTTCGATGAAAAAAAGTGTTCATGCAAATAACATTAAACTAGATTTGGTGAAAAGGCGAGTACAATGGAATCAGTTGCCAACGCGGAAATAAAAGAGTGTCCTGTCATACACCCGCTGTGGTCGTGGATATTCAAATACCGATGCCCAGAAGCCCTGATATGCAAACACGTAAACTGACGCGTAAGTACAATGTCCGCATTCGTATACGATTTATAGGGCCGGACTTACGTGGGGCACTCTGTTAATTACTCTTTGAGATATTAAAAATTGCGGTACTTGTGTAAATTATTATTATTATTATTATTATGAAAAAGTCTTCTTCATATTTGTTGTTGATTAGTGTTTAACGCCCGTTTTTACTGCTGAGGCACCACAGGAGTGACACTGATGATACATGAGATGAAATGAGATAATGGAAAAGGATTTTTTTTTAAGGAAGGAAACGTTTCAAGCCTAAGTTTAGGGTACCTTCCCGGCATTTGCCATTTATGAGGACTAAGGAAAACCTAGAAAAACCCTCAGTCAGGGAGGACGGTCCTGACGGGATTCAAACCCTAGACCTCCTGCTCACGAGTCCGCGCCTTAACGACCTCGGACACCCATGGCGATTACATATTTGTGTCTCTTTCGTTGGCCTATATTTTGCTTCACGGCTGGCAAGATAATGCACTCATTGCTCCTTATATGTCAATTATTTGACACTTTTCTAATCATTCACTTCATCAAAAGTACTAGAAATTATTATGCGTAGGCCAAAACGAAATTTATCTCTTTCGTAAATGAAATCGCATTCATTAATGTACAGTTTTATAAATCGTAAATTTAGTGCTGTTATTTCCAAATCTCTCTGTTTATGCGCCTAATTATACACTCTTAAACTACAGTTAGTAATGTCAGCAAATTGACAATACGTATTGCAGTATTGTTTAAATTGCTTTAGAAAAGCAATAATTCTGTGTTAATTAAAGAACGTTCAAATAAATATTTTAAGTATACTTCACACTTTGTGCATTATTTATAAAAATGGATCCGATGTGATATTTTAGGAATAGAAGATAAAAGTAGTATTTAGGTGATTGTTAAGAAAACTGTCTTTGCTTCCAAATTATTTAGGAATATATGAATCTCTAAGTATCATTACGGGTTTCCAATAATCATAATGAATTATCATGCACCGATTGACTCATGAAAACCTAAATAAGAAGAATAGTATGAGAGTGAATAAAATATAAACCGAAATTCGGCTTTTACAATATACTTTGAAACTTAAATATGAGGGTTTCACTCACACAGCGTTTCGACTGTCAGTAGCCTGTTATCCGAGCAAGAGGTACGCTCTTCGTTTGTCCAACGGATTACTTATTATTAAGCCTTTGACGCGGGAAGGCGTAAAACAGGCCGAAATTTTGCAGAATTTAACAGTACAGCTTGGGGGCAGCTCGCTGTATAAGACGCAAGCGTATAAGTTGCACATATCGCGTGTGAGCGACGTCCGGCGATTTCTGAAATCGCTTCTGTGGGTTCCTGCAATTCGGACAGATCAAAAGGCTGCACGCGTAGGAATGTGTCAAAAGTTTTTGGCTCAATTCTAGAATCAAGGAGAAAAGTTTCTGTAACCTGTGGTTAAACATAACAGTGTACACACTCCTGATTAGAAGCAAGAGAGCAAGGAGGAATCTGCTCCTGTCAAGGCAAATTTTCCATTGCTAGCTGGAAAAGTTCTCTTGAAAGATCTCTGGGGCTTTCGAAGTTATTTTGTTCGTCGCTTTTTAAAAGTAAATTCAGCTTGTTACTGCCATCTTCTGGTTGAAGAAAACGTTTTTATTGACGAAAAAGATGTCAAAAAACAATTCGAGAAATTCTGCTGCCCCAGGACACCACACGTCCGCATATAACTGCTTTGAACAATAAAAGATCTCAAGGAAATCTACCGGACAGACGGCACTGGAACACCCTCCCACCCAGACCTATCGCCTTGCTATTACCATGCGTTTGGATCGTTAAAAGAAGTTGGCAGGTGGGGTATTCGATAGAGATGAAAGTGTGTTAGTGTTCTTGTGCAACTATCTGGAAACACAACTTCACCCTTTCGTCGATAGTAGGACTAAGAAGCGTCCTTTCCGTTCAGTGGGGAAATTATGTAGAAAAATTAAAATTAACCCATATTTATTTGCTCTGATTCCAATAAATTGCAAAAAAAATCTGGTTTACGTTTGATTCACCCTCGTAAACATGCAGTCACTTTATCTCATAGGTCTTAAAAACGTCTTCTACAGGTTAGTGGGAGTTCTTATTTCAATATATTTAATACCTGACGTGAACGTTTGGAGGGGTACAATCTGCACTCTAAACTACAGTACAAAAGCAAAAAGTAACAACTAAATTGACAAACAATACGAACTGTCCATAGGAAGGATTGTGATGTATGAAGAATAAGCTTGAAACAATATTTCCTTTCATCAGCATTGTAGGAAATGCGTAAATAAACAAAATATGAATTTATGATTGCTCTGGAAATTAAATTCATGCAGTCTTACATGCTCATAATAGGTCACAGGTGATTTCGGATGTAATATAATATAAAATTAAGATCTATGTCGAAAAATTTGCAGATAAATATGTAATGAAGCAGTCATATGTATCATGAAATATGCAATTTGTTATAAACTGAAGTTAGTAAATATATTGCATTTTTACGTTTCTTCAAGTTAGAGCTTGCGAAACTGAGAAAGCCGTACGTGTCAAAGTATATTTATGTTATCACAAGAATTTGCATTGGAAGGGGATGCAAAATTACTTAACAATTGTTTTTCGGTATAATCTGTTGTCATACACACATTTTTAAACCATAGAAACATGTCACCATGCATATTTGTGCAAATAGGTTTGCCTATTTTGCAATCTTTGGCTGAGATGTCAGATACCTACCACTCGTAGCATTATACAAAAATTAAAAAATATTTGACGATATCAGTTTATTTACTTCCTGAAGTGTGTCTGAGCCTGTTGAATTGCATGAGCCAGGCAAGTGAAACACATGGAGCTTTTTCTGACGCTTTTTGAGAAAGGAAATCATTTAAAATGACCCATTCTTGACAGCAACGAATTCCTATAATTTCTCTTTGAATTTAGTGACTGAGTGATGCTGTTAAAACATGCACATTCTATATATGGTGGTACATATGCAATATTATACCTAAATGTAATAATATTAAACATTTCCATTGTGTAGTATATATGAAATATGTAATATTATGCCAAATATTTAAAAATGCATAGAATTAAATTAAAAAAAAACATTCCTACTTTTGTATTTCGTAAACATTTGCCTTTCCTTTATGTATAATCATGTGGCATTAAAGTATTTATTTACATAAAATTCGCACTCTAGACATAAGGTAGATAATTTCACATCAAGTCACGGTTTCTAAATAAACTAATTATATTTTATTGCATGCCTGCATTATATCAATAACTTTCGCTAATGTATTTTGTGCGGTCAATTTATATGCCAGTAATAGAAAATACAATGCAGTGAAATTTAAATGCAAATTAGCATATGCTGTTAGGTTCTTGCTCTGCGTTTATATGGTGATATGAATAAGTTTTCAGGGTTGTAAACCTGTCTTTTCTTCCACCAACAGCGACTTCAAAGAACTTGTATCTGAGGGGTGATGATCTGGCCCTCATCAGCGGTTGTAGCCCCCATTCCAAATGCATTAGAGTAGTAGAAAGTAGAAAAGAGCGGTGTCTGTGCGTAAACAGCGGTGTTGTATGTAGTACAGTTTGTTGTTCTATTTCTTCAGATATAAATTATTGCTGCTGCGAATCTGTTTGATAGTTTTAAAAAGTGATTTGTTACTGTAAATACATTTAGTGGTAAAATGCCAAGAGCTGGTTCACACCGGAAGTGCATAAATCAACCAGATAATTTTTGTTACTTTTTTTTAGAAGATTTACACTAAAAAGCCAGGCAAAAATATTTCGTTACTCAACTTACATATTCCTAGTGGTAAACAGGAAAAATCATGGGTTTCTCATGATTATGACTAGAAATTCGAAGCGTAGTAGTTTGAGGATTACATTGATTGCTACTTTTCAATAAAATAATGAGGTACAAACCTTAATAACGTCGCCCCATCCCATCGATTTCAGAGTTTATGCGTATAGTTAAAAGCAACACACTATAATAAGATACTTGTTAAGTAATTATCCATCATTTCCATTGATATTTTCGTACTTGGTACCAGTAATCAAAGATTGAGCATAAAATATAAACATTTCATGTTTCTGGTATTATTAAGAATATCTAATGAAATCTTTATTAATGAATAAAAATAATTATATTTTATCATGCAAACAAATACAGTAAATTTAATTGAGTTACCGGCCGCCTGAGTTCGGCTGCTTGCTGCTTACCGAAAAAAGAAGAAGAAAGAATTGCCAAACGTAAAGGTACCATTTTTGTTTTAGTTTATATTTATTTTTTTATTTCATCTAATCTTTGTCCGTAGGAAAACGTTTGTTGTCATTGATGTTTCTCTACCTGGAACACGATTGTTAGGATATTTTGTTATACATTGTCTTATAACTTTTCTGCAAAAATCAGTTTTCGTACCTAAAACTCGTCCTTGAAGACTGTATTTATACAGGCATACAACGAATATTAGCACACAAATTACATACATTGAAAGCACCGAATAACACACAAACGTACCACCATTCGCTGGCAAAGCCTTCCTCAAACTTAACTAAAGCTGCCAATTGCACATTTATTATACAGTCTGAACAACTGGGTTCATCCAATATACTATTGCGCTCTGCGGACCCATAATTCAAATAACCTCACTGTAGAAACACGAAAAAAAATCATTATATTTATTAAAAGTATCAAACGGTTGTGTTTCGAAGTGCAATAGTTTGTTATGCTATGGGTTTGGTTAGAAAGCAATATCAAATCGGAAAGCACTGAATTTATTCCGACTTGTAACAAACTGCGAGGCTCATTTGCACCGCAAATTAACGCCAATAAATTATTCTATTTTCAGAAAGATGTTACAAAAATTAAGTTTTATACATTACACAATCGATGCTGAAGACAATTCATCCAAGTCTATAACTGGAAATGTCGGGTCGTGCTCGTCAACATAGCGTACTGGTTTATTTTCGCTTATGTTCACAGTTATTGCACTTTTCTGCATTTATATTTTGGAATGGGGAACTCAAATTTCATTTAACCTCTAAGCGGGAGCGCTTATTCTTTTTTACGAATATGGTCGAGCACGGCATTCAGTACCTTGTTTTTATTTATTGCTTTTTTAGATGTGTAACTTATTAAAAATAGACGGGCTTAACAAATAACCTAAATAAAAACTATAATGGTTATATTCTGAGCTTTTTCAAATATTTTACATAAACACTAATTAAAAGAACCCTACTAATATACTGTATGTATTTATTCGCTAACGATTCATTTCAAAAGGAAAAATGAATATGAACAAAGTACAGTGTTAAATCATGTAATAGTTTGTGTAATATTATGTTTTCTGTGTCCAGACCCTGTGTGATATTTGATGTTTTCTACTAGTCTTATTACTACATCAAAAGCATTCGACATAAAGTAAGGGACTTCTCTTTGCTTGCTACAGTGGATCTCAAAATTGTAGGTATAGAAGTTGTGGCTACCACACTCTGCGTACAGTTTTAGGTCATATTTCGCCGGTTTTTTTCGGCATACACTGAGTAAAATGTCACCGACCTCGAAAGGTGTGTAGCACCTCATCTATAGTCACAACTTTCCGAGGTTACCGATGTGCTTGCATTCTCCACACAGCTTGTGTAAAATTCCTTAGATTATCAGCTGCTACACTATCAGATGTAGGCGGCCATTTCTGTTTCTCACATCATGAAATCTGATACACCACAGTAAAAATAGAAATCTTATTAGCTGAAAGCAGCAAATTCCAAAACATTTTCATGGAAGCCCTTTTTGACAGCTATGAGGAAAATGAGCCAAATGTTCTGCAGCTTTACAATCCATTTCTATTTGTAGTTGATAACTACTATTCTTTTCATAATATACAAATTAGTATGTTCTACAATGTTATCAATCATATCAAGCGTTACGAATCTTAAAAATGCTTCTAAGTGAGTAGCCATATTTCTGGCAATCCTTGTAGGCCATGGCAAAGTTTTTATTATATTTTTGTACTTAGTTTTACCTAACACTCCCCACGGAGCACTAATCCGAATAGTTTCATCATCCCTGCCTATGAAAAAGCGATAATCTCCATTTTGTTCCTCACATCTGAGTCGTCTTGATGAGCTACTTCATCTTTTCTATCAGATTCGCCTGAGAAATCAGCTAATTCTTACTCCTCCAGTACTTCGATGATATCTTCTATATCTTGTGAAGTAGGAAGTGTTTTGAACCTCAAAATAAAAAAGTATTATTACAACCTCAGTATACTAAGTACTAAATACTTCACAATATATATGTCACTATATAAACTAACTTTACACACTAAAATAACTGCATATCCGGCGCGTGCGGTACGCACTGCTACAAAAATGCAGTGTTCACTTTACAGGTCGATTACAGCTACAAGAGACTCTTGAAAACAGCAGTCACCATTAGATTCTGTTTCCTTACTTTTCATTCTGACCGCACCATTTAAAAATGGGTTTAGTATGCAGTAATAAGAAGGTCATCTTAACCCATACGTTCATAACTTGCAGCCATTGCATTAATTGCATGCGCCGCTTCCTGTTTTACATGTGAGCTAGTAATTTTATTCCAGGTTTAGGATACATTATTTGAGCATTACCACACTCTATTACGCTAGCCTCTTCCAGACATTTCGATACAGAATTTAAATACCAGATCTCAAAAATGTTGGATGCCAGAATGAGTATATATGTAATTTATTAAAATATAACGATTTTATGTAAATACATATTATAATACCGAGTATCATAAAAATAGGCAACTGTTTACCTGTTACACAAATGGGATTGTTTTCCATAAACTTTATTTAACATATTTTCCATTATTTTGTATAATATTACGATTTCACGTTGTACTAACAATTTTCATGTTTCTACTCGTCGTTACAATAAAAGCGAAATTACAACAGTTCGTTGTCGCCAACAATGACTCTTTTAAAATGTTTTCCTTTCTTGTTGTCAAAGCACATCAGAATTTACAACAGTCAGTTGTTAACCATGACACCAGTCATATCTTAATTATAGTCCATATTGAGAACATGAATTTGTACTGATAGAGCTTTTACAACAGTCACAAAATTCATTTATATGAACTTAGTGCATTTTACTTGCTTTGATACAGACAGAGATTGACTCCAGTAGATAAATGCTGTGATATTGGTAACGAAAATGACTTTTTCAAATTCCCTGTCTTATAGACGTAGCACATGCTTGTATTTCTGCCTCCACAACCTCTGATTATAAGGTGACAAACGAATTAAGTTGTGATGTCTGCAGCAAGCACTGAGAGTCAGTGAAACTGTGGAGTCAGGTGGAGAACTGCAGATTTTGCGAGTGAACCTTGATCGGTTTCAATGTGCTCAGTTCAGTTGGCTTCCAGACATCAATAACATGGGGACTTCAGGCATGCCTCTTAGGGAGATGTAGTTCAAAAGAGTGTGTTGTACCAAGTAAGATGGATCGTGCTGAATATGAACTTTTTCTCACTTTGTGTCCTTTGTGTGTAAAACTGTAGAACCCCGTGAAAATATTATTGCAACATAGTTTCTCTGTATAAATGCGCACCAGTTACATGCGATTCGTGCAATGTTTCTCTGTGTATAAGAACATGTGCATGACACCAGAATATTTTTGACAAGTAATTAATAACTAATTATGCATCCCTCTCCAATTAAAATGGACGGCGAAACCTGTCCTTCATACTGTTTTATTCATTCCAACATAGGAGTAATTAGTTGATTGCTTATTATTTTAAAATTATATGTGCGAATTTCTTAGTTTCACTAGCTCTATGGTGAAGAAAATTAAAGTGCAATGATCTTTTCTATTATGTACAAACTTTAGAAAATAAAGAAACGATTAATTGCTTGATTACATATTTAACAATTTTGACTACATATTTTATACACATTTCTTTATTAGATATTACATAAAATCCGGGCTATATTCAACGCAGCGATATAACTGGTGTATTCATAATTTTTTGTGAGTGACAAAAATTGCACCTTCAATAGATTGAGTCTTCCTCTGCAATGAACTATTGCAGTTGGACTAACTTTAGGATCAGAAACAGCTGTCACACTTATTGGAATGATGTTTTCATCTTTTCACATGTATTTGTGTCGAATCAAGTTTGTCTAGGTAGACGACTTAATAGCCTTGACCTCGAAGTTCGCAGGTTTTACTGATATCGATATATGCAGGCAGTAACTTTCTGCGGTTCGGATCGAACAGTTTTCTGTCATATACCTTTATGTGAAACCCCTCGAGTTTAATAACCTACTCATAATTCTACTACTGTAATGAAATACATAATGCGTTCCGCTCCTTTTCTGCTTCAGCGTAAACATTAAATTATCTCTGGTAGGAGCTTCTCCCTCCAAATGAAACCCATACGTTGTACGACGAAGCAAGTGAAGAGGAAAAATCATCAGTTTTATCAGCTGTAAATCTTGCTGTGTTTATTAAATTTTTTGTTACAGTTTCATAGCTTTCTACAGTGAGTTTATTTGAGCTGGGTGTCATTAGAGCGGAAATTAGACAAAGGATGATAAGAGTCGCAGTGCGAAAAGATAGTATTTATTTATTTTATTTTTTTTTTTACTATTTAAAATTATGGTTATCACTAAGCTGTATTATAAGATATATTGAAATGATTCCTCTCGGGGGCAATACATTGCTGGTATCTGCTTAAGAAATTGCTGTATTTCATCCAACCTTTCTTCTGTAAGATCACGGGAGCTCGAAATAAATTTCTGCGAGAAACCCTGTCACTCGTAACTTTTTAACAATTTGGCGAACATTTTTTCTTCCTTGAACACGATTGCCAGGATATTTTCTTTGGAAGTGTCTTACCACTTCTGCGCAAGAATCCAGTTTCATATATGTGTCGTGCAAAAATATTCCGTTCTTTAAAAGTATATGCATGTAGTGGCATAGCACACAAAGAACAATTGCACAGAATTTAAACACATGAAAGCACAGAGGAAAACAAGAATGCATAACTCCTTGCAAATAAAATCTTCCTGTAACTAAATACAATCTGATACCTGCACACGTATTATAGGCTTTGGCGACGAGTTACTTCCATTACGAGGCCGGATTCTGCCGACCCGTAACCCAAATAGCCTCACCCTTATATCTGAAATATATTTCTGCACTATGCATATGCTGACTTTTGTTGCTTGAAGTACCAGTTTGTTCATGCTGCTACGTGGCAAAATTCTCTTTTGCGAAGCACTTCTTTAAAAAACATGTTTGTATTTTTTGCAAGTTTTACCATCTGTTTCCTTAGTTTTGATTGCTTCTCGTTAACTAAATTATTTGCATTCCTACTGGACTCTTGTTCTGGGAGTATCATAATTGTCGGTTTCCGGCGCCCATATTTTCAAACGTTTCATACTTTCATTTGCCCTTAGTGATTTTTTCCCACTGGCATCATCAACAGAGGGAACAAAACTTTACTTCTGTGCCCAAATTTTTTTCTTTATGAAAATGAATTATGCTCTTCACATAATTTGTCGCTTGCCGAATGATTTATTCTCACGTTCATCCGATCTCTATTAGCACTAAAATGTACTAAAAGCGATTGCAGAGACGCGACAACGTTGTTTTCCTAAGTGATCTATAGTGCACCTCATTTCAAGCGTAAATTACAAACGTATTATAAACAAGTAACTGGATTCCATAATCTTAGCTTCAGGAAAAAGGCAATGACAGCTTACACAGATTACAATGTTCCAGGTAACTTTTACTATTCGACATGTGCCACACAGCGAGGATTTACCTGTATCCGCAAGTCACAAAAGGTTGATTTGTGGTAGCAATAATGAGGAAACTGTGATGATAAGCAAACTAAGATACCACCGAGGCAAAAGAAATCTACTTCAAAGAATCCTGAAATTTCCAACTATGAAATGCATTTAATGGGTAAGAAGATCTAAATAATTTCGTACGTAGCATAAATTTGTCAAAAGGCTTATCTGAACGTTTACGTTCCGGACTACGATCAAATTGCAACTGGTTCAAAATTTTCAGTGTTTCAAAATAGACACTATGTATTTATAAACAGAGGCGTAGCAACATCACACTTGGCCAATGTGTGGCACACCTCCATTCTATTCATGTTTAAACCTAGATTTAAATTTATCAACAGAAGTAAATAAATAAATAAATAATAATAATAATAATTGCTGTTATTGTAGTAGTAGCATTAATTGTAAAAATATATAACTGTCTGAAGTGTCGTTCTCTATGCACAAAACCGCCAGTCCTGACAAACATTGCTGTGACATGATCATTCGGAGGCAGGTCTCTATTTTCTTCAGCCTCAGCGTGCGCAGTGGTCACAGTAATAGAGCACCAGTAATTATATGCGAAACGGAAAATCTGAATTAAAATGAGTAAGATTTCTCACAGTATCACATTTATGTATAGGAATTTCAGTAATTAGCACTTGTAATTTTTCAAACATTGTCATGAGACAATTTTTTTCAAATCTGGACAATATTTTAAAACTCTTCATATATTGCTTTCAGAATCGGTAAATCACACACAAAGTCTCATTATATTAGGTGAATGTTTGTATAATGTTTTTTTTTTTTTTTTTTTTTTTTTTTTTTTATTTTGACTGAATGTTACTTGACATATTCTCTTCTATGTCTTCTTTCTTCGAGAGATTCAGGTTTCTTTATTGGATAGTGTCATACTACACACCTCTGTCCCAAAAGAGGTATTTATTGACAATGAATGAATACAGATGTTTATTTACAAAGACTAAGTAACAAAAAGTTGAGTAGATGGTAGTAGAAGTACTCTCACATGGCTAGTCACTCAGCTTGATGTACAGTAGCGGGCGAAGATGGTGATGTCGAGGTTGCAATTGAGAACTTAAGGCAAACACCCCTGTTGTTGTAAACTTTGCTTCCCCATGCAAGACAGTGTGTAACAGTTCTTCCCCTTAAACTTCATACATTCAATCATGACGTGTTTCAAGGTTGTTTTTTTGGGTAGTGTTTAACGTCCGTTTTTACTACTGAGGCATCACAGGCGGTGTTTCAAGGTCAAGAATACATTACCCAATATGGGTGCAATTGAGAACTTAAAGCAAACACCGCTGTTGTTGTAAACTCTGCTTCCCCATGGAAGACAGTATGTAGCAGTTCTCCTCCTTAAACTTAATACATTCAATCATGACGTGTTACAAGGTCAATTACCCAATATATCGCAGGAAGATCTTGAACTTCACAACGATGATATCAAGTTCGTCTGCTGTGGACGTTACTTGATGTTGGATAGACTGTATCAGAAATTTCTCGTAATTCTCTATTCTTCTATTTACAAGACAGTTTGTTTTTGTTTGTTTTTGCTGGCACGAAGAAGGTAATGATCCATCGCTGATCATCTCCAATGTTCTTCATTCCTCTCATTGTTTGAACACTACTCTCCTTTTGTCACAGTCTGCTTAGTAGTATTCATACATATCGAAATAAAATTCAGATTCATGAAATATCCACTGAACGTAACTAGTAAATAAGAACCCCAACACTTAAGTCAACGTTGAAGCACGTCTTATACTCTATGACCATCTCGTACAATGGTTTGTGCAACCTGTGAGAAAGAAAGAAGGTCGTTGAGGAAATGCAACTATTAATTTGGGACAGAGGTAACATTATCCAACCCAAGTATAGAACCCCCAAAGATGAGTGCGGACGTTATTAAAGGACACTCTGTATTTTACCAAGGTTTACTCATTATGTTATAATGGGACATAACATTATACCATATTACAAGTACGAGCAGAAACTCAAGGTAGTCATTTCATTTAAATTTGATTCAGTCTCTCTCTCTTGCCGTTATGAAATCACATTGATGACAATAAGATGTCCCAAGTATCTACTTACAAAATTATTATTTGTCTGAAAGCAACACTTCAGTCCGCATTCCCAGCCTGTTTCAGATGATTTTGTTTTGTTTTGCATCTTTTTGTAGTCCTGCAGAAAAAAGTATAGTATTATTGAAGAAAATTATTTACAGACGATTTTGTAGAATCACTCAAAAGAAGATTTTTAGCTGTGACAGCGGCAGAGTGCGCAAAATAGCCTTAACTACAACGACCATTGAGATTGATTGCCAAAGATTCGGTTAATTTCAAAACGGTATAGGTTATTGCAGCAGAATTTATTTTGTCTATGGAGGTAAAAGCAATAAATAGATACTACCTGTCCAAAACTCAATAAACCTGAAATGGATAGTAATTTTATCAGTGCGAGTTGTCGCTCTTTTAAACGACTGATATGGTAACGTGTTATCTAACTGAACTTTATTGAATTATCCTGTGTTTAAACAAATGGTAGACGTTTATTTTCATCCCATCAGTTCCAATATTTGCTCCTCTGTGGATGTTTAAATACTTTCTAAGCGATCCTTTCAAATTTATATTTTGTTTGGCTATATCTGTATTTATTTTTCTTTTAAGCCCGCCATATGGGTAATTTTCTCCTTATCCAACATAGCGAAAAATAAACTATTAATAGCTCATCTTAATCATCTTTGAATAACAGATCTGAACTGAACTACAAAAACCCCAGTTAATCATTGTTGTGAAAAAAAAAAATTAAAGAGCGGCGTTGTTCGATTGCAATAATAGAGTCGACATGTATTTGTGACATGAAAGGTAAAAGATGGACTCAGATATAACTAATTAATGAGACTGAGTTAAGACATCGAGACAAATATCAAATGAATGTGTGTATTTATCAATAAACTTGCAATGCTTCCCCCTCTTGACTCAAATGCCCTACTAGTGCCCTGGCAACCGCTGCGTCTTTTATTTCCGTCTCGCGACATCGCGAGTAGAGGGCAGTATTGCAGAGGGGCATGTGATCAGAATGCAGATACCCCGCCGGTTTGCCTTACACGAAACTTCGGAAATTGAAGGAAGCCAACTCTCCATTAGGCAGCTCCCCAGTTGTCCTCACGAGGCTGGGTGGACCCCGTGCCAGACCTTAGAAAATTTCTAAGCAGATAGAAATCGAATCCGGGACTTCCCGGCCAGCAGTTTCTTGATGCAAATTTCACACATGTTAATCTAAACCAGACAGTTCTATCATTGATATCGCTCATTCAGATAAGCTTGGCTCCTGGTTAGTATTTAATCAAAATACTCGACACATTTCTACCATCGATATTCTTTAAATTGTGGGCTGAATTCTTGTAGTGCGAGAAATCATAATCTCTTAAGATTGGGAAACTTGTAGGCAAATCATTTACACGGACTATGAAAGCTTTTCTCATTACAAGTTGAATGCTTGAGTTTGAAGTACTTCAGTGCAAGAAACTATTCATCTCGACCCACGGTAGAATTATAATAAAAATATAGTGCACGTTACAAATTGTCGAGGTCTGTCCACGTTGAGTATAAACAGCGGGGACTCCAGTCACGTTATTTACTTAAGACTCTGTAGTATCAATCGAAATCATAAAGATAAAACTCTACAGCATATAGTCCGCAAATAAGTTTTCCATAACCCGAAGAGGAATGGTTTAAGAAAAACATTTCGACCCCATAATTCTTGATCTATGATGCCAAGTCAAACGCAGCTTTCTCGTCATCCACTGAAAAGGGTGATATTTCTCGAAACTCGAGAGAATTCTCTACAGATAAGTACTTCCCGCCTCTCAACTTGAACCAGGTTTAAAATCCGATCCCTAACACATACCTTGGAAAAGACACTTTCGTTACAGTAGCTTGCAAACGACCAATTTTGAATGTGTTTGTTGTTAACGGTTTTACTCCCTACCCCTTGTTGGCATACCTTTGAGGGAGTCCCTCGGCAGGCATCACTTATTTTCAGAGACGTTCTCCAGCATTTCCTCCGTATGTTAAAAATCTAATTTTTGGTTTTACATCTATATCGCTCCCATGCTTTCCTACTGTATTCACAATGTTGTGAACTATTCCGAGTTCCAAGCTCCAAAACCGGTAAGTTTTTATTAAATCCTAACGCCGAGACAGTGGAATTCATAAAATATAGGTACATTTAATGCGGCTAAATTTGGTTTACAGCTCTGCAGCATTTAAAATCAAGTGCTTTGCATCTTTACTCTGGAAATTCTGAACTGAAAGGAAGTAATTTCAGTTTAATTCTGCAGTGGTCTCTTATTGTATAGGTAGTTCCTTTTGTAAACATCCTGAAATTTCTGAGGTTTACTGCAGTGGCACAATTCTTTTGGGCCAAGATAAATATCAAAATTTCTTCCTGTGAAAATACGTCTCAATGAATATATATATAATGAGTTACACCACAATAATTTCAGAAATGGTAAGGGATCTTGGATAGGCAATTTGAGATAGGGAATAAACGGTCTCCATATTTTTAT